>BLSH010217607.1:450268-470388 GCA_018402905.1 Glandirana rugosa | reverse complement strand
CCCCCCCCCCCCCCCCCAGCACCCCCTAATACTTCCCTGAGCCTATCTCGATCCAGCGATGTTGCAAGAGTGTCTTGGCTGGCCGGAACTCCCTTCCTCATTGGCTGAGACGGTAGTGCAGCACCATTGGCTCCCACTGTTGTCAACCGAGGTCAGTGAGCCAATGAGCAGAGAGGGGGGGCGAGGCTGAACCATGGCTTCATGTCTTAATGGACACACAAAGCAGCAGCTCGCCTTGGGTGCCCCCATATCAAGCTGCTTGCAGTAGGGGCACTCGGCAGGAGGGAGGGGCCAGGGGCGCTGAAGAGGGAACCTAGAAGAGGAGGATCCGGTGTGCTCTGTGCAAAACCAACTATACAGAGGAGGTAAGTATGACATTTTTAAAGAAAAAAAAACAGACTTTAGTATCCCTTTAAACAATTTGTTTAATATAAATATCTGGATTAAAGTTGAACTAAAAGCAAAACTGTTTTTTCTTTTTAGATAGTGTAAGGAAGGGCTATAATCTCGATCAATTGTTCGTTTTTTTGCATTTGTCATCTGTGTCCCTTTGGGGATATTACCCTTTACTTCCCGTCCCATAGCCAAAAGAGGAAATGAGAGGAAATCCCTCCAAAGTGAGGGTATCCCAGGGTGTCACCAGAACTAGTGTCCCCATTGGAAGATCCCCCCTCTATTCCCCTTCTGGTGACAGTCCAAAATTGGAGATTTTCTCATATTTTCACTCTGAGTGAAAGCGGAAAAGAGAACAAATAGAGGGTAATTCTCCCTAACAAGGGTACAGACAGTAATAAGAACAGACAGGTGTTCTAATCTCTCATTTTTCTAAACTAGAAAAAAAAGTGTTGCCTTTGGGGCTCTTTCACACATGCCGAGCCCGTTTTGACGGGCTCTGCTGCTCAGTGGGGATCCATCCGTTTATCCCCGCTGAGCCGACGGATGACAGGACAGTCTCTGCACTCCGTGCAGAGGACTGACCTGTCAGAGCTCCATTCTCCTCTATGGAGAATCAGATGAACACGGACCGTCTGTCCGTGTTCATCCGATCCGATCCGCCAGGCGGATGAAAAATAGGGATTTCCATCCGTCTGTTTCTGGCGGATCGGAGCGGATTGGGTGTCAGTGGATATGTCACCGCTGACATCCGCCGTTCCATAGAGCACAATGGAGCGTCCGTTTGGGTCCGCCTGAAAAACTGACAGGCGGACCCAAACGGACCGTATGTGTGAAAGAGCCCTTAGTTATACTAGAAGTCCCAATTGTCATACAATCTGCCCTTCGGGTCATGTAATGCACAAGGACAGCTTTGCTCTTGGCAGCTTGCGGCTCACAGATCACTGTATGCACTCACCCCACTGTGGCACGGCCAGGACAGATGCCGACCAATGATTTCCCTGATAGGCGAGGCTAGTACACTGATTCTAGAGACGGGTGGGGTAGGTGCCATAGGAGATGTGGGAAAGCTTTGGGGAGAGGAGACGAGGGCTGTGGAGGGAGATGTGTGCTGAGGTGGGGGATGGGGGGAGAGTGGGGCAGAGATGAGGAGCAGAGGTGAAAGTGAGATGTGGACAGCCTGTGCTGCACACTGCACATAGCACATCCCTAAACCTTGCACTCTGTATGTACAACCCTGCAATCTGTACACAGCGCACCCCTGAACTCTGTACACAGCGCACCCTTGAACTGAGCACTCTGTACACAGTGCACCCCTGAACTCTGTACACAGCACACCCTTTAACTGAGCAATCTGTACACAGTGCACCCCTGAACTCTGTACACAGCACACCCTTGAACTGAGCACTCTGTACACAGTGCACCCCTGAACTCTGTACACAGCACACCCTTTAAATGAGCACTCTGTACACAGTGCACCCCTGAACTCTGTACACAGCACACCCTTTAACTGAGCAATCTGTACACAGTGCACCCCTGAACTCTGTACACAGCACACCCTTTAACTGAGCAGTCTGTACACAGCGCACCCTTGAACTCAGCATTCTTAACACGCTGCACCCATAAACTTTGTACACAGCGCACCCTTGAACTCAGCACTTTGTACACAGCGCACCCTTGAACTCAGCATTCTTAACACGCTGCACCCATAAACTTTGTACACAGCGCACCCTTGAACTCAGCACTCTGTACACAGCGCACCTCTGAACTCTGTACACTGCACACTCCTGAACTTGGGACACAGTGCACCTCAGAACTCTGCACTCTGTACACAGTGCACCCCTGAACTCTGCACACAGCGCATCTCTGAACTCTGTACACAGCGCACCTCTAAACTCCGTACACAGTGCACCCCTGAACTTGGCACACAGCGCACCCCTGAACTTGGCACACAGCGCACCCCTGAACTTGGCACACAGCGCACCCCTGAACTCTGCACTCTGTACACAGTGCACCCATAAACTCTGTACACAGCGCACCTCTGAACTCAGCACACAGCGCACCTCTGAACTCTGCACACAGTGCACCCCTGAACTCTGCACACAGCGCACCCCTGAACTCTGCACACAGCGCACCCCTGAAATCTGCACACAGCGCACCCCTAAACTTGGCACTCTGTACACAGCGCATCCCTGAACTCAGCACTCTGTGCACCCCTGAACTTAGCACTCTGTACACAGCACACCCCTGAACTCACCACTCTGTACTCCGCTCACTCCTGAACTCTGCATGCTACATACTCCTGAACTCTGCACTCTGTATGTAGCTTACTACTGAGCCCATACATAGCACACAGTAACAATCGAATGCAGGTGCAATTATGCAATATGATAAAGAGTAGATACATTTATATAGTCTTACAGATACATTCGGCAACCATAATGCTGATGCAGCCCACGATGAAATATAGTCTGACACCCCTGCTATAAGTTATATTTTTATGTCTGCCTGGAATTCAGCATTATCGATTTTTTCAATAAGTATACATTTTGAGTTTTAAGTTTAGCTAAAGGTACTTTTTTATTATTTAAACATTTTTTTATTTAAATGCTATATTTTCTTTATGCTATTTTTTTCATACTGTATATAGTTTTGTAAGTGTGCCCTCTAGTGGCTGGCTGTATATTAGATGATGCGATAAGTATCCTTGCTGTGAGATGACATGGTAAGCCCCCGGCGGGTATATTATCTGCTAGACTGTGAAGATGATTTCTACAAGCTGGAGAAAATGAACACTAAAGCTTAAGTGCCCATAGCAACAAAGTAATCATTCACACTGCTTGTGGTCTCATCACAACTTGTAGAACAGGGCTTGTCAATCTGGTTAGCAGACCACCTACACATCTACTTCTCTTATGAATGAATCCTAATTCAATGGTTCTAGAGCAGACGGAGGGAAAAGACAATTCTGAGAGTTTGATACAAACTACAGTTTAATATATTAAACATGCATTTACTTAAAGGGTAAGATCAACTTTTCACAAAAAATAAAAGGTGAATTAACTGCAAATATCCTGGCCATACTTCTGGACCTCACTGCACATAGTGACTGTGATGCTTCATACTGGAGGTTTAGTGCTCTGTACACCATAATACACAGCCCTTGAGTATCCATCATAATTCCCGTAATGGCAAGCATTCATTGGTCAGTGCAGTCACGTGACTATGTTGACCAAAGAGAAGTGCATCTGAGGCTTCTTCTTTCAGTAAAGTGTCCAAAAGGAAGGTAACTGCACTGACCAATGAGAAGTGCATCTGAGGCTTCTTCTCTTATTAAGGTGTCCCAGAAGAAGGATGCTAACCAATGAGAAGAGTATCTGAGGCTTCTTCTACCATTAAGGTGTCCCAGAAGTATGATGGTGACCAATGAGAAGAGCATCTGAGGCTTCTTCTTCCATTAAGGTGTCCCAGAAGAAGGATGCTAACCAACGAGAAGAGTATCTGAGGCTTCTTCTTCCATTAAGGTGTCTCAGAAGAAGGATGCTGACCAACGAGAAGTGCACCTGAGGCTTCTTCTTCAGGTAAGGTGTCGCAGAAGAAGGAAGCATGGCCATGGTAACTGAAGCTAACCATGCTGACCAATGAAAAGCACGTCTGAGGCTTCTTTTTCCAGAAAGGTGTCCCAAAAGAAGGAAGTGTGGCAGTGGTGACTGAAGGTAAGCATGCTGACCAATGAGAAGCACATCTGAGGCTTCTTTTTCCATTAAAGTGTCCCAGAAGAAGGACACTGACCAATGAGAAGAGCATCTGAGTCTTCTTCTTCCAATAAGGTGTCCCAGAAATAGGAAGCATGAACGTGGTGACTGAAGGTAGCTGTGCTGACCAATGAGAAGCACATCTGAGGCTTCTTCCACAAAGGTGTCCCAGAAGAAGGAAGCATGATTGTGGTGGCCAAAGGTAACTGTTCTGAGCAATTAGAAGCACATCTTGCATAGTTACATAGCTGGTGAGGTTGGAAAAGACACAAGTCCATTCAGTCCAACCTGTGTGTGTGCTTATATGTTAATAGTACATCATATAACCCTGTAAGTTGTGGTCGTTAAGGTGCCCATCTAATAATTTTTTGAAATTATCGATGCTCCCCGCTGAAACCACTGCTTGTGGAAGAGAAATCCACATCCTTACTGCTCTTAAAGTAAAGAACACTCCACACAGTTTAAGGTTCTTTTCTAATTTTAGTGCATTTTTAAATTCCCTTTCACGGAAAAGCTTTTTCTCTATAGTGGGGTCGCCAGTTAGGTATTTGTACATTGTAATCATATCCCCTCTCAAGCGTCTTTTCTCCAGAGAGAATAAGTTCAATGCTTGAGACCCTCCATTTCCTTTATTAACTTTGTTGCCCATCTCTGGACCCTCTGCAGTTCCAGCACATGCCTCCTGAGGACTGACGCCCATAACTGGATGGCAAATATTCTGTTGGCCTTGCTTGCGGCAGCCTGGCATTGCATGCTATTGCTGAGTCTGTCATCTACTAGGACCCCCAGATCCTTTTCCATCCTAGATTCCCCCAGGGGTTCTCCTCCTAGCAAGTAAACTGCATTCATATTTTTGGCACCCAAATGCTTTATTTTACATTTCCCAACATTAAACTTTCCACTACATTAAACTTTTACATTTTAAATGTACCCACATCTGAGGCTTCTTCTTCCATTAAGGTCTCCCAGAAGAAGGATGCTGACCAATGACAGGAGCATCTTAGGCGTCTTCTTCCACTAAGGTGTCCCAGAAGAAGGGAGCGTGACCATGGTGACCAAAGGTTACCATGCTGACCAATGAGAAGTGCATCTGAGGCTTCTTCTTCCAGCAAGGTGTCCCAGCAGAAGGAAGCGTGACCATGCTGACCAATGAAATGTGCTTCCTTTTTCTGGGACAACTTACTGGAAGATGAAGCCTTAGATGTGCTTCTCATTGGTCTGCATGGTCATGTGCCTGTGCAGACTAATGAGTACTCTGAGAATTATGACAGATACACACTCCGAGGCTGTGTATTGCAGCATACTACCCCTCCAGACCAAAGGCATCACCTCCATTGGGACCAGAGGGTTGGCCAGGATATTTGGAGTTAGTTCACCTTTTCATCACCCTTTAAGGCTGGGTTTACGCTAATTTTTTGAATCCGCTTTCTGTACCACAATCAGTTAACTTGATGATCGGTTAATGGTGTTATCTGATATTGACTCTAACCATGTATGACCTGCATAAAATTCAGTATAATTATAATTGCCAAATCTCCTTTAAAAGCTCAGCATGACTTAACTAAGTTAAAACCAATTTTATTTGCTTTATCACATCACAATTTACCGGGGAGATGATTCAGTGTTGCTTGGTTAACAGAATATTGATGGAGTGCTCACTAAATTAAAAACAGTTGACTATTTATCACTTAGACAGCTGCCATGCGAATGGAGACGCGTTCTCGCAGTAAACTGGAAATTTTGAAAGCTTTGCATTTACTGGTAGCTGTTGTCTGCCCTTATCTGTGTTTGATAATCAATTTACAGGAATGTGCAAGAGGAACTCACTACTGAATGAGCGTGATTTATATAACAACATTTACTGATACATAGGTAAAATTTTAAGAAGCCCATCTGAATTTAAAGGTGCAGTCCAGTCAAAGCAGAAAATTAAAGCGGAACTAAACACATTATTTTAACTGTCTCCAAAAACAGTTACATTCAAGGCATGCCGTGAATGAGAACTGCTTCAGTTGCTTGTGCCCTCAGCTGAATTGTTAAGCCATCAAATGACTGGCGTCATAACTGATCACATGTGCAGCACCATGGCACGTTCAGATCAATCAGAGGCCAAGATGGCAGCTTCCTTGGCTGTAAAGAAAGGTGGGTTACGTTCTACTTTAAGTCCTGAGATTCACACAGAGAGCAGAGACTACCTGCTCACCTTAGGCATGGCTGCAGTGCACCAGTCCACCACACTTCCCTTTTTTTGTATTTGGGGCAGCCTGGATGTGATATTTACCTTATTCTGCCAATCTCCCAATCCCCTTACTTGAAGCAAACTCTTGAGTGGCAGAATCCAAGGTACCCCATACAGTCACCAATAGATCCAACTCTTGTTTTAAAATTGCTTGACCAGTTAACAAAGCTGAAGTCCACAAGATGAGTCTAAACTAAAGAACACCCTTATGTCACTAGGATATAATGAAGCCTAAAAACTTTTTTTTTAACTGGAGTTTAGTTATATAGTTAATAAAGTAGAATAAAGACACCAGTCCATCCAATTCAACCTGTGTGTGTGTGTGTTTTTGTCAAAACCATCCCATATCCCCTGTATATTGCATTCATTATGATGCCCATCTAAGAGTTTTTTTAAATTATCAACACTTCCCACTAACACCACCATATCCTCACTGCTCTCAAGAACCTCTTAAGCAGTTTAAGGTTAAAAAGCTTTGTTTTGTTCTGTGATCTACTAGGACCCCCAGATCTTTTCCATCATGGTTTCTCCCTCTGCCGTTTCATTATGCAGCTCCTGTATTTGGACTCTGAGAGTTGCATTGGACAAATGACAGCTACTGTCTGGTTGGTTACCAATGTTTCAATGGACCTATACTTCAGTTTTATACATCATCTGAAGTTCAAGGATCCATTCTGTTTTCAAAGGAGACTTGTCATTGAGAAGCATATCCTGACATCGCTGACCTCCCCTTCAAAAATGCTAACTGTCTGGCTGCAATGTGTTTTAGTCCCTGACGCAAATCCATGAAAGCCAATAAAGATTTTGGACTTTCCAGATTTGCACACCTGTTACAAAATAGTAAAGCCAGAAGATCAGCAGAACAGCAAGGCAAGAAACATTTTTCAAAGAATCCCTGGATTGCTCTGTTGAGAAGCTTTTTCCTAAATCTAAAACTAATTTTAAGAAATTATCATTGCAATTAGACTCAACTCCTGCATTGTAAATATCTGTTTACAAAACATGTTATAATCCGCTTATCACATTTACTAAATTGCAACTTCCAGATTTTCCCAGCATGACATTTAACACTTTTTAAAATTACACATTTAAATACACGTAGCTCTCTGCTAACAGGTAAGCAATTTTGTTTTTGGCTCCATTGTACTCAGTGGGGAAATTATGTGGGTTTTTTTGGTCTGGTCATGGTTTCCCTAAGGTCTGTGGTTGTCTGCTTCTGGAGGAAGCTTACAGAAAATAGAATAGAAATCAATCAGTGGTTGATTAATATTTATCAGATCCCAGTCATTCCCTGGGAAGGGGGTGTCCAGAATGTGGCTGGAGAGGTGATACATGTTTGGAAGGCCTGGGTAGAGTGTTCTTTCCTCTTCAGGAGGGTGTGACTAGAATTGCTGTTTGAGGGCCTGGAGAAGATCGCTCAAGAACTTTTTTTGGAGGACAGCCTTCTGGAGTCCTAATCTGGAAAATGATCATTTATCTCCCTCACTAAAGAGTGTAGTTTGGAAGTTGGGTAATAGACAGCTCCTAGGACATTGTAATACCTGTTTTTGTACTCTCAGCTGTGCCTTCTGCTAGAAGAAAGTGAGTGCCAGGGGTTACTGTATGGACTGGGTTTGCTCTTATAGATACCTAGTTACTGGTTATTTCCTATTAGCGTCAGACAAGAATAATGCTACGTGATTTGTGCTAAGAGGTTTGTCTTCCTGTTCATTTATCCTGACATTTTGGAGTATCCTGCACCCTATCCCTCCCTCCTGTTCAAGTTTTTCAGCAATAAATTCACAAAAAGACATCCCCTAGACCAGTGTTTCTCAACCTTTTTTAAGTCAAGGCACCCTTCAAAAATGATGGACCATCTCGAGACACCCTTTAAAATTATGGACAGTCTCCAGGCACCCCATTCTAAAATGTAAAAGCTATTCTAATAGTTTTGCATAATGCAGCAACATCCACAAGTCCAAGTAGGACACCCAATGTTAGAGGTGATTTACTCTTCCAAAGCAAATACACTTTTGCAAACTGGTTCTGACTAGTAGGGGTGGGGGAACGGTTTGGCCATTCGCCGAACACCCAAATTTACAGGGTGTTCACCAGGTGTTGGCCCCGATGGACATCCTGCAATGCACTGAGCGCCGCACAGTGCATTCTGCGCCCTGTTGGGCAAAGCTTTGCCCAATCAGGACACAGTGTAAGCTGGTTGTTAAGGAGTGGGGCCGGGAACAACTTATGAGTCATCAGCTGTCAATGGGAATAATAAAAAAAAAAAAAAGTGCCGGTTAAAAAAATAAAGAACAAAATGGCATGCCACCCCCCATTTTAAACCTGGCCCTTCGGCGAAAAAAAAAACGAGTACCCCCCCCCCTTAAATCTATACCAGACCCTTAACTGGGTATGCCTGGCAGGTCAGGAAAGGGAGGGGGGAGCGAGGGCCCCCTCCTGAACCATACCAGGTCACTCAACATGGAGGGTGGGGCTTTGGGGCAAAGCATCTTGTCCCCATGTTGATGGGAACAAGGGCTTCATCCCCACAACCGTGGCCGGTGGTTGTGGGGGTCTGCGGGCGGGAAGCTTATCGGAATCTGGAAGCCACCTTTAACATGGAGGTCCCCAGATGTGAATGAGTATTGGGTACATATTACCCCTATCCATTCACCAAAAAAGTGCACAAAAAGTAATAAAAAAAGACAAGTTTTAGACAAATCATTTGTACTCGGAGTTGGCAGGTGGTTGCTGTATGAAATGAGTGTCGGGAGGACAAGGTGACCTGCGAAGTGCCCTGGTCACGTGTATAGTATGCCTAAAGTGGGCATACCAAGGATAATGATAATGAAGAAACTTCTGAAAAAAAAAGCGGAAATAGGGAGGGTGGGGCCAAGAGAATCAGCCGTCCTATGGGTAGGGGGAGGCTAGCTTAAATATGCCAGACTCCTCCTACAAATACAGGCCGACCAATGGTCGGCCTTCTTACTTGTACTCGGAGTTGGCAGGTGGTTGCTGTATGAAATGAGTGTCGGGAGGACAAGGTGACCTGCGGAGTGCCCTGGTCACGTGTATAGTACGCCTAAAGTGGGCAAAAAGACA
Source organism: Glandirana rugosa (assembly GCA_018402905.1). Classification (NCBI taxonomy): domain Eukaryota; kingdom Metazoa; phylum Chordata; class Amphibia; order Anura; family Ranidae; genus Glandirana; species Glandirana rugosa. Next base: position 460,920 of record BLSH010217607.1, on the reverse strand, counting down.
CTGTTAGGTTAAAGCAAGAATATTTATTTATTGCGACACATAGTAACAACTCATTCCACTAAACGAGCGAAAGCCCTGGCCATCTCAACATGTGGTTCTGGTATATACCTCATATAGCATGCTGACTTCCATCTGCCCAACTTCCTAATAATATGTGCAGGGATGCCTTGCCGGGAAGCTGCGGATGCGGCTCCAATCCTAAAAGAATGCCCGGTGTATTGCTTGGGGTTGACACCACATCTACCGAGCAATACGCGAATGTGCTTAATGAATTGAGGTGTAGTGAGATGCGTGCCCCGGAAAGGCAGTAACGGACCTTCACTGTGAGCCCCTTGCAATTGAGTCTGTAATGCTACCAGGACCTTGAACGGACACCATGTGTTATTGGTACGAAAGTATCTGATCGTGGTCCCTGCTCCAGTTTGCTGCATTTTGCAAGTAGCCAAATTAAGCTGAAAATGGTCGTGATGTTTGATGAGTTGATTGACCGCTAAGGGTCGACCATTCCTGCCTGTGCCTGAGAACTCGCTGGGTCTTAGGAAACCGCAGAAGGCCAAATACATGGCCGCTTTGATGACCAGACTGCCTGAGGAGCCGAACGGATGATTGTCTAACATGATAGACAATTGCCGAAATAAGGTACCCGTGATCGGGAGTCTAGTGGTAGGTACCGGTGAGCTAACCTTCTGAATCCCTCTCAAGATGGCCTTGATAGGGTGAGCTGAGAACAATGAAGGCCTGTGTGGGAACATGAGACCCGCAAAATGTTGTATGCCGGCCAGGTATGTTCTGATGGTAGTGTGCGATAAAAGCAACTGTGAGTGGCAAAAAGAGACAAAAGCCAACAGGTATTCGATGCTGTACCAATCCGCTACTGGATGTAAATTCCGAAATGACTGAAACGCCTGCCAGGCTGTGAAATAGGCCCTCCTGGTATTAGCGGAGAGGGAAGCCTCGATCAGACCCCTAGCATTGGATAGCAAGTTGTTCAATCCATCCTGAGCTGGGGGAGTTCTGGGCATGGGGTGGGCAAGATGTCTGCCTCTGGAACCTGCTGGAAAAAGGAAGAAAAATTGAACCGAGATAAGGCGTCTGCAGCTGAGTTTTCGGTGCCGGGTACAAAAATGCAGTGAATGTGAAAATTCCCCTGAAGTGAAAGCCAGATTAACCTGCGCAGAAAAGACATGACTACTAAGGAACTAGACCTGCCTTTGTTGATAATTTCTACCAAGGCTTGATTGTCTGAATAAAAGACCACAGTATGTCCGGACCACATATGTCCCCACGCCTGAGCTGCGGCCACGATGGGATAGATCTCGAACAATGAGGAAGAGCTATGAAAGCCTGGAATATCGTTAACCTCCTTAGGCCAGGGGCCGGCAAGCCAATGGCTATTGAAAATGGCCCCGTAACCTTTGGTGGCGGCTGCGTCGGATGTAACCCTGGGCGACATGTCTGAAGCCGCCGGAATGAACATGGCCACCCCGTTCCAGTGCTGCAAGAACTGGTCCCACATCCCAAGATCGGCTAATGCGGCCATATCCAGCCTGATCCTGGCTGCAGAGTCTGAAGCCAGGGGCAGAAGAGCCAGTAATCTGGACACGAAGGACCTGCCCTGAGGGATAATCCTCATGGCGAAGTTTAACATGCCCAGAAGCGACTGAAGTTCCACCCTGGTACAGACCTGGGAAACCGTAAACACTTGAATCCTGCTCCTGATCCTTTCCAACTTGTCAGGTGGTAAACTGGCTTGCATCAGTTGAGAGTCTAGTTTGATCTCTAGAAAAACCAAAACTTTAGAAGGCCCCTCCACCTTCTTGTCCGAAAGAGGAACATTGAGAATGGAAAACAGGTTGATTAACTTTTGTAGATCCGTGGGGATCTGACTGCCGTTTTCTAATAACAAAAAGTCATCAAGATAGTGCATGACCTCCTGACACCCTTCCTTGACCGACAGGATCCAGCACAGGGCTTGCGCAAAGGTGTCAAAAAGCCAAGGGCTGCTTTTAGAACCAAACGTAAGCTTGGTAGCAAAATAGTAAGCTCCCCGCCATCTGACACCATGCCACTGTCATAATGCAGGTTTGATGGGTAGTAGTTTGAAAGCATCAGTGATGTCAGCTTTCGAAAGCCAAGTGCCCATCCCGAGTCTGATAATGCTTTGTATAGCCTGGTCCACTGAGGCATATTTGAGGGAAAATTCCTCCGATGGAATGAGGGAATTAATGCTGGGGACCTTGGAGCAATGAGGCGCGGACAAGTCGTAAATCAATCTTAATTTATTAGAAAATTTACCTTGCACAACGCCAATGGGGCTGACTCTCCATGTATCAAAAGGGGGGGAAGAAAATGGGCCAATGATAAACCCTTTGGAGAGCTCGTCTTGAAGCAGGCGGTCCACGGCTTCTGAATGTGCCGCGGCTGATAGTAGATTGCTGCATTCAAACGAACTCTGGGGCAAGGTGATAAGCCCTGTGTGGAAACCCCTTAAAAAACCCTCAACCAGAAATGCGACGGTCGCCTCGGAAGGATGACCTACCAAGAGTTGCTGTAGATGTCGTACGTTCAATTGGCTTAGTCAGGACCCCTTAGACTGTTTTGACAGACACGCAGATTTGGGGTGGGCCCTGAAACAATCCGAGCAGACATGTAGCAATCTGCATTGGTTATAATTACAGGAGCCTTGATTAAAGTTATTACAAATTTGTGACCTCCCCAAAAACCGAATGGGCCGGCCCAGCTTGTCCCGAGGGTCACTGGTAGCTGGTGCGGCTGAAAAACTCAAGCCTGGCCTGCAGATGCCTGACGTGGTAGCTGGTTCTATATTGGGACACCAGTATGTGGTGTGCGTGGATGACTGGCAGGTACCGCAAACAGGAGCTCTGAGTCCCGCAAAGTGTCTGCAGAAGAGCTCCGTGTCCACCGCTCCCCAAGAAATGGTGACGTGGTGTTGTGCAAATATGGCTGCAGCTTTGGCCGAAAAGGAACGGTGATAGTCATAGAACGCGGACCCGCCATACTTATGCCCCAATTCCACCACCGCGTAGAGGTAGAGGTCCAGCTCTTCCCTCCTGTTGGGATGGGCCGAACAGATGACATCTCTGAATGTGCTAAAAGCAAGCATGAATTCAGGGATGGACAGTTTATGATTTAGTCTGTGGTCCCTGGTTTTGACCACAACTGACACGTCCCCGCAGGCGTAAGACCTGTTGTCGGGCACGTCATGTGCTGCAATTAACAGGGAGGCCAGGTTAACATCCTTCCCTTCCAAGAAGTCCTTCCTCAGATTACTCGGAACGAAATGGGCTGGAGTTAACGCGGGAGCCCCTGAACTATTACCTGCCATCCCTGGGATGGCAATAGCCGGACTGCCCTCCTCGGGAGGGGGGGGGGGGAGACTGGGCTACCCCGGCCCCGGTGGAGAAGGAACGACCCGGTTTTCCAGTGCCCCTACTCTGGACCTGAGCTCCAGCCCAGATGACAACATGGAGTCCAAGGTAGAATGTATCTGTGCAAGCGACAAGGCCACTGAACGCAAAGTGACCTGTTCTGGGTCAGGACCAGAGGCTGGTGGAAATAAAAGTTTGAACAATTCAGCTTTTCGGGCCGACGCTGGATAAGGGATGCCTCTGCGCTGCAGTTCTGCCATCAACCTAGGGACTGTCCATGTCCTGAGAGATGGTGATCCTCCCTGGGCTGAGCTTCTGGCCGGTGACGGAGGTACTGATGGGAATTCCCCAATGTCTTCTGCCTGAGACATGACCTGATAAGCAAAAGAGAGCTTGATGCCCCCGTGACCGAAATGGCCGACACCCGGTGCCCATGACCTGATCCACACCCTGTCGATACTGTGAAATGGCATGCCCCTGCATGTTGGGTCGTGACGTGGGCTCACCGGAAGTGGACCCACAGCCTAAGTGAAGGTGCCTGACCCAGAATGGATTGTGAGCTGCCCCTCTGACTGCCCCTGTGGGAAAAAAAAAAAAAAAAACGGAACATACTGACCTGTGCGTAACCGCTCGACCAAGGCCACCTTCAAAGTCTTGATCCTGATTTGGGAAAAGAAAGTACGTACTGAATCAACTATTTAATCATGTATCACCGAGGGACCTTGACCAACCCTATAGCCTTACCTCTTTATCCGAGACCCCTAGCGCGCCTAACGACCTTTCTTGCCTTAATGCTCGACCGTGCAAACACTCTGAGAAAAAGAATATGCTACAACCAGACTGGGTAGAGAAATGCGATCATACGAGAAATGAGTCCTGCCCTCCAGCGTGGCCCAACGTGGGCATGGAGGCGGAATGAAATGAATCCACTGTCCTGAAATCGAGCAACTAGTCCCCCCTACTTTTTTTTTTTTTCTCTTGCTGTCCTTCTCCGTGGCCCAGCTGGGCGAAGAGACAACCGAAATGCCCTCCGTCGCCCCCTCCCCCCCTTTCTAAATGACCCCTGAAACCTGTACTGGAGGAAGCCTACCTAGTATACTGACCTGATGAGATGATAACGCGTCCTAACCTGAACCACCCCTACTAGGCCGCGGTACGGATGCGGACCGTGGAGCCAAACTTTATGACTGCTGAAAAAAGGAAAGAACAATAGTAGATATGTAGCGAAATGCCCCCCTGCTGCGAGAAATGAAATGACCGAGAAATGTATACCAAATCGCATAATCGCTCAGTGAGAAATGTTATATCATTATTTTCCTTTTTTTTTTTTTCGTTGCCCTGAGATGGACGACGGGATGCTGGCCTCCCGAGACAACATGCGTGGTTATGAAATGTACGCCTGCGTGGGAGGCCCTTCTCAGTGGCTCGGATGGTGAGCAGAAAGGCCAACCCAGAAATGTAGTAATGAAATGCCCAACCCTACCGAAGAATGAAATGCCCAAGAAATGATAACGCTGAGGAGTGGAGTACGTGTTAATTGGTCGAATTTGTGGAAATATGTTCCCCCCCACTTTTTTTTTTGAAAGAAATGACATTGGACCTGGGTGAAATGACAAGTGCCCTGTAACGATGCCTGAGGACCCACCCCGAAACCCCCCCCCTAACTTTTTTTTTTTTTTTTAATGCCCCCCTGGATAGTCCTGTAGTGGCTGCAGGGATTGTGGAAGATGCAGAGACACAAGTGAAATGTAAACGAGATAACAGGACGAACTCTGACCTCCGTGATAACTATTATTCCCCTTTTTTTTTTTTTTTTTTAATATTGGCCTGACGTGGCAGAGACCGCAAAAATTAGTGAGAGACATGAAAGTTAATCTGATTGTGTATGGAATGACCCCTAGTGATCGTGGCGCCCTCATGAAGTACCTGCAATACTGTCAGGTCACCGGGGGCAACCACTGTACATGTGACCTGGAAGGGAAATATGCATGGTACCTCCTCCTGCGCTACCAGTGTGCGATGCATGACAGCATGTACATGGATATGTGTATAATTTCCCTTTCTTTTTTTATTTTTTTATTTTATTATACTAATGGACTAAAGCGGAGGGACCAGAGGCCCAGCCTGCTACCTGGGTGGCTGTGATGACCACCGCCCCCAAACTCCCCCTGCGAGTCTATCGTGCCGTCAGACCCCCCCCCCGCCAGCCGATGAACCCCCCCCCGAGCCTGTGAGGCGGCCGCATGGCCAGGAAGCTTCCCTTGCGTTGAGAAAGGAAACTGGAGCGACCTGGAGGAGCCTGGTGTGCGGCCGACCCGCCGATGCGCCGTTGCACTCGTGCCCCTTCCCCTGAAGTCTGGGGGCCATGTGTGAGTAGTATCGTGACCGGGGGACCTGCAGCGTGCGAGGCTCCCCGGCCTGGCTTACCCTTTCCTTAGGCGGATGCATACCCGATGCCAATAGTAAAGAAACGAGATACCCCCGTCAGCAAGACGGAACCGGAAGTGACGACACGACCAAGAGGATCCGCCCGCCAAGAGAATCAGCCGTCCTATGGGTAGGGGGAGGCTGGCTTAAATATGCCAGACTCCTCCTACAAATACAGGCCGACCAATGGTCGGCCTTCTTACTTATTAAAAAACAAAAAACTATGTCCCTCGATATAAATCCATCATCAATCACGCTGCCCACCGACCCGAAAATCCAAAAACAAAAACTCTCTGCCTCCTGGGACGGCCTCCCGCTGAATGCCTCCATTGCGCTTTGACGTAAGGGACGGCCACCTGGCAATGTCACCTGGTTAGCCCGCCCCCTTGTGACGTCACAGGCCCAGCATGCACCAGTCCGTGACATCAGAAGGGGCGATGCCACCGGGTGACGTAGCCAGATGGCCCCGCTCCTTACCTATATAAGAAATGTCAAAGCATAGAGCAGGTATTCGGCGGGAGGCCTCCCAGGAGGCGGAGCATTTTGTCAAAAATGTGTCTCTTGTTTTTATTACTTTTTGGTGAATGGGTAGGGGTATTATGTACCTGATACTCATTCACATGGGGAGGTCTTGTTAAAGGGGGGCTTCCAGATTCCGATAAGCCCCCTGCCCACAGACCCCCATAACCACCGGCCACGTAGTAACATGGGGACAAGGTGCTGCCACAAAGCAGCAACCCCTCCATGTTGAGGGCATGTGGCCTGGTATGGTTCAGGACCTGCCAGGCTGCATGCCTGGATAAGAGTTTGGTATGGATTTTGGGGGGACCTCACACCATTTTTTTCTTTATTTTTTCAATAGCCAATTGTAACCACGAGTCATTTTAAATGGGATTTGACTAGTTTTTTTTTTTTTTTGCATGCTACAGACGCACCACTTTACAGGCAGACTAAGGGAACCCCCCAGGCACTATATTTAAACACTTTAAGCATCAATAACATAACTGCTGCTGAAAAAACGATAATTTAAAGAAAAAAAAATGTCATTGATACATGTCCCCCAGGGCAGTACGCAAACCCCCATACCCCTGTTATGGTCAATTACTTGCATATAAGTCTTCAAAATGGGCACTTTTGATTTTTCCTGTTCGTCTCCCATAGAGTTCAATGGGGTTTGCCGTTCGGGTTAGAACATTTCCCCCGTTCGGAAGTTCTGCTGCTAACCAAACAGGAGAGGTGTTCGGCCCATCTCCACTGACTAGTATTCCAATGCTTCTCTTTTCCCTTCATTCTTCTCCATCACTCAGCTAATGTGACCACAAAGCTGATGGAGAGGGGCAGAGGAGGGTCAAACAAGGATGCTATGCAGGTAACTGACATCTTCCTTATCAACTGATGGCGCCATTGGTCATTAGGATGCTGGCAGCTAAAAGGCTGTAATAGTGCACAATGAAAACCTTTGACTTAGTGTAACTAAAAAGGCAGCCTTCATCCAGATGCTGGCTTTTATATAATACTTGATCACTTTTTGTGCATTTTGGCAAGGCATCCCTGAAGAAACCTCAAGGCACCCCAGTTGAAAAAGGCTGCCCTAGACTAAGCCTGTATTGTTGGTATTCATGGAACTGTGACAGGCAGCCTCTTTACTAGCAAGAGAGACCTGGGCATATTCTAAGCGGCCACTTCAGGGAAGAATTCTACATGAAGCAAAGGGATCATCGAAGTAAACAATTTTTCCAAAAACTTTTTTTCTTATTTTCATGGCATGTCTGCATAGATGGCCCAATAATGAAATTGAAAACGTAGTCACTTGACAATGACAGAAACTACTGTATACTGAGAACACCCAAAACTCATCATAACATTGAATTCATTTCACAATGTTTGCACTGTTGACATATATACCATTTTCCATTATTTGTACTGTCCTGGCATTTTAAGGGCTTCAAGAAATGAGATAGGCTGCCATTACATCAGGACTGATTCATTTTCAAATACATGGTGGGTAAAATACAGTTGTGCTCAAAAGTTTGCATACCCTGGCAAAAATTGTGAATTTTTGGCATTTATATTGAAAATATGACTGATCATGCCAAAAAAAATGTCTTTTATTCAAGGATAGTGATCACATGAAGTCATTTATTATCACATGTCTTTTTTAGCTCCATAATGATAACAGAAATCACCCAAATTGAAAGGGGTGGTGCTTGGATGTGGCGCTGTCTGAGTAGTGGGAGATAGATGTGTCCCTGGTGTCCTGTGTAAATATGTTATGGTGGGGTATTAATCTTTGATCCCCTGTTATAAAGTGCATACATATAGGTGCATAAAGTGCTATAAAGAAAATTCTAAAATTGTAACATAAATTTTTTTTGTGTGCATGTGCTAGTATCAAAGTGCTAGTATATGTAAAAAATAGATAAATTCCAAAGTATGTGGTTATACAGTAGGTTCGTCGGAATACAAATATACGTGTAACACAGTGAACACATATAATTTTTTAGAAATGTGATTAAAAGATAAATTCCTATAAATATAAATATATAGCAGCAATATAATAATCGTGGTGAGCAAAGTGTGTATAGGTCTTACAATTCATACAGAAATGTTTATTATGTAGAAATATTGAGTAAAGGAATTTTTGTATATATATATGATATTTCCGGCGATCAAGTATATATACTATGGTTGTAGACTCCTATAGGCATTAGAACAGTTCTTAAAGTAAATTCCGTGACTTCAGGTGCTTATTCAAATGTGATGGATATCTTCCTATGTTACTTGTGACAAGGGGTGACTATTCACTCGTGCTCCCCCTATAGGTTCCCTCCTTACCAGAGGGCACTGCCCCTGCAGGGGCCAAGTGCCTGTCTTTGTTAATCCTGAAGATCTGGTCCTAGGAATAGGGTTTTCCACCACTGATCCTTGGGGATTTCTTTATTCCAGATGCGTTTCCTCCTTTAATTGTGTAGATGTCCGTTCTCGTGGGTCTGGGGATATTCCGGGTTTTCCTTCCACCGTATTTTAGAAAAAAACAGGAAAGGACTCCATAGTGTAGATTGTAAAAATGTATCCTTAGTTTTATTAAATGTCTATGGGATACATATAATAACAGGGAAAACAGGGATGTTCCAAGAATATAATCTTAAAAGTATAAATACTAAAAGATATATTACAAGGAAATGCTAAATGTTAAAACTGCTAAAAAATAGCTGGGGTATCCATAGTTTGTTTGTGTGTCCAACTAATGTCACAGAGCCAGCGTGGGGAGGCGTATTCAGTCCGAGAGCTTTGCAGCTCACCTCGCTATACCAGCGTGCGTTCCAGCTCCCTTCCCGCTAAAACCGGATGTGACGTCGGACTTCCTGCTAGGTCATCTGATGCGTTTCGTCATAGACGTTTTCAAAGGTGTACCTAGCTAGGAGACGAGCGTCATTTATCTCTGTGGCCGGAGGCGGGGGGTCCACTGCGATCTTGCATCCTATTGGCTAAATGTAATATTGTTTTTAAAAAGCCCTCCCCATGGTGGTTAGGAATTAAGAAAGAGCCAGTAACTCTTATTATATAGAAAAAAATGCATTTCGGGTTATGGACGGGTCGCAGTGGAGCCTCGGTCTTTACAAATATCCCGGCTAATGTTCCAAACATAATTAAGAAAATAATTAAAACTACTAATTAAAAAACACTTGTTTTAACAGCCCGATGTCTTGGGTGCAAAATAAAAGTACCAGCAGTGCTATATTGGAAGTTCATATAATAGGTAAAAAATATATATATATATAGACATGGTGTAAATAATAATAATTTGAAACTCAGTAATATAAGAAAATCTCGGAATAGTTTGTGTGTTCTATGTATTGTTATCAGACTTAGCTTGTAATATTTATGGTTGTATAAGGTCAAGGGTGGAGGGGTCGGTGTGGTTGGGGATTTGGGAAAAAAAAAAAAAAAAAGAGAGGTCTCCATGTGTTGTAAGATATCATAGTAATATATAAAATATAAGAATATCTATTTGATTGCCTTGTCTGATTGGGGGTCCCCTTTAGGTAAAATAGGTGTTATATATTTATACATGTAGTGAATTAGAGTCCGAAAAAGTTATAAAATATTACATTAAAAATGATTATAAAAAATTATTAAAATAGTCCCTCATAAAAATTCTTCATATATATTTTTATGGAATTAAAAGTTGGAAATAAAACAGTTAAGATCAATGTCCACATTGAGGCCCCCCCCCCGGGGTGAGGCTCCCTAGTTTGTGTATCCACATTGTTTCGTTCTGAGAGATTAACTGTTTTTTATTGCCCCCTCTCCAATGTAGGTTTATTTTGTCTATGCCATAAAATTTCATCAGTGTTGGATCTTTATTGTGTTTCTCCTTAAAATGTTTTGATAGGCTGTGTTGCGGAAAGCCCATCTTAATATTGCGAATATGTTCACTGATCCTCTTGTGAAGGGGTCTGGTGGTCCTTCCTACATACAGAATGCGGCACGGACATTCTATGATGTATGTGACATGGGTTGTGTTACATGTAATCAATGATTTTATATCATATTTTTTCCCATAAATATAAGATTTAAAGCTGTGTGTTCTTCTTGGTTGATCCTTCACTGTTCTACATGGTAGGCACCTTTGGCATCTATAAAAGCCTTTCAAATCTTTAAAAATCTTTATGTCTTTAGGTGGATCCACTACGTTATGCACTAAATGATTCCTTAGTGTTGGGGCTTTTTTATAAATAAATTTTGTTTTTTTCGGGATTATTTTCTTTAGGCTTTTATCTGTTGTTAAAATTGGCCAATATTTTTTTATAATTTTTTCCATTTGTTTATATT
>BLSH010217607.1:437604-449015 GCA_018402905.1 Glandirana rugosa | reverse complement strand
TTCGGATTTCTTTTATTAGGGCTTTTTTTGTTTTAAATAAATATTTTTTCGGGGTTGTGATTCCTTAGTAAATCACGTATTGCATCACCTAGGTGGATTTCTGTATTTCTAAAAATTTCTAAACTTTCCGAAAATATCTACGGTTTCCACGGATGGTACATCTTGTCACTTCCTAGTTGGTTCTTCTTGTGTGTCGAAATTTAGAATATAAATACCCTTTTTTATACTATATTTTAGTAACTAATGTACATTGTGTTGGGTACAGTGTATGTAGTATCTTACAGGCACGGCGTAAGACATACATCCTTCCTGGTGGTCTGGGGAAGTGTGTGTTGCGGAAAGCCCTTCTTAATATTGCGAATATGTTCACTGATCCTCTTGTGAAGGGGTCTGGTGGTCCTTCCTACATACAGAATGCGGCACGGACATTCTATGATGTATGTGACATGGGTTGTGTTACATGTAATCAATGATTTTATATCATATTTTTTCCCATAAATATAAGATTTAAAGCTGTGTGTTCTTCTTGGTTGATCCTTCACTGTTCTACATGGTAGGCACCTTTGGCATCTATAAAAGCCTTTCAAATCTTTAAAAATCTTTATGTCTTTAGGTGGATCCACTACGTTATGCACTAAATGATTCCTTAGTGTTGGGGCTTTTTTATAAATAAATTTTGTTTTTTTCGGGATTATTTTCTTTAGGCTTTTATCTGTTGTTAAAATTGGCCAATATTTTTTTATAATTTTTTCCATTTGTTTATATTCTTTGTTAAAACTGGTGATGAAGGCTAGATCATACTCTTTGTTGTATTCTTTCTTCTTAGTATTTAATAAAGTGTTTCTGTCCCGTTGGGCTATTGCTTCTTTCGTTTTTACCAGGGTAGGTTTGTGATATCCTTTTTCTTCAAATTTTTTAATAATGTGTTCTGCCTGTGTATGGTAATCTTCCAACTTGTAACAGTTTCTTCTTAGACGCATTAGTTGTCCTTTGGGGATGTTATGTTTCCACTGTGGATGATGGCAACTACTTGTTGGAATATAGCCATTTTTGTCTGTTGGCTTGAAGTAGGTTTTGGTGTATAGATTTCCTTCCACATTTTCTATCATGAGATCTAGATATTCAATTTTGTTTGTGTCCACTTTCCCTGTAAATTTAAGTCCATAGGGGTTCCTATTAATATTTTCCATAAATTCTTGGCCTTGCCATATTATGAATATATCATCTATGTATCTTCTATACATCTGTAATTCTGGATAGTTTTTATTATAGATGTGTTCCTCCTCCCATAGATCCATAAATAAGTTTGCCACGCTTGGTGCATAGCGTGCACCCATAGCGACTCCTTTTGTTTGTACAAAATACTCTTTGCTGTACCAAAAGTAATTTGACTCCATATAGAGTTTGAGGCCTTCCAGTATGTAGTTGATTTGGGCTTGTTTTAAATTTGTTTTTTCATGTAGAGCTTTCTCCACTCCTTTTAGTCCATCTGTTTGATTGATGCTTGTATACAGTGCATTTACGTCTATAGTAACTAGTTTGCTGTTCTGTTGGATTTGTTTGTTTTGTAGTTCATTGACTAGTTGTAAACGCTCTCTTAAATATGATCTGCCCTTCTTTACCAATGGTTTTAGAAATGTATCCAGGTACTCTCCTAGCCTTGCAAATAAAGAGTCTATGCCATTTACTATTGGCCTTCCCGGGGGTTTATCCATCCTTTTGTGAATTTTGGGTACGTAGTAGATCACTGGCGTCCTGCTTGCTTCCGGAATAAGATATTTGGCTTCTTTTTTGTTTAGGATGCCTAGTTCTTTTCCTTTTCTTATAAATGTTTTTAATTTTTTAGTGAATTTTTTATTGGGGTCACTAGGTAGTTTTTTATATGTGTTGGGGACTTTCAATAAGTTTTCCATTTCATTAAGATAGTCTTGTTTGTCTAAAGAAATCCCCAAGGATCAGTGGTGGAAAACCCTATTCCTAGGACCAGATCTTCAGGATTAACAAAGACAGGCACTTGGCCCCTGCAGGGGCAGTGCCCTCTGGTAAGGAGGGAACCTATAGGGGGAGCACGAGTGAATAGTCACCCCTTGTCACAAGTAACATAGGAAGATATCCATCACATTTGAATAAGCACCTGAAGTCACGGAATTTACTTTAAGAACTGTTCTAATGCCTATAGGAGTCTACAACCATAGTATATATACTTGATCGCCGGAAATATCATATATATATAAAAATTCCTTTACTCAATATTTCTACATAATAAACATTTCTGTATGAATTGTAAGACCTATACACACTTTGCTCACCACGATTATTATATTGCTGCTATATATTTATATTTATAGGAATTTATCTTTTAATCACATTTCTAAAAAATTATATGTGTTCACTGTGTTACATGTATATTTGTATTCCGACGAACCTACTGTATAACCACATACTTTGGAATTTATCTATTTTTTACATATACTAGCACTTTGATACTAGCACATGCACACAAAAAAATTTTTATGTTACAATTTTAGAATTTTCTTTATAGCACTTTATGCACCTATATGTATGCACTTTATAACAGGGGATCAAAGATTAATACCCCACCATAACATATGTACACAGGACACCAGGGACACATCTATCTCCCACTACTCAGACAGCGCCACATCCAAGCACCACCCCTTTCAATATTACTTCCCACCTACGGGAGGGAATCTTTGGAGGGCAGCAGTCTCACACCCAAACCCATAAGCGCGGTACACACCTTTAATTCATTTAGAAATCACCCAAATGGCCGATGAAAAGTTTACACAACCTGGAATGTTTGGTCTTTGTGGCTTTTTAAATCACATTTAGTGTCTGTGTATAAATAGTCAATGAGTTTGTTAGCTCTCACATGGATGCACTAAGCAGGCTAGATACTAAGCCATGGGGAGCAGAAAAGAACAGTCAAAAGACCTGCGTAACAAGGTAATGCAACTTTACAAAGAAAAAGGATATAAAAATATATCTAAAGCCTTGAATATGCTAGTCGGTACTGTTCAATCATTTAATAAGAAGTGGAAAATTTGGGGATCTCTTGATACCAAGCCAAGGTCAGGTAGATCAAGAAAGATTTCAGCCACAACTGCCACAGGTTTTGTTTGGGATACAAAGAAAAACCCACAGGTAATCTCAGGAGAAATACAGGCTGCTTTGGAAAAAGACGGTGTGGTTGTTTTTAAGGAGCACAATACGATGATACTTCAACAAAAAGAGCTGCATGGTCAAGTTGCCAGAAAGAAGCCTTTACTGCACAAGTTCCACAAAAAAGCCTGGTTACAATATGCCCAACACCTTGACATGCCTCACTGGGCTATTTTTGTGGCATTGGTGCATTAAAGGCTTCCTTCTGGCAGCTCAAACATGCATCTCTTTTTTGTTAACCACTTGCCGACCGTCAATCGGCAATTGACGGCGGCAAAGTGGCGCTGTAAGGCGAATCGCCGTCATATGACGGCGGCCGCCAGATCGCGCACAGTGAGCGCGCGCGCGCCGCCGGAGGCGCGCCCGCGCGCTCACTGTGTCCGGGGAGGGCCAGGGAACGGGTGCGGCGGCTTCGATTGCCGCCGGCCACCCGCGATGCCCCCCCCGGAGTGAAGGAGCGGAGGTCCGTGTAAGTAAACACGGACCTCCGCTCTGTGTGAGGGGGAAGGGCTGTGATCACAGCCTTCCTGTATACGAAGGCTGTGACCACTTCCCTTCCCCAGCTAGGGCAGTCCCCCCACAGTTAGAACACGCCCAGGGAACATAGTTAACCCTTAGAGCGCCCCCTGCAGGTTAACCCCTTCACTGCCAATGGCATTTACACAGTAATCAGTGCATTTTTATAGCACTGATCGCTGTATAAATGCCTATGGTCCCAAAAAAGTGTCAAAATGTTCTGACATGTCCGCTGCAATATCGCAGTACCGCTAAAAATTGCAGATAGCCGCCATTATTAGTAAAAAATAAAAAAAAATTAAAAACCCCAAAAATGAATTCTCATCATCCGTAAACGTGACCACTTTTGCGCAAACCAATCAATAAACGCCAATTGTGATTTTTTTTATCGCAAATATGATGAAGAATATAAATCGGCCAAAAACGGTGAAAAAAATGTTTTTTTATGATTTGTATTTTAGCAAAAAGTAAGAAATGTGTTTTTTTTTGCAAAATTGTCGCTCTTCTTTTGTTTATAGCGGCGATCAGAAATGACGCAGCGGTGATCAAATACCACCAAAAGAAAGCTCTATTTCTGGGAAAAAAAGGGGCTTAAAAAAAAAAAGGACGCAAATTTCGTTTGGGTACAACGTCGCACGACCGCGCAATTGTCAGTTAAAGCGACGCAGCGCCGAATCGCAAAAAGGGCTCCGGTCCTAAAGCTGGAAATCCTTCCGGGCCTTAAGTGGTTAAAGTGTTGTTGAATTGTGCTCCTTAAAAACAACCACACCGTCTTTTTGGAGAGCAGCCTGTATTTCTCCTGAGGTTACCTGTGGGCTTTTCTTTGTATCCTGGGCAATTCTTCCTCCAGTTGTGACTGCAATCTTTCTTGATCTACCTGATCTTGGCTTGGTATAAAAAAAGCCCTGCATTTTAACTTCTTAATAAGGGATTAAGCAGTACTGACTGGCATATTCAAGGCTTTGGGTATCTTTTTATATCCTTTTCCATCTTTATAAAGTTCCATTACTTTGTTACGCAGGTCTTTTGACTGTTCTTTTCTACCTCCTCATGGCTCAGTGTCTTGCCTGCTTAGGGCATCCAAGTGAGAGCTAACAAACTCATTGACTATTTATACACAGACACTAATTGTGATTTAAAGAGCCACAAATGTGAGAAATTAACCTTTAATTGCCAATAAATGGCTTCATGTGATTACTATGCATAAATAAAAGACAGTTTTTTGGCACGATCAGTCATATTTTCAATATTAATGCCAAAATGCCACAATTTCTGCCAGGGTATGCAAACTTTTGAGCACAACTGTAAGTATTGAGCACGTCGCCATTTTTCTTGGTAAATATATTTCTAACATTGCTATTGCCTTGAAATTTTCACCACATGTCGGTAACAACCAATGCAATCCATACATACAAAGCAAATAAGTTCATAAATTAAGTTATGTGTAATAAAATGGAATGACACAGAGAAAAAGTATTGAACACATGAAGAATGGGAGGTACAAAGAGGCATGGAAAACCAAGACACCAGCTTACATCAGTAAATAGAAAGCAATCCTGCCCCTTGTCAGTGCAAATTTATATCAGCTGGTTCAGTCTCAACTGATGGCCTATAAAAAGGTGTCTCATCAAAGCCCCTGACCAGATAGCAGGTGGGGCGTGGGAGAGGATGGAGAGGGTAGATGGTAAGACTCTGCTCACCCCCTTTCCCTCCTTAGCCCCCCGTTGATAGCCACCGTGCTATACGTCAACAGATGAACTCACACCCTCTCTCCTTTTCCATTCTTTCCCACTCACCTTTCTTGCCCACCCTAACCCCTTCCCAGTCTTCCCATTCCCTTCAGCCCCATCCTCAATTTGACCTTTGTCCAAGCTCCTGGCTGGGAGTCGGACGAAGAGCTGGTCGACATACCCGACCCCCCTTGACAGGGATCTAAATAAACTAAACAGATCCCAAGAACCTGGCCTCTGTAGGTCAGACAAAGTTAATAATGGTAAGACAACTGAGTGCTACAGACCTTACTCTCAAAGCATGGGGTACTAACAACAGATGATTATCATGGGCACACCCCCACATTACTGTGCTTTGGATAGGCAAAACAGGTAGCAGCATTAACTGCTTAGATAAGATTCTGGGTGCATGCATCTTGCAACGACTGTAATACTATTATTGCCTCCCTTTACCTGTATACTGTTTTTTTCCCTCTTTGTCTGTGATACAAAATATAATAAAGAGATTATGGAAAAAAAAAAAGTGTCTCATTACCAAAGTGTCACACAATAAACATCTCATGATGGGTAAAAGCAAAGCTCTCTCAAGACTTTTGCAACCTTATTGTTGCAAAACATACTGATGGCATTGGTTACAGAAGGATTTCTATACTTCTGAATGTTCCAGTGAGCACTGTTGGGGCCATAATCCGGAAGTGGAAAGAGTATCAGTTCACCATAAACCGGGCATGACCAGCTGCTCCTCAAGATTTCTGACAGAGGAGTGAAAAGTATTATCAAAAGAGTTGTCCAGAGCCAAGGACCACTTGTGAAGAGCTTCAGAAAGACCTGGAATTAACAGGTATGATTGTTTCAAAGAAAACAATAAGTAATGCACTCAAAACGCCATGGCCTGGATGCATGCTCACCACGCAAAACTCCATTGCTGAAGAAAAAGCATGTTGAAGCTCATTTAAAGTTTGCTGCACAACGTTTAGACAAGCCTGTGAAATACTGGGAGAATATAGTCTGGTCAGATGAGACCAACATTGAACTCTTCGGACGTTATAATACACACCATGTTTGGAGGTCAAATGGCACTGCACATCCCCCCAAAAACACCCCCATACCTACAGTGAAGTTTGGAGTTGGGAACATCATGTGTGGGGCAGTTTTTCAGCATTCGTTACTGGAAAACTTTAAGTAGTTGAAGGAAGGCTGAAAGGAAAAAATGTACCAAGACATTCTTGATAAAAATCTGCTAAAAGGATGATGAAGATGAAACGAGGGAGGACATTTCAGCAAGACAATGATCCCAAACACAAAGCCAAGGAAACTCTCAATTGGTTTCAAAGAAAGAAAATAAAGCTGCTAAAATGGTACAGCCAATCACCTGACTTGAGTCCAATAGAAAATCTATGGAAAGAACTAAAGATCAGAGTTCATAGAAGAGGCCCACGGAACCTTCAAGATTTGAAGACTGTGTGAAAGAATGGGCCAAAATCACACCTGAGCAATACATGTGACTTGTTTCTCCATACAGGAGGCGTTTGGAAGCTGTCATTACCAACAAAGGATTTTGTACCAAGTATTAAAGTGAAGTCTTGTTTTTTTCCCTATAATAATAACACACATTATACTTACCTGCTCTGTTGCAGTGGATTTGCACAGAGCAGCCTGGATCCTCCTCTTCTCTGGTCCCTCTTCTGTGATCCTGGCCCCTCCCTCCAGTTGAGTGCCCCCACAGCAAGCAGCTTGCTATGGGGGCACCCGAGCTGAGTCACAGCTCCCTGTGTCCATTCAGACACGGAGCCCCAACCCAGCCCCGCCCCATTTCTTCCCTGATTGGCAAGCTGACTTTGATTGACAGCAGTGGCAGCCAATGGCACCGTTGCTTTGTCTCAGCCAATCAGGAGGGAGAATCTCGGATGGCTGAGACACTCGTGGACATTGCTGGACAGAGAGGGACCTCAGGTAAGTATTGGGGGGCAGAGGGAGGCTGCTGCACACAGAAGGATTTTTATCTTAATGCATAGAATACATTAAGATAATAGTTTCTTTGTATGTATGGATTGCATGGGTTGTTAACGACATGTGGTGAACATTTCATGTCAATAGCAGCTATAGAAATATATTTACCTAGAAAAATGGTGACGTGTTCAATACTTATTTTACCCGCATGTATATACCATCATGTGTAAATGATAACTTTCACAGAAATGTAACTTGCACTACATTTATATTATTATTTACCAAAGACAGGTAGCAGAATACGTTGGCCTAAATTTATGAAGAAATTTAGTTTTTTTGGATATTTTTTGGAAAGAAGAAATATTGGGAATTTTTTTCAAAATTTTCGGTCTTTCTTTGTTTATATAGTAAAAAATAAAAAACCCTGTAATGATGAAATATTACCAAAGGGAAACTTTAGTTGTATAAAAAAAATGATATAAATCTCATCACCAAAAAGGGGGGACACAAGGGGAAACCTGTACTGAAAACAAATCATACAGTGGGAGACCATCAACTGCGACCACCGACATGAATCGTCAGCGAGTAGATGAACTGATGAACTGATTTGCACAGACAGAAAGGTCATAATCCGTGAGTATGCTGCACAGCTGAACTGTGGTCACACATGCAGAAGATAGTGGAAGACTTAGGGAATCGGAAAGTGTGTGCAACGTGGGTACCTCGGCAGCTGACACCAGATTTGAAGAAGAGAAGGATGGAAGTCTGTTCTGATCTGTTGAAAGAGTTTAAAGCCAATAAAGACACCTTTTTTTTGCCAATCTGGTGACAGGGGATGAAAGGTGGGCATATATAGTATCTCACAAAAGTGAGTACACCCCTCAGATTTTTGTAAATATTTTATTCTATCTTTTCATGTGACAACACTGAAGAAATGACACTTTGCTACAATGTAAAGTAGTGAGTGTACAGCTTGTATAACAGTGTAAATTTGCTGTCCCCTCAAAATAACTCAACACACAGCCATTAATGTCTAAACCGCTGGCAACAAAAGTGAGTACATCCCTGAGTGAAAATGTCTAAATTGGGCCCAAACTGTCAATATTTTGTGTGGCCAACATTATTTTCCAGCACTGCCTTAACCCTCTTGGGCATGGAGTTCACCAGAGTTTCACAGGTTGCCACTGGAGTCCTCTTCCACTCCTCCATGATGACATCACGGAGCTGGTGGATGTTAGAGACCTTGCTCTCCTCCACCTTCAATTTGAGGATGCCCAACAGATGCTCAATAGGGTTTAGGTCTGGAGACATGCTTGGCCAGTCCATCACCTTTACTCTCAGCTTCTTTAGCAAGGCAGTGGTCATCTTGGAGGAGTGTTTGGTTTCGTTATCACGTTGGAATACTGCCCTGGGGCCCAGTCACCAAAGGAAGGGGATCATGCCATGCTGCAGTATGTCACAGTACATCTTGGCATTCATGGTTCCCTCAATGAACTGTAGCTCCCCAGTGCCGGCAGCACTCATGCAGCCCCAGACCATGAAACTCCCACCACCATGCTTGACTGTAGGCAAGACACACTTGTCTTTGTACTCCTCACCTGGTTGCTGCCACACACACTTGACACCATCTGAACCAAATAAGTTTATCTTCGTTTCATCAGACCACAAGATATGGTTTCAGTAATCCATGTCCTTAGTCTGCTTGTCTTCAGCAAACTGTTTGAGGGCTTTCTTGTGCATCATCTTTAGAAGAAGCTTCCTTCTGGGACGACAGCCATGCAGACCAATTTGATGCAGTGTGCGGCATATGGTCTGAGCATTGACAGGCTGACCCCCCCACCCCTTTAACCTCTGCAGCAATACTGGCAGCACTCATGCATCTATTTCCCAAAGACAACCTCTGGGTATGATGCTGAGCACAAGCAATCAACTTCTTTGGTCGACCATGGCGAGGCCTGTTCTGGGTGGAACCTGTCCTGTTAAAGCGCTGTATGGTCTTGACCACCATGCTGCAGCTCAGTTTCAGGATTCTTGGCAATCTCCTTATAGCATAGGCCACCTTTATGTAGAGCAACAATTATTTTTTTCAGATCTTCAGAGAGTTCTTTGCCATGAGGTGCCATTTTGAACTTCCAGTGACCAGTATGAGAGAGTGAGAGCGATAACACCAAATTTAACACATCTGCTACCCATTCACACCTGAGACCTTGTAACACTAACGAGTCACATGACAACAGGGAGGGAAAATCGCTAATTAAGCCCAATTTGGAAATTTTCACTTAGGGTTGTACTCACTTTTGTTGCCAGTGGCTTAGACATTAATGGCTGTGTGTTGAGTTATTTTGAGGGGACAGCAGATTTACACTGTTATACAAGCTGAACACTCACTGCTTTACAAAGTGTAATTTCTTCAGTGTTGTCACATGAAAAGATAGAATAAAATATTTACAAAAATGTGAGGGGTGTACTCACTTTTGTGAGATACTGTATATATATGATCTGGAAATGAAAAATCTGTTCATGAAATGGTGTCACACCTCTTTCCTAAGGCCTGAGTTCACCTGAGCAAGCAATTAGCACAGAAAGTCATGGTGACCATAAAGCCCAAATTTATTGCCCTTTGACTTCCACTTGCTCAGTCCAATGAATTACAGTCTTCAGTGACAATGATTTGATGATAAAGGTGACATAAATAAGTGGGTGCAACAATGTACACCTGATTTTTTTCAAAGGATTCAAGAGTTTGCTTCAACGATGGTGCAAATGTATCACTTATGACGTGACTATGATAAGTAGTACTTTTGCATAGTGAAAGTTACTCTACCATTGTGAAATTTGAACGACCCATGTAAGTTAATAAAAAAAGTAATGCACATTTTTGCAATACCTTTGGTTCAGCCCTTGTTTTTAAATACTATGGGGCCCAGTCATAATGGAGAGCAGATATCACTATCTGTTCTCCTTAATAATGGGATCGGCTATGCACACCATGACCCGTCTTCCGTGGCTATTAATAAATTGTGGGATGCGGTGTTGATCCTGCACTGTCCAGTGATCTTTCTCCGCTTAAAGTGGCTGTAAACCTCAGACATGAAATATGAACAAAGCATATACCTCTGTAGTTTGTACTTCTCTCAATCCAGAACACTAAGCGGTTGGTTTACTAAAACTGGTGAGTGCAAAATCTGGTGCAGCTCTGCATAGGAACCAATAAGCTTCTAGGCTTTTTTTTGTCAAAGCTTAACCACTTCAGCCCCGGAAGGATTTACCCCCTTCCTAACCAAAGAACTTTAACTGACAATTGCACGGTCGTGCTACGTTTTACGCAAACATAATTGACGTCCTTTTTTGCACACAAAGAGAGCTTTCTTGGGTGGTATTTGATCACCTCTGCGTTTTTTATTTTTTGCGCTATAAACAAAAAAAGAGCAACAAGTTTGAAAAAAAAACAATATTTTTTACTTTTTGCTATAATACATGTCTAAAAAAATATAAAAAAAGATACATTTATTCATCAGTTTAGGCCAAAATGTATTCTTCCTCATATTTTTGGTAAAAAAAAAATGCAATAAGCATATATTGATTGGTTTGCACAAAAGTTATCGTGTCTACAAACTATCAGCATGGATTTATGGCATTTTTATTTTATTTTTTTCATTCTACTAGTAATGGTGGCGATCTGCGATTTTTAGCGATATTGCGGCGGACAGATCAGACACTTTTGACACATTTTTGGGACCAATGATGATGTCGCGCAGGAGAGCCATGTTGTTTCCATCAAGCCACAGCGGGCGGTCAGCAACTGGTTAAATGAACAAGCTAAAGTTAGAAGCCGATTGGCTACCATGCATAGCTGCACAAGATTTTGCACTCTCCAGTTTTAGTAAGTAAACCCCTAATTGTCATTTCTGTCTGCTGCCTCATTCCTTTGCTATCAGCATGAGTCACTTCTGAAAAGATATCCTGACACCAAGAGAAAAAATGGTGACAGGGGAGGGATCTCCAGCAGCTCGGGGGGGGGGGGGGGGGGGG
>BLSH010217607.1:414394-435856 GCA_018402905.1 Glandirana rugosa | reverse complement strand
TTTGACACGTCTATTACCCCACCGACGTAGGGTGGAGGGATCGAAACAAGAACGGCTCAGCTCGTGCCCATTCCTATAATTTCAAGTCTTTCACCACGAACCACCTTCCATTAGCATTCCCACTAGGCTAGCTAGACATCCATCACGTGGACAACCGACTACCCATGACAGTTCCACATGATACCGGACCAGGCCATAAAATATACCAGATAATTCCAGGATACAGCCTTAAACATACTCTTATCTTAGGAGACCACAAATATAACCTATGGCTACCCTTAGGACCTGATACATGTACAACCTGCACCATATTGGATGAACACCACCCCCCTTGGCTATACCCCCATGACAGTCGATTGTTCCCCAGAATCCTCAATATAGGCCCCTTAAGCTAAAGTAGAACGTGAAAGGCTTTCAGGACACAGCCCTGTACACCCTCGGCAACCCACGGCTGAACAAAACTGGAGGAGACTAGGCAAGAACAAAGCTAGGGAGGTGGGATGCAGCCACCCCATTATCTGCACAGTTTGACCCCAGTTGGGGTGCGGGAGGCGGGGCCGTGCCCACCCTCCCGCATTAATGGTTGCTCCTGTCTGGAAGAAGTAGAGACTCTTTCAACTGATCAGCATCCCACAGCAGGATAGCGACTCCGTGTCTCTTTTCCTAACATGTTTCATATTAAGCCATGGGGATGTACAAAATCTTATTGTGTCTTCGGACATATATGTTACTGACTGTATGGAACCTATATGCATACCTTGTATTGCTTAAACTTTCAATAAAATAAAATTGGTAATGGAGAAAAAAACGTATATTGATTGGTTTGTGCAAAAGTTATAACATCTACAAACTATGGGATAGATTAATGGAATTTTTTTTTAATTTTTTACTAGTAATGGCGGCGATCAGCGATTTTTAGTGGGACTGCGACATTGCGGTGGACAAATGACACCAATACAGAGATCAGTGCTAAAAATATGCACTTTCACTGTACCAATGACCCTGGTAGGGACGGTGTTAACATCAGGGGAGATCAAAGGGTTAAGTGTGCTCCTAGGGAGTGCTTGCTAACTGTGAGGGGGGTGGCTTAACTGGAGGAAGACAGAGATCTGGGTTTCTGCTTAGCAGAAACACAAGATCTCCATCTTCCTGTCTGACAGAACGGCGGTGTGCCTTGTTTACATACGGAAACCGCCGTTCTGCTTTTCCTGTCAATCGGCGGGTCCAAGTTGACATTGCGTCTGCCGGACCCGCTGATTGGCTCCCCCTGTGTCTGTCCAATCACAACGGGAGCGGGTCGCCGCCCAGACCCTATGTAGGAAATCACGTACAGGTATGTGATTTCGTGCCGGAGGGCTGCCCTGCTGCAGTATATCTGCGTGCAGCAGTCCTTAAGTGATTAATAAATATGTTTTACCTGGAGCTCTGCTCTGTTTGAGGCCTGGTTCACACCTATGCAGATTACAGTTTGCATACTTCAGGTGCATTTTGCGTTTTTAACTACTTGCCAACCAGCTGCCGTCATTTTGCTGCAGGAGGTTGGCTCTCCTGTGCGAACCACTGTAGCTGTACGGCGGCTTGCGCATGCGTGATTGCAGACGGCCGGCGGTAGCTCATGCCCGCTGCACGCTGCAGGCCCACGGGTTGGGCGGACTTGATGCACAGAGGCAGAACGGAGATCTGCCTATGTAAACAAGGCGGATCCCAGTTCTGACAGGGGACATGTCAGAGATCTTCTGTTCCCAGTGATCGGGAACAGCAATCTCTGTCAGGTTCCTGGCAGCCCATCCCCCCTACAGTTAGAACACACCCAGGGAACACATTTAACCCCTTTGATCACCCCCTAGTGTTAACCCCTTCCCCGCCAGTGTCATTTTTACATTGATCAGTGCATTTTTATAGCACTGATCAATATAATAATGTCACTGGTCCCCAAAAACTGTCATTTGGGGTCAGATTTGTCCGCCGCAATGTCACAGTCCCGCTAAAAATCACAGATCGCCGCCATTACTAGTTAAAACAATTAAAAAAAATAAAAGTCCCTAAATCTATACCAACTTCTAACTTTTATCTAACTTTTGCGCAAACCAATCAATATACACCTATTGCGATTTTTTTTTACCAAAAATATGTAGAAGAATACATAACGGTCTAAACTGATGAATAAATTAGTTTTTTTATATTTTTTTTTACGTGTATTATAGCAGAAAGTAAAAAAAAAAAAAGTTTTTTTTAAAATTGTTGCTCTTTTTTTGTTTATAGCACAAAAAATAAAAAACGCAGAGATGATCAAATACCACCAAAAGAAAGCTCTATTTGTGGGGAAAAAAGGACGTCAATTTTGTTTGGGTACAACATCGCACAATCATGCAATTGTCAGCGACATATTGGCCTGGTCATTGAGGGGCAAATCCTTCCGGGGCTGAAGTGATTAAATACACGCTTTTGATCCATTGAAGTCTATGGAACCAAACCCATAAAAAAGTCCTTGGTCCCTTCCATAAAATGCATAGATGTGAATGTGACCCATAGGAAACCATGTTAAATGGACTGTAGTGTGTTTCTGCAAAACGAAATTAGGCACTAAAAAATGCATAGGTGTGCACCAGGCCTAAGACAATATTCACATTCTTGCAGTGGTCCAGATGAAAGGTTCTGTTTCAATACCAGTCCTATGCGGAGGACAATTATGGGCACAGGGGCTTCATATTTGAAGAAAAGGTTTGAGTCTTCCAATAACTATTCTGCGCCGGCGCCACATGGCCATCTGAATGGTGCTCAGCGTCACACTTAGCGATCTAGCATATACAGGTTTAGATTAGTGCATGCTTATTTCAGTAATAAATGTAATAGAATAAGAGAACGCTGAAATCTGGGACACTGGTTTGGACGTGGGACAATCGGGCTCTTTTGAATGGTAAACCGCGGGGGAAATGAAAGCTTTGGGACCAGACAATGAAACAATATCCCCGTGGTTACAAGGGAGGAAACGCATACAAAGATCGTGGGCATTTGCCGTTCATAGCGCAGTATGATGCCCGGACTTTTACAAAAGAGGTTTCCATAGTAACTTAGATTTGCTTATAAGTAATGGCCATTTAAAATTCTCTTTGAGAAAATGTGCATGTGGCTCCATCTCCCCACTACACCTAATAATGTTAATGGGTAAGAATACGTACAGGCATTATTACCACTAAGGAAAACTGCAGGCTAGGGGGACGAAGTAAAACTGCATTAGCAGAAGAGAAGATAACGTTCCTAATATAATGTAATGAATATTAATATCATTTTAATATGTAATTTATTTAAAGATATACAGTACATGATAAGGATTTTAGCTAAATGAATTTCAGATCATCAGCTGCTTCTGTTCTGGGGTTATTACACACATTTGGGATGCTCAGTTTTCAGGAGGGAGGAAGAGATCGGTGCAGAGCTTGTCAATCAGAGTGGCAAACCAACTACATGTCTGTTTCCCTGAGTGCTGTCTCGCCAACCTAACATGGGCACGGGGAGGCGAGGGAAAGATCATATCCATTGTGACTCCAGGGACTTTATTTAGTGGATATAGACCACTGCATCAATATGCACATTTCTTTTTTTTTTTAGGTGGAACCAAAGATAAATAATAGAAATTGTGATCAGGCAGCTCATTATTGCAGTAGAGACATGAAACGTCTCTCCTGCAATTACAAACACTTATCTGCCTGCTCACCGTCTTCTACTGGATGAACACTGAGCTGCACATGCATAGCTCAGCATGCATTCTTGGCACACTCAGGCTGGGCACCAATGGTGGCCTTCCGTGCAGGGCCGGATTAAGAGCATCAGGGGCCCGGTGCTGTGGAATTTGTTGACCCTTTTTATGGAAATAAATACAATGAAAATGCAAACAATTGATGGCCCCTTTCACAGGCAGATTTGATAGGACCATCCATTGCTCTCTATGGAGTGACGGATGTCAACGGACATGTCTGTTGACACCCGCCGACATCTGATCTTGTCCGCTAAAAGCAGATGGATCGGCATGGAGTTCAGGGGTTAGTCGAAAGTGACACAGAGTTCAGAGGTCAATAGTAAGTAAAAAGTAAAACAGAGTTCAGGGGTCAAGAGTAAGTGACACAGCATTCAGAGATCAATAGTAAGTAAAAAGTAAAACAGAGTTCAGGGGTCAGGAGTAAGTGACACAGAGTTCAGAGGTCAATAGTGATGCAGAGAACAGGGATCAGGGGTAAATGACGCAGAGTTCAGAGGTCAATAAGGATGCAGAGTTCAGGGGTCAAGAGCAAGTGAGAGCGTTCAGAGGTAAATAGTAAGTAAAACAGAGTTTAGGGTTTGGAATACGTGACGCAGAGTTCAAGGGTCAGGATTAAGTGAGAGAGTTCAGGGGTCAATAGTGAGGCAGAGAACAGAGATCAGGGGTACATGATGCAGAGTTCAGAGGTCAATAAGGATGCAGAGTTCAGGGGTCAGAAGTAAGTGAGAGAGTTCAGGGGTCAATAGTGAGGCAGAGAACAGAGATCAGGGGTACATGATGCAGAGTTCAGAGGTCAATAAGGTTGCAGAGTTCAGGGGTCAGGAGCAAGTGAGGGAGTTCAGAGGTTAATAGTGAGCAAAACAGAGTTCAGGGTTCAGAATAAGTGACACAGAGTTCAGGGGTCAGGAGTAAGTGACAGAGTTCAGAGGTCAATAGAAAGTGATACAGAGTTCAGGGGTCAGGAGTAAGTGACCGTGTTCAGAGATCAATAGTGACACAGAGTTTAGGGGTCAGGAGAAAGAGACACAGAGTTTAGAGGTCAATAGTAAATAACATAGAGTTCAAGGGTCAGACGTGACCCAGAGTTCAGAGGTCAATAGTGATGCAGAGAACAGGGATCAGGGTTAAATGATGCAGAGTTCAGAGGTCAATAAGGATGCAGAGTTCAGGGGTCAGGAGCAAGTGAGAGAGTTCAGGTTAATATAAAAGTAAATTAGAGTTCAGGGTTTGGAATAAGTGACACATAGTTTAGGGGTCAGGAGTAAGTGACACAGTGTTAAGAGGTCAAGAGAAAGTGATGAAGAGTTCAGGGATCAGTAGTAAGTGACAGAGTTTAGAGGTCAATAATGACACAGAGTTCAGGGGTCAGGAGTAAGTTACGCAGAGTTCAGAGGTCAGTAGTAAGTAAAAAAAAGAATTCAGGGGTCTGACGTGACAGAGTTTAGAGGTCAATGTGACACAGAGTTCAGGGGTAAGCGACGCAGAGTTCAGAGGTCAATAGTAAGCGATGCAGAGTTCAGGGGTCAGGAGTAAGTGACACAAAGTTCAGAGGTCAATAGTAAGTAAAACAGAGATCAGGGATCAGACATGACAGAGTTAAGAGGTCAATAGTGACATAGGGTTCAGGGGTCAGGAGTAAGTGACACAGAGCTCAGAGGTCAATAGTAAGCGATGCAGAGTTCAGGGGTCTCGAGTAAATGACACAGCGTTCAGAGGTCAATAGTAAATGATGCCGAGTTCAGGGGTCAGATGTGACTGAGTTTAAAGGTCAATAGTGACACAGAATTCAGGGGTCAGGAGTAAGTGACAGAGTTTTGAGGCCAATAGTGACACAGAGTTCAGAGGTCAACAGTAAGCAACGCAGAGTTCAGGGGTCAGGAGTAAGTGACGCAGAGTTCAGGGGTCAGAAGGAAGTAATGCAGCGTTCAAAGGTCAAAATAAGTAATGCAGGTTTCAGGGTCGGTAGTTGGTGTCACAGAGTTCAGAGATTAGTAGTAAATGAGCCTCTTTCCCACAGTACAGCTACACAGCCCTCCCCTGCACAGCATACCACTATCCCTGGATGTATGGTGGTTGCTTCCTCATCGCTGGCTCTCTTACTCCTTTTCCCAAGTATCGTAGGCAGGCTAGCAGGACTGTGATTGGCCTTAGCAGTGGCCAATCACAGTCCTCCTCCCCTGGAAACAGGGACCTGCTCCCCCGAGCAGACCAGCAACCAATCGAGCACTTAAACCTGCCACAAAGACAAAACTAAACTGTGTTTCTCTATGTTGTGCAAAGTGTGAACACAGTGGCCCCCATTCCTTGTGTCCTGTGTGCACGGCACATATTATACGCCACTGTGCGCTATACAGATTCATGGCATTCCTTGGCAGATCTAGCAAAGCAGCCTCCTGCACAGTGGGTATGGGGGGTCTTTTCTATTAGGCTTCATTTTTTCATTTCTGAACATGCAGCTTATATGAGTTGTCATCTCATCTGTCCAAAGGAAGCATTGCGGCTTGCCAAGACGCATTTTAGCAAAATCCAGTTTGGCTTTTTTATATTTTACTTTCAGCACTGGAGGCCTCCTGGGTCTTCCTCCTTTTATCCCACTGACAGTCATAAAGCGACAGATGGTGTGATCAGATACTGATGTACCTTGACCTGGGAGTTCAGCTTGTATCTCTTTGGAAGGTTTCCTTGGCTCTTTGTCTGCCATTTGCACTATTCGTCTTCTCAATTTGGGGTGATTTTCCCCTTGCGGCCACGTTCAGGGCTGTTGGCTACGCTCCCATGGACCTTAACTGTTTTCATATTTGCAACTGCAGCATCAGGACCATCAAGCTGTTTGGAGGTGGTCTTATAGGCTTCACCCTTGACATGATGGTTCGCATTTTATTTTTGATTTCTCCAGACATTTCTTTCCTTGTTTTCTCTGCTCAGTGTGGTGCACACAATAATTCCAAACAGCAGAGTGACTAATTTTCACCATTTAAAGTGATTGTAAATGCAGAAAGTTTTTAACCAATACAGCACCGAAAGGATTTGCCCCCTTAATGACCAGAAAACTTATTGCGATACGGCACTGCATCACTTTAGCTGACAATTGCGTGGTTATGCGTCGCTGTACCCAAACACTGACGTCCTTTTTTTCCCACAAATAGAGCTTACTTTTGATGGTATTTGATCACCTCTGCGGTTTTTATTTTTTTGCGCTATAAACAAACAGAGAGCGACGATTTTTAAAAAAAAAAAAAAACATTTTTTTTTTTTACTATTTGCTATAATACATATCCCAAAAAAATATATAAAAATCAAATGTATTCATCAGTTTAGGCCGATATATATTCTTCTACATATTTTCTGTAAAAAAAAAAATTGCAATAGGCGTATATTGATTGGGTTGCGCAAAAGTTATAGCATCTACAAGCTATGGGAATAGAGTTATGGAATTTTTATTATTTTTTTTTTTTACTAGTAATGGTGGTGATCTCCGATTTTTATCGGAGCTGCGACATTGCCGCCGACAGATCGGACACTTTTGAGACTTTTTTGGGACCAATGACATTTATACAGCGATCAGAGCTAAAAACAGCCACTGATTACTGTATAAATGTAACTGGCAGGGAAGGGATTAAACTCTAGGGGGCGATCAAGAAGTTAACTGTTTCCTATGTGTGTTCTAACTGTAGGGGGGGGGTGGGCTGGCAGGGACATGACAGAGATCGCTGTTCCCAATCACTGGGAACAGTAGATCACTGTCATGTCCCCTGACAGAACGGGGATCTGCTTTATTTGCATTGGCAGATCCCCGTTCTGCTCTGTAGAAGGCGATTACGGGTCGCCAGTAGACATCGAGTCCACCCAGCTTGCGGGCACGCTCACACAACTTACAGCAGGCGTGCTCCCGCCCGCAAATGCGCGAGTCAACGTACCATGGCGGCGGTTTGCTCAGGAGAGCCGACCTGCCGCCGTAAAATTACGGCGGCTGGTCGGCAAGCAGTTAAAAAGCCTTCTGTGTGCAGCAGCCCCCTTCAGCCCCCCCCAATACTTACCCGAGGTCCATCCAGATCAGTGATTCTCAAACTGTGTGCCGCGGCACATAAGATTTGCTGGTGTGCCGTGGGAGTTTTGAAAAATATTTTAATGAGGTTTACTTCCTCTATATTCCCCTGCAAAGTAGAAGCCCAATGGGCTACTATGCATCGCATAGTAGCCCATTATGTGTCACTTACCTGCAAACAAAGCCTGTGATGTCCAGCAATGCCCCCTGTGCTGGCGGCGTCCATCTTCAGCCCCTCTTCCTTCCGGGGCCGTGATCTCCGGCTCTGTGACGTCACTCCCGTGCATGCGCGTGGGAGCCACCAGTCACGGCATGATCTCAGTGAAGAAACGGCACGGAGACCGTTTCTTCACTGCACATGTGCCGAAATGACGTCAGCAATGCTAGTACATTGTATATCTCCTAAACTGTGCATGTTTAGGAGATATGCAGGGAACCTACAGGTAAACTTTATTATAGGCTTACTTTAAATTGCTAGCCTTTTGAAACCTTGAACAACAGTATATATATATATAAACAGTGCTGCACTACTATTATGAATCAGTGAACGAATAAATAAATCAAAATGAATATAATAGAATTGATAAACCCCTCAATTGTGCAACATAGCAATAAAGGACCATACCATCAATTCCTGAAAACAAAAGTGCTAGTGCTCATCTATAAGAATAAATAAATAAATAAATCAAAATAGCTCAGCTGTGCAAAATTGCAATCAACGTCTGTGCAAGATCCTGCAAATAAAAAAGTGCTGACACATAGATATATATATATATATATATATATATATATATATATATATATATCTAAGTTCATCAAAAGTGCAATAAAGTTGATTGACGTGGGTCTTGATAGTCATACAAATCACCAACAGTGCAAACTTATGCAAAGAAGGTGCTAGTGCTCTCCATCAGTGTCACAAACTGCTCACCGCACAGCTAAAACAACACAGCGGTATTCTCCTCTGGGGATAACTGGAGACCATTGGCGTGATGCTCACACGAACACAAATTCCTCCCTTGCTCTTTCTTCTATACGGGTCAGAATGACCCCGATTCTTATGACAAATGCATATATGCGAAAAGAAGAAGGCAAAATCTAGTGCTCTCTGTTTGGATAATTTATTATAAAAGAAGCGTTGGTACACTTACAAACGGGGCACGTAAAAAGCCGTGCTCGCTGTCATAAGCCCGTACATAAGATCCCAAGATGGTCACGGTGTGACATCAATATGCAGGCTCCGCCCCTAAACGCGTGTCGTCAAAGTGTGGACTTCATCAGTAGGGGTGGGGCTAGAACATCACTGGGCTCGTTTAAATACTCCCATGTTAACCCCGCCTGTGTGGGCGGCTCGCAGTGTCTAAACCCGGATATGACATAAACCGGAAGGGGTCTCGCATGGGACATACTAAAGCACAGAGAAGATGTAATCAACACAAGAACTACAAGAAGCCTGCATATTAAAAAGTACACAGTGCAGCCATCTGCACAGTAATCAGCCTTATCTGCCTCTAATGTACATCTAAAAATACATGTTTACATTTCATAAAAACTATTTATCAATTTTAATTAATATTCTAATAAATAATCATGAAAAAACATTAAAATATACGAATAAAAACCATAAAAATAATAAATGAAAAAAAATAAAAAGGCAAGAATACAATTTAAAAAAAAATGGAAAAAAATTAGAAGAAAAAAAAAACATAATAATCCATTAATAATAAAATATGTAAATATATATACCACCAGAAAACACAAGATACTCTATTTATAAAATTCTATTAAATTCGGACACACAGAGATACAGGTGCTAACCTAAAAGCTGTACAAAAATACTATCATCAATCGCTAATAAAACAGTTGAGGTCGAAGTCGACATCAGAAAATTTAAGATCAATGAACCATTTTAGGGTAAAAGTGGGTGCATCCAGTTGGGTCCGACATATTTCGTGTGTTATATACACTCTTCAGGGGCATATCCCCACCCACCTCATTTAAAGTCCCAAAATCCCCTCTTTTTTTGCTATAGATATAGGGATGGAGACATGTGTTCCCGCATCCCAAATTCTCCCTCTTCTACAATTTGTCCATGATTGTATTCAGTAAGAAAATTTGGCTTAGAGCAAAAAAAAAAAAAAAGCAGCACTCGAAAAATCATCAATTAATGTTGTTGGTACTGTATTTATATGCCAGTATACGAACTATGCTTTTGCTGAAGGGCTTATTTACGCTCACTGATCTGTACACCCATGCAGAGGGCCTTGTTTATCATCCATGGAGGCACAGGTGGTCCATGCAACCAGCCTGTTCAGATCAATGACCGGCCGGTGGCTGCTCAAATTTTCCCCTGATCTTCACACACATCCCTACCTGTACATACATGTGGGACTGATCCACGGCTCTAAACACAGTCACTATGGGATCCATTTATAAAACATTCTTTGGGCGAATGTCACACACTTTCCTGCACGCTGCACACATTTTGGCCATCATTTCTCTAACAGTGTAATCTCTATGATCAATACCTACATCTAGAGGCCAAAATATGATATGGTTTACTGAAATACCCCAATGAGAAAATACCACATTTTGGCCACTAGATGGAGCTAAAGATCACAGGGATCACTTTAACAGAGAACTTCGCCAGATTTCATGCAGCGTTCACAAATGTGTTTACCATTCCTCCAACAAATGTTTTTATAAATGGACCCCTTTCTGTCCTGGTGACAACAGGAATTGGAATAAAAAGGAGTGAATCTTCCCAATAGGGTCACAGACAAAAATAAAAACAAGGATTTTAACTCTTCCTCACTATGGAGTTTCAGTAAAATATGCGAGTCTTCAGTATTGCTAAACCAATGCCCCATGTTCCTGAATGAGATGAGTAGCATTTTAATTCACTGGCTTTACATTAAATACTTGAAGAATCAATAGGAGATGATTAAATATAGTGTTGCATGCTCCCTTGTGAGATTTGAAAGACTCAATTTAGCATTTCTCTAGAGAGTTTTGCGTTTGTTAGATTTTATTCACGTCTTTTGATATTAGACATTAAACATCACAGCTGTAATTCAGTACAGCCGAGGGGTCTCTGAGCCACAAAGCATGTACATACAAAATTAAAGGTAGGCTCAATTCATAAATTAAACTTTGCCAGTTAAATAAAATGTAGGGACTCCCTAGTGCCACCACATTAAAAACAAAGGTCCATTATATAGTCTAATTTGCACACACATTTTAACCACTTAAGGACCAGAAGCATTTACCCCCTTCCTGACCAGGCCATTTTTTGAGATACAGCACCGTATCGCTTTACCCCCTCCTGTGATATTGGCTGCAATTTACCCCACCTGTGATATTGCCCCCCCCCCCCCACTGGGAGAAGACAATGGCCCCACAGGAGGTATTACCGCATCAACAGTGTCTGTGTTGATGGGGGGATCAAGCAAATTTCCGTCCTGCAACCCGTGGCTGCAGGACAGAAATTTGCTCTGTGTATGGCCGGTCTAACTTTTAGGCCTCATGCACATTGGACGTTTTTACAACTGTTGTTTTTGGCTTCAGACGTTTCTTTCCACAGTCAATAAACTCTCCATTATGTTATCCTATGTGTTCATGCACACATAGGCTGTTATCAACTGTTTTTGGCTGGGGCGTTTTTTTGGCTGTAAGAAAACCCCAAAACTAGTGGGTTCTGAGAGGAGTTTTTCAGCTGTGAAAGCGCTCTGTCAAAAAATGTCGAAAAACCCACAGATAAACGCTCAAAAACGTGGCTCACCAGCGTTTAACGTTTTTGATCCCATTGAAAAAAAAAAAACGCTTAAAAACGCTAACGCTAAAATATGCTGAAAAACTATATTGCAAAAACATTGAAAAACTCACTGCAAAGCTACTAACGTTTTTATAACATCCAGTGTGCATGAGGCCTTAAAAGCCATCAGTGGCAGCAGCCATGATTAAGGCTGGGTTCACACCATTGCGAATGCATCCAATTCGCAATAGCAGGAGATATTGACCGGCTCTCTGTGGAGCCAGTTCACACATCTCCGCTGCGGCTCCGGTGCAAATTTGCACAGGAGCCCTGTGCGTCTTTTGGTCCATTTCAGGTCCAAATTCAGCCAAAAATTGAGACTGAAATCGGACCTGAAACGGTGAACCAGGATGCACCGGACCCCTGCTGTGAACCAGAGGTGTGAACCCAGCCTTAATCGGCCAAATTCAAGCTCAGACTTTTCTTCTGGCACCACACTATGGCTTTTTTACACCATTGACTTTACATGGACTTTCATTAGCAGGACCTACCCCATTCCAAAAATGACTTTCTATCTCCTCCCACTTAAAGGATATAAAAATATGAAAAAGAATTAGCATTTTTAATTTTCGAGAACAATGAGTCCACAAAGTTCCCATTACATTTTTGCAAGGTGTTAAGTTTTACCAGCGTTGTAAATCCTCCTGGTAGTTCCCCTAGAAAAAGTCTGTCCAAATCTCTTGCTTTTTTTACCACTTGTCCTTTATTTCTAGAACTCCTCTGTAATCAGCCGACTCTCTCACCATCCGATTCTCAAGTTCATCTCTTTTCAAAAGAGCCATTTAACACATTGGAAATAATGGCTGAGGCGCCCTTTCAAAGAGGCTTTAATTACCTTCCCCGGAAAGAAGGGAAGTCTCCGATATAGCTATATGTCTGCCTGCTATCTCAATTTGTTAATAAAGCATACCTATCAGTATCCATTAAATGATTGTGCTAAACCACCCACTTTCCTACAGCCAACATGACTAACCCCTTCTTTCTCTGAAAGACATCAGTTCATTGTTTCCAAATGGTTCAGTACCTGCCTTTATTAGGCAGTAATACAGAACAAGTTCTAAAGTTTTTACTAATATTTACTTGGTCATATATTTGTTTCAGAGCACTTTTTGGCCCAAGAGCAGAATTGCAAAAATTTTCTGCAACAATAAACTGTAAAAGTTAGTTGCCCATAAGTAACAGGCGAAGACGTTTGCGAAATTGAAAAAAATATATATATACAAATACAATTAGTGGAAATCTGAAATATGTGCACATTTTGTTATGTGTTGCGAATACAAAAAAGGGCCAATAAAATACACAGATGAAATATCAGTAACGATATCACATAATACATATAATGTTATATTTGTCTTTCTATACTCTACACCAATGGTTCTCAACCACCAAGCCATGACCTTCCTCCTCTTCGGTCTCCAGTCAACTGCAGATCTCCCAACCTCCCACAGTGCACCGCAAAATCCCATAGAGGCCCAAGGTGTCCCTCAACCTCCCACAGTGCCCCCAGGCCCTTTGAGAGACCTTAGCCCCCACAGTGCCTCAATCTCCGACACCACTCCCTAGCTTTTCACAGTGTCCTCCAGCCCAATGCAGTGCCTCACAAGCTGCTGTAGGGCCGCTGCCCCACCAACCTCCAAAGTATTTCATTGTGTCCCCCAGTGCCCTTCAGTCTTCTACAGTGCCCCCTCACAAGGCCCCCCAGACTCTTGGACAGACCTGGCCTCTTCAAAGACCTCATACCCCACAGTTGGCCCAGCCACCTCCAGAAACATCATTCCCTTACAGGGTCAACAAATTTGCAACAGAGTCCCCAAATTCCCCTCCCCTCCCACAGTGACATCCAGCCGCATCCAGAGCCCTCCAGCATATCAGTACATGTTTTTCAAACCCTTACTTTTATTTTTTGTTTTTTACAGTTAAGATAAGGCACAAAAGGTTTTGGAAGAATGTATCTGGCTCTGGTCTCAAAATAGTTGAGGATGACTGTTCTACACTAGCAGCCTGCCCCCTGCTGTATAACTGCTGTAGCCTGAAGACTGAGGCTATTATGAGAGTGAAGTAGTGTTTGTCCCATGTAGATGCCAACACCTTGAAATTGGTGTTGATATATATATATATATATATATATATATAGATAGATAGATAGATAGATAGATAGATAGATAGATAGATAGATAGAGGTTTTATATATACACAATATAGACACAATATTGGGACACCTTTACACGCACATGAACTTTAATGGCATCCCAGTCTTAATCTGTAGGGTTCAATATTGAGTTGGCCCACCCTTTGCAGCTATAACAGCTTCAACTCTTCTGGGAAGGCTGTCCACAAGGTTTAGGAGTGTGTCTATGGGAATGTTTCACCATTCTTCCAGAAGTTCATTTGTGAGGTCAGGCACTGATGTGGATGAGAAGGCCTGGCTCACAGTCTCCGCTCTAATTCATCCCAAAGGTGTTCTATCAGGTTGAGGTCAGGACTGTGCAGGCCAGTCAAGTTCCTCCACCCCAAACTCACTCATCCATGTCTTTATGGACCTAGCTTTGTGCACTGATCCAAATCATTTGGTGAAGGGGGGATTATGGTGTGGGGTTGTTTGTCAGGGGTTGGGCTTAGCTCCTTAGTTCAAGTGAAAGGAACTCTTGAATGCTAAGTTCGCCTTTTTGTTTTCTAAATTCCAGCTCCCCTACATACCAATATAGCATTTATGTACTTATTTTGCAAAAATAAAATAGCTTTCCATTAATTCTACACACGCTTACCTCACTGACTTCATAAACACACTGCTACATTACTTCTGCCTTACTTCCTGGTCAGACTTTAGGTCATGACGCAGGAAGGAGTTGACCAGCTGATCTTATTAGCACACACCCTGCATCATCTACCCTCAGCTGGTCAACTTCTTCCTGTGTCAGAACCTAAAGTCTGACCAGGAAGTAAGGCAGAAGTAATTGAGCAGTGTGTTTAAACAGCTATGAAGAGAGGTAGTTAAGCCTGCATAGAGTTAATGGAAAACTGTTTTATTTTTGCAAAATAAGTACATTAATGCTATATTCGTACATAAGGGAGCTGGAATTTAGAAAAAAAAAAAAAGGTGAACGAAGCTGAACTTAGCCTTTAAGGCATCAGCATACCAAGACATTTTGGGCAATTTCATGCTCCCAACTTTGTGGGAACAGTTTGTTCCAACATGACTGCACACCAGTGCCTTCTTGTCCAACATCAGTGCCTGACCTCACAAATGCATTTTTGGAAGAATGGTCAAACATTCCCACAGACACACTCCTAAACCTTGTGGCTAACTGACCTTACTTCTGATGGTGCCTGCATAGTTCCAGGCCCCATGCCACTTGGCAGAGTAATTGGCATGACTGCAAGGGGGTCATCCCTGTAAGGGCAGCATTCTTCACACTTACCACCAGCAATGGAAGGGGCATTTACCAATGACCCCCCAAAGGACTAATCTTACCAGGGGTTCCCTGAGATCTGAGAATTATTCAATTTCAAGGGTTCTCGGGTAAATAAATATATATATATATATATATATATATATATATATATATATATATATATATATACATACACATACATATATATATTTTTTTCTTTTTCTTTTTTTTAAGTATGCTGGAGTTTCGTTATCTTTAATTTAAATAGAATGGTACAAAAGCAACAGGTTCAGCTATTTGTGACTCTGGATTACAATGTGCAATACACAATGTTACTAAGTAACCGAATAGCACATTCAGCTCTCATTAACACTAGATGACAAAAGAAGAAACAGGTTTCATACTTTACATAATTATCAGGTATATCACTCAAAGGCATTCAGACGAATCTAATGTATTATAATCTGTACATAATAATAATGGGAGATGATTGGATCCCCACTCTATAAAAGGAAAACATTTTTTGGATTATATTTTTGTTACTTTGTACCCTCATAATTTAGAACCATGACCATAATCCATTTGTTTCAACCATAGCGCTACAAGTACCTGAAACCTGAACATTTAACCCCTACAATGCTAAGCCTATTAAAACATTCTTTTCTCCTTTCCAGGTTTAAAGTGGTGCCACACTGTACCAGGCTGCCAGGTTGGAGACTTCCCATATTACAGAAGGACTGCACTATACAGAGACACATATGGAAAGATTGTGACCATAGAGTTCATAGGGGTCAGCAACCTTTTTCCACTTAGGGGTCAGATTCAATGTATGTGAATAAATGTGAATTGGCATTCATCTGCCAATAAATGAAGATAACATTACACAGCCCCTGCACCTCTGGATCCCTTTACATTACACAGCCCCCCGCACCTCTGGCCCCCTTTACATTACACAACCTCCGTACCTATGGATCCCATTACTTTACACAGCCCCCCTGCATATTACATAGCCCCCTGCACCTCTGGAACCCTTTACATTGCACAGCCCCCACACCTCTGGACCCCTTTACATTACACAACCTCCGTACCTATGGATCCCATTACTTTACACAGCCCCCCTGCATATTACACAGCCCTTACAAGCCAATTTGTTATGTTTACACAAACGTCCCTGTTTGCTAATGACAAGTGTCCCAGTGCCTGTGGTTTATTAATAAAATGCCGCTATATACCTGATTTCCGAGCGCCACTCGGCACTCACGTAACCGGCCAGCTCTCTCTTCTTCCCCTCCCTGCTGACAGTCAGCCCCTGCCACTCTAGCTGTCAGATCGGGAGAGGGGAGAGCCAGACGGTCACGTGAGCACCGAGTGGCGCTTGGAAATCAGGTATATAGCAGCATTTTGTTAATAAAGCACAGGCACTGGGACACTTGTCATTAGCAAACACGGATGTTTGTGTAAACATAACAAAGTGGCTTAAGAACCACTTTAAAATGTCCACGGGCCAGGTGAACGTGAATTCATCACGTGTAGTGACGGGCCAGACATTAAGTGCCCTGTAGGCCGTAGGTTGCCTACCCCTTCCATAGAGTCTACACCATAGAGACAGGCAACCAAAGAGACTACTCCATACAGGAGAGATTGTCTACATTACAGAGAGACTGAACTAACCAAAGATACTGCTCTTGGTTACCATACAGATCCCCAATACAGAAAGGAAACCAGAGATTCTGCACTATACAGGGAGGAAACCAGACACTGCGCTATACAGAGAGGAAACCAGAGACTGCACTATACAGAGAAGAAACCAGAAAGTGTGCTATACAGAAGTAGGCAGTCAGGGACTGTGCTATATTATTATTATTATACAGGATTTATATAGCGCCAACAGTTTGCACAGCGCTTTACAATAAAGAAGGTACACAGTACAATTACAGAGAGTAAAAGTGTATTGCTGCGCCAAAATCACAATATGTCACAAATAAATAACTAAAGCAGCTGGCACAATATCGTTTGAACACAATATGGTAGAAATAGGTAAAAATGGTGCAGCGCTTATAAAATGCATAAATGTAGCAAAACATGCAAAAAAAACTATGAACCATCAAAAGTCTCTAGAGTTTAAGAACATGATCTATAAATAGTCCACGTGATGTCCCATAAAAAGAGAAGGGGAAGGGGCCACGCCCCCTGATGGCGTCAATTCTCAACTAAATCGGTAGGGGAGGAGCCTGCAGACGGGACGAGTTGCCTAGTGTATACTATCGCCATCTTTGTGAAGGGATTATGCACGGTCCTATGGTGTTACCATTGCTTGGCATTTTTATCTCTGCAACATTGTAAGTGCAATATCTACTTTTAATAAACACTTCGTTTAAGCATATTACGCTATGAGGGATTTGTTTCTTCCATATATACCCTGCTGAATGAGAACACTGGAAGGAGAATTTGATTGCCGGTGAAAAGCTGTGCTGGGTGATCCGGTCGGATGATTATTATGGTGGGAATGTTTGGTTCCATTGATCTTAT
This sequence comes from Glandirana rugosa, assembly GCA_018402905.1. Taxonomy (NCBI): domain Eukaryota; kingdom Metazoa; phylum Chordata; class Amphibia; order Anura; family Ranidae; genus Glandirana; species Glandirana rugosa. Next base: position 418,319 of record BLSH010217607.1, on the reverse strand, counting down.
GCTGATCTGACCTCAGTGATAGGTGTCTGGTCTATGGGGTAAGAGGCAGTGTGTCTGTTGTGGGTGACGGCCTCTACCTCTCAATTCAGCTTTCATCTCCTGGATATCATGTTCTCACATGACACAATATCTTCCTGTCTGCTCACTGAAGGATCACCTGAAGGATCACCTTCCCCTTCTCTTTTTATGGGACATTTCATGGACTATTTATAAATCATATTCTTAAAGCGGAGTTCCACCGAAAAATGGACTCCTCGCCCCCTTACATGCCACATTTGGCATGTAATTTTTTTTGGGGGGGGGTGTGTCCCCAGGTTTCAGAGGGGCTTCCTGTCCCTCTTCCACCTTCTGCCTCTGGGCCGCCTAGGTGACTCCTCCTCTCCTAGGCGGCCCCTCCCTCCTGGCAATCTTCTGGGACACATCGCAGGTCCCAGAGGATTGCCTGGCCACTAGGAATGTGCAGCGCGACTCGCGCATGCGCAGTGTGTGCCCGGCCGTGAAGCCGGGCCGGGTGCCCACACTAGGAATGGCGGGGCCATTGGGAGGAGGGTGAGACGAGCGAGGCTTCGGGCGCAGCCATCGCTGGACCGGGAGACAGGTAAGTTACTGTTTATTAAAAGTCAGCAGCTACACTTTTTGTAGCTGCTGACTTTTAATAAACCCAAAAACGAGTGGAACTCCACTTTGAACTCTAGAGACTTTTGATGATTCATAGTTTTTTTGCATGTTTTGCTACATTTATGCATTTTTTAAGCGCTGCACCATTTTTACCTATAACAGTACAATTACAATACAGTTCAATACAGAAGAAATAGGAGGGCCCTGGTTGTAGAGCTTACAATCTAAAGGGAGGGGGAGGTGGTAGAAAAGGTAATGGCTGCAGGGGATGATCTGATAGAGGTGGCCCAAGCACAGGTCTCAGGTGGAGGTGGAGGTGGGGTAGGCTTCCCTGAATAAGTGAGTTTTCAAGAATCGCCTAAAGGCGGACAGGGTAGGCGCTGACCGGACATTCTGGGGCAGGGATAGAAGGGGTGCTGTAGAAGTCCTGTATGCGAGCAAGGGAGGAGATAACAAGGGAGCTAGAGAGAAGGAGGTCTTGGGAGGAGCGGAGAGGACGGTTGGGGTGATATCTGCAGATGAGATTGGTGATGTAGCTGGGGGCAGTGTTGTGGATGGCCTTGTATGTTGTGGTTAGTATTTTGAATTTTATACGGTGGGATAGGGGAAGCCAGTGAAGGGATTGGCAGAGCGGGGCAGCAGTCACGGATCGGTTAGTAAGGTGTGTAAGTCTGGCAGCAGCATTCATGATAGACTGAAGGGGGGATAGCCTGTGTAACGGTAGGCCGGCGAGGAGGAAGTGGCAGTAATCAAGGCGAAAAATAACCAAGGAGTGAATAAGTTGTTTTGTGGTGTCGTTAGTCCGGAAGTGGCAAATTTTTGAGATGTTGCGGAGGTTGAGGCGGCAAGATTTAGCCAGTGATTGAATGTGGGGGGCTGAAAGAGAGGTCGGAGTCTAGGATTAGCCCCAGCACCCTGGTATGTGTGGAAGGACCAATGGTTGTGCCTTTGATCTCAATGGTAAAGTCATGAGGAGGGGACCGGGGAGGGGGAAATATTACAAGCTCAGTTTTAGAAAGGTTGAGTTTGAGGAAGTGGCGTGACATCCATATCAATATGTCATTCAGTAAGTTTGTGATGCGTGAGGAGATTGAGGTGCAGAGTTGAGGAGTCGAGAGATAGATCTGGTAGTCATCAGCATAGAGGTGGTAATTGAAGCCATGGAAAGTTATCAACTGGCCCAGGCAAGAGATATAGATGGAGAATAGGAGGGGCCCAAGGACAGAGCCTTGGGGTACCCCAACAGAAAGAGACAGAGGAGCGGAGGAGATGTTGTTGTATGTGACACTGAAGGTGCGCTGAGATAGATAGGAGGAGAACCAAGAAAGAGCAGAGTCACGGAGGCCAAGGGAGTGGAGTTTATTGAGGAGGATTGGGTGGTCAACTGTGTCAAAGGCAGCAGAGAGGTCTAAGAGTATGAGTATGGAGTACTGGCCATTGGTTTTAGCAGTTAGTAGGTCATTGGTGAGTTTTAGTAGGGCAGTTTCAGTTGAGTGTTGTGGGCGGAAGCCGGATTGTAGGGGATCAAGAAGGCTGTTGTCAGTGAGGTAGCAACTCAAACGGTTGTGGACAAGATGTACAAAACGCTTGGAGGCAAACGGGAGCAGGGAAAGGTGCCAGAAGAGAGGGAGACGTTGAACATGTGGGTTAGAGAGTTTAGGACAGAGCAGGAAGGTGGTCGTAGAAGTTGCGAGGGGACAGGTTCCAGGGGGCAGGTGGTGGGGTGGGCTGTGGAAAGGAGTTGGACAACTTCCTCAGAGCTAACAGGATTGAAGGAGGAAAGTGTTGAGTGGTGTATTGGACTTAGTGTGTTGGTTGGTGGGGGAAGCTGGACACAGGATATCTCGTCACAAATTGTGTCAATTTTGTTTTTGAAGTGATTAGCAATCTCCTGGGAAGTGAGCAAGTTGGTGGGTGGAGGCAGTGGGGGGGTGGAGTAAGGAATTAAGGGTAGAGAAGAGTTGACGAGGCTTGGATGAGAGGGATTTGATGAGAGTGGTGTAGTAGATTTGTTTAGCGGAATGGAGGCAGGAGTTGTATTTGAGGAGGGCAGATTTGTAGAGGGTGAAGTCTTGTAGGGATTTAGTTTTACGCCACACTCGCTCAAGAGCGTGGCTACGTTTCTTGAGACTTCTGGTGTCTTCTGTTTGCCAGGGTTGTACCAGACGAGGTCTGGTTCTGTGCGTAGAGATGGGGGCAAGTATGTCCAGGAAGGATGACAATATGTGGTTGTAAACAGAAGTGGCTTTATCTGGGCAGGACAAGGGTGTGATTTCATCATAAAGGCAGTCAGTAGCAAAATGAAAAAGGGAAGGGTTGAGTTGGCAAAGTTTAATGCGGGTAACTGTTTGCGGGTTGGCGTCATGGGAGGTAAGAGACAGGGAGAGTGTGAAACTGATGAGGTTGTGGTCGGAGAGAGGAAAGGGGGTGTTAGAGAAGTTGCAGGGAGTGTAGAGTTGGAAGAATACAAGTTCAAGAGTTTTGCCATTGGAGTGAGCGGTGGTTTGTGTCCATTGTGTTAGGTTGGAGGAGGTTAAATTGAGTAGTTGGAAAGTGGCTGCGGTGTTAGCATTGACTGGAATGTTAAAGTCTCCAAGGATGATGGCAGATACTTCACAGAACAGGAAGTAGGGTAAGCCATGCAGAGAAGTCATCAAGAAAGCGTGACACAGGGCCAGGGGTCGGTAAATGACTGCAACCCTCAAACAGACTGGAGAAAATAGATGAATGCAGTGCACTTCAAAAGAACAGAGGGAAAGAGAGGGAGGAGTAGGAAGAACCTGGAAGGTGCTTTTTGGGGAGAGGAGAAGTCCCACTCCGCCTTCTTTTCGTCAACTGGACCTGGGTGAGTGAGTCCAGAGGAGGCCACCATGGCAGAGGGCCGCTGGAGAGGCAGTGTTGAATTCCTGGAGCCAGGTTTCGGTAATAGCAAGGAAATTGAGGAAGTTGGAAAGCAAAAGGTCATTGACGGAGGCAAGTTTGTTGGAGACAGAGCGGGCATTCCAGAGGGCACGCATAAGGGGGGGGGCTGACTCTTGGAATCAGGGGAATTGAGATAAGACAGCGGGAGTTATGGCTATTGTCATAGAAGCTAGACTGACACTTCTGGGGGTAAGAGTTGGCTGGAGAAGGGCCAGGGTTTAGGGCAATATCCCCAGACATAAGGAGTAGTAGGAGGGTGAGGGCAGTAAGGTGTGAGTGTGACCTATGCGAGGGCTGGCGCTGCAGTGAAGTGGAGGTGGTGGTATTGTGTTGGCTCAGAATGAGCCGTATCCAGTGAGAGGTCGGTTGAGAATGGGGGTCTTCA
>BLSH010217607.1:401975-414384 GCA_018402905.1 Glandirana rugosa | reverse complement strand
GAAGTAGGGTAAGCCATGCAGAGAAGTCATCAAGAAAGCGTGACACAGGGCCAGGGGTCGGTAAATGACTGCAACCCTCAAACAGACTGGAGAAAATAGATGAATGCAGTGCACTTCAAAAGAACAGAGGGAAAGAGAGGGAGGAGTAGGAAGAACCTGGAAGGTGCTTTTTGGGGAGAGGAGAAGTCCCACTCCGCCTTCTTTTCGTCAACTGGACCTGGGTGAGTGAGTCCAGAGGAGGCCACCATGGCAGAGGGCCGCTGGAGAGGCAGTGTTGAATTCCTGGAGCCAGGTTTCGGTAATAGCAAGGAAATTGAGGAAGTTGGAAAGCAAAAGGTCATTGACGGAGGCAAGTTTGTTGGAGACAGAGCGGGCATTCCAGAGGGCACGCATAAGGGGGGGGGGCTGACTCTTGGAATCAGGGGAATTGAGATAAGACAGCGGGAGTTATGGCTATTGTCATAGAAGCTAGACTGCCACTTCTGGGGGTAAGAGTTGGCTGGAGAAGGGCCAGGGTTTAGGGCAATATCCCCAGACATAAGGAGTAGTAGGAGGGTGAGGGCAGTAAGGTGTGAGTGTGACCTATGCGAGGGCTGGCGCTGCAGTGAAGTGGAGGTGGTGGTATTGTGTTGGCTCAGAATGAGCCGGAGGTGATAAGTTCAGTAGTGTTGAGAGGGCAAGAGTGAGGGGGATATGTATAGGCTGTGTGGTGGTAAAGGGGGGTTAAGAAGTGAGAGTTTGAGGAGAGAGGGTGTTATTGCAAAGAAGAAAAACTATGGGCATGTTGGAGGGTAGAGAGATGGGAAAATAGTGAAATAGAAGGGAAAACTGGAAATGTACAGACTTGGTAATGGCTAGCTAATGTTTGTACTTGCCTTTAAAGTATTGCCTTATTTAACCACTTGCTTACTGGTCACGTAAACCCCCCTCCTGCCCAGACCAATTTTCAGCTTTTAGAGCTCTCACACTTTGAATGACAATTACTTAGTCATGCAACACTGTATATACATACAAATAGAGCTTTCTTTTGGTGGTATTTAAAGCGGTAGTAAACCCATCCATTTAACAGTTTAAAAACCAGTTACATTTCCGGCATGTGCCGGAAATGTAACAATCCCATTGGTTGTGCTCTAAACCAAACTGTCAAACCATCCAATGGCTGGTGTTATAGCTGATCACATGTGCAGCATCATGGCAGTTGTAGATTAAACAGAGGCCAAGATGGCAGCTTCCTTGGCTGAAAATGATAGGTGGGTTTACTACCACTTTAGTCACTACTGCATGTTTTTTTTTTTTTTTTTTTGCACTATAAATGAAAAAAGACCGAAAATTTTGAAAAAAAAAACAAATTTTTCTTCGTTTTTTTTATAAAATTTTGCAAATTAGTCATTTTTCTTCATAAATTTTGGCCACAATTTATACTGTTACATATCTTTAGGAAAATAACCCAAATCAGTGGATCAGAGTCTACAAGCTATGGTGATAATCATTGAAAATTGATCTAATTTCTTGAGACCCTAACAAGTCAGGAAAGTACAAATACCCCCTAAATGACCCCTTTTTGGCAAGTAGACATTCCAAGGTATTTAGTAAGAGGCATGGTGAGTTTTTTTGAACTTGTCATTTTTTCCCATAATTCTTTGCAAAATGTAAAAAAACATTTTCCACAAAATTGTCATTGTAAGGGGTTATTTCTCTCACATGGCATATGCATACCACAAATTACACCCCAAAACACATTCTACTACTCCTCTTGAGTATGGCGATATCACATGTGTGGGACATTTTCACAGCCTGGCCACATACAGAGGCCCAACATGCAGGGAGCACCGTCAGGCGTTCTAGGAACATAAATTGCACATCTAACTTGTTGACTACCTATTACATTTTTGAAGGCTCTGGAGCACCAGGACAATGGAAATGCCCACAAAAATGACCCCATTTTGGGAAGCTAACACCCCAACGTATAATCTATGAGGCATAAAGAGTCTTTTGAACGGTTCATTTTTTTTCCAGAAGTTTTTGGAAAATGTGGAAAAAAACATAAAGTTGTCCATTTATAAGATATTTCCAACACATAGCATGTACATAGCAAAAATGACTCCTCCTGAGTATGGCGATACCAAATGTGTGAGACTTTTACACAGCCTGGCTACATACAGAGGCCCAACATTGAAATAGCATCTTCAGGCGTTTTAGAAGCATAAATTACACATCTCATTTCTCAACACCCTATTACACTCTTGAAGGCCCTGAAGCACTAGGACAATGGAATTACCCACAAAATGACCCTATTTTGGAAAGCTAACACCCTAACGTATAATCTATGAGGCATATTGAGTCTTTTGAAGGTTCCATTTTTTTCCAGAAGTTTTTGGAAAACGTGGAAAAAAAAATGAAAACGCTTTTTTTTTTTACGCAAAGTTGTCCATTTATAAGACATTTCCAACACATAGTATGTACATAGCAAATACATTCTGCTACTCCTCCTGAGTATGGCGATACCACATGTGAGACTCTTACACAGCCTGGACACATACAGAGGCACATTATGCAAGGAACACCATCTGGTGTTCTAGGGACACACAGCATGCACATACCAAAATACATTCTGCTGAGCAAATGGTAAACAAAAGATTACCTATGGTTTTAGTCGCGCAGTTGTCCACAGGAGGATAGCATTGGTCCAGGCAGCAGGCAGGGACTTGGTCAGCGACAGCGAACACAATTGTTCAGGCAACCGACAGCAAATGCAATTGTCCAGGCAACAGGCAGGAATACTGTCCATAGTCAGTACAGTACAATGCAGGGATACTGTCTATATACGGTCCAGGGTCAGTGCAGGCAGAGATATCATCAACAGTGCCAAATTATTGGTCGTGGTAGTAGGCAGGAACATGGCCCATAGTACAGGTAGCAGCAGAGGTGTGGTCAGTTCATGCGGCAGGCAGAGGCATGATGGCAGCAGGCAGAAGTAGGGCCTCGGTCAGGACAGAATGGGGACAGGGGTAGAGGCTTCTCCCACCCAATCTCTTTGAAGCCTCTGAGTCTCCAGACCCTAATCTGGGAGAGAGAAAACAAAAACAACGTTTTCTTCTTCCAGAAATAACATTCTGGAGCCCCTCACATATGTGAGACCCCTGTGTTGTGAATCCCACTACTCCAGCAGCAGGGTACAAGATCAGTCAAAGAGGCAGGCAAAAAACACGGTCAAACAGTTCAGGGTCAGTTTCAGATCAGGCAGAGGTATATACAGAATTGGTAGGCAGATGTGTGGTCAAATAACAGTCCAGGGTCAGTTCCATATCTGGCACATGTAGGTACAGAATAGGTAGGCAGAAGCGTGGTTGAATAGCAAGCCAGGGTCAGTTCCGGAGCAGGCAGAGATATGTACAAAAGCGGCAGGCAAAGTCGTGGTCGAATAACAAGCCAGGGTTAGTTCAAAAGCAAGCAGTGGCATAAGGGGTGTGAATGTACATGGCAAGAACTGGGGATTAATAATCTCTAAAAATGTGTTAAAGTGTGATAGCGGAGGAAGCAGTCACCTATGCTTAGGCCTGGTTGGGAAGGGCACTGGGAGCAATAATAGGTGGTGTCTCTGATGACTGGCACAGATGGGAACTGATGACTGGCACAGATTAGCACTGATGGCACAGATATGCACTGATTATGCGGCACAGATGAGCACTAATCACTGGCACAGATGTGCACTGATTATGCAGCACAGATGTTCACTGATTATGCAGCACAGATGGGCACTGACTGGCACAGATGGGCACTAATGACTGGCACAGATGAGCACTGATGACATAGATGTGCACTGATGAGGTGGCACAGATGTGCACTGATTATGCGGCACAGATAAGTACTAATGACTTGCACAGATGAGCACTGATTATGTGGCACAAATGGGCACCGATGACTGGCACAGATGGGCACTGATGACACAGATGTGCACTGATTATGCAGCACAGATAAGCACTAATGACTTACACAGATGGGCACTGATTATGCGGCACAGATGGGCACTGGTGACTGGCACAGATGGGCACCGATGACTGGCACAGATGGGCACTGATGACACGGATGTGCACTGATGACTGGCACATATGTGCACTGATTATGCGGCACAGATGGGCACTGATGACTGGCACAGATGTGCACTGATTATGCGGCACAGATGGGCACTGATGACTAGCACAGATGAACACTGATGACACAGATGTTCACTGATGAGGCTGCACAGATGTGCACTGATTATGCGGCACAGATGGGCACTGATGACTAGCACAGATGAACACTGATGACACAGATGTGCACTGATTATGCGGCACAGATGATCACTAATGACTTGCACAGATGGGCACTGATTATGCGGCACAGATGAGCACTAATGACTTGCACAGATGGGCACTGATTATGCGACACAAATGGACAATGATGACTGGCACAGTTGGGCACCGATGACTGGCACAGATGAACACTGATGACACAGATGTGCACTGATCAGCTGGCACAGATGTGCACTGATGAAGCAGCACAGATGTGCACTGGTTATGCGGCACAGGTGAGCACTGATGAATGGCACAGATGGGCAATGATTATGTGGCACAGATGAGCACTGACTGGCACATGTGGGCACTAATTATGCGGTACAGATGGGCACTGATAACTGGCACAGATGTGCACTGATTATGCGGCACAGATAAGCACTGATGACTGGCACGGATGGGCACTGATTATGCGACACAGATGGGCACTGATGACTGGCACAGGTGGGCGCTGATGAGGTGGCACAGATGTGCACTGATGAAGTGGCACAGATGTGCACTGATTGGCACAGGTGGGCACTGATGAATGGCACAGGTGTGGGCACTGATGAATGGCACAGACGGGCACTGATAAATGGCACAGGTGGGCACTGATCCTGATGTGTACTGCTGGGTACTGTTTGGGCACTTTTTGGGCACTGTAAATAACGCAGACTTCATCCACTTCACTCACTGTAAATCACAGAAGCTCTCCTCCTCACACGCTGTCTCTGTGTGAGGAGGAAGAGCCGTCCATGAGAGATGATCTCATATGTTTACATTTGAGATCATCTCTCATTTGACACACCAATCACGTGGTAAATGGCCGTTGTGATTGGCCATTTACCACAATCTGTGACTGGCTGTGTCCAAGGGACACGGCGATCACAGATTTTCCCCAATGCGCGTAAAGGGGAGGCTGTCTATTGTCGGCCTCCCGGCATTTTAGATCCGCGCTGTAGCGGTCAATCGGCTATGGCGCGGATACGAAGAGGTTAAAGTGCCGTTTTAAAAGTGCCAACACTTAAACGCGTTATGGCACTTTAACCAAGCAGTGGCCAACCTGTCCCTCGCCAGCCATCCCAAGAGTTAAACTGAATTTATACTGGAATGGGGTTGGGGGAGGTTAACAATTATTCAATTTAGAGCTGATCAAACGGCACATGGAGAAAGTGGGGGTTTTCTGTCATAAAACAAATGGCTAAGCAAGAGACAGACTCTGCAAGATAAGCATAGGCGTTTGATCTGTGCTATACAGAGAGGAAACCAGAGCCTTTGCTATATAGAGAGGCAATTAGGGGCTGTGCTATACAGAAGCAGGCAACCAGAGAGTGCAATATACAGATACAGGCAACTGAACACTGCACTATATAGAGGCAGGCAACCAGAGACTATTCTTTGTAGAAAGGCAACCAGTGCTATAAAGAGAGACAAACAGAGACTGTACCATACGGATTGGCAGCCAGAGAGTGTGCTATAGAGAGACATTAACTGAAGACACTACCCTTTATTACCAGAACCAGTACAGATTACTCCATATAGAGAGGCAACCACAGACTGTGCTATACAGAGACATTCAACTAGAGAGTGAAGAAGCTAGGGGTACCAGGAGTGTGTAACAGAGCATGCAGGGGGCCAGGAGTGTGTAACAGAGCGTGCAGGGGGCCAGGCCTGTGTAACAGAAGGCGCAGGGGGACAGAAGTGTATAACAGAGAGTACAGGGGCCAGGAGTGTGTAACAGAGTGCAGGGGGCCAGGAGTGTGTAAGAGAGCGGAGGGGGCCAGGAGTGCATAACAGAGAGCGCAGGGGGCCAGGAGTGTGTAACAGAGAGAGCAGGGGCCAGGAGTGTGAAATAGATTGCAGAGGCCAGGAGTGTGTAACAGAAAGTGCAGGGGGCCAACAATGTGTAAGACAATGTGCAGGGGGCCAGGAGTGTGTAACAGAGAGTGCAGGGGCCAGGAGTGTGTAACAGAGAGTGCAGGGGGCCAGGAGTGTGTAACAGAGAGCACAGAGGGCCAGTAGTGTGTAACAGAGAGTGCAGAGGCCTGGAATATTTAACAGAGAGTGCAGAGGACCAGGAGTGTGTAACACAGAGTACAGGGGGCCAGGAGTGTGTAACAGAGCGTGCAGGGGCCAGGAGTGTGTAACAGAGAGTGCAGGGGGCCAGGAGTGTGTAACAGAGTGTGCAGGGGGCCAGGAGCATGTAACAGAGAATGCAGGGGGCCAGGAGTGTGTAACAGAGAGTGCAGGGGGCCAGGAATGTGTAACAGGGTGCAGGGGCCAGGCATGTGTAACAAAGAGTACAAGGTACAGGATTGCATAATGCAGAGTACAGGTAGAGAGTGCATAACACACAGAGCACAGGGGTCAGAAGTGGTTATCACACAGAGTGCAGGGGGCAGGAGTGTGTGATACACAGAGTACAGGTGCCAGCGGTGTGTATCACACAGACTGCAGGGGTCAGGAGTGCACAATGCACAGAGTGGAGGGGTCAAAAGTGGTTATTGCACTGAATGCAGGCATCAAGAGTGGTTATCGCAGTGCAGAGGTCAGAAGTACATAATGCACAGGCTGGCTGGTGGAGGTCAACCAAAAATGACCCACTCCTACCAGTACAAATCCCTTTATTCCAACATAACCCTTCAGTTCAGACCCCAAACAGCCAGCCCCTTCTCCATACAGACCCCCTGAGCACAGACCGTCCCCTCCATTACAGAACCCGCCCCTTAAACGTGCACACCAGATGCAATGCAGCAAGTAGCCCTCCCTTCATAGACTGTGCTATGTGACTGGAGGCAAGGGGGACCCTCCCTCAGCTTTGCATATGAATAAGCCACAGCTGCTCATTCATATTCAAATCCAGCCATCAGCTCATGTGTATGCAAATCATTTGAGAGCTCATTTATATGCAAACCATGCTGTAATTTTCATATGAATGAGCTGTAGGCACACTGTATTGAAGGCAGAGCACCTGCAGGACTAAACCTCTGTACACTGGATTCCAGGTCTATGGTGAAAATGTGGGACAGTCCCACACAATATGGGGCTGCTGTGGGAGGCATGACCAACACTGCTACAAGACTATTATATAACAGTTCCAATAGGACAATGCACTAGCACAAGCATGTAAATTTTGCGGCAGGTTAAACTCCGATTGCTTGCTGGTACGGACATCCACTATATGACACATATCGCTAGTTTATGGGGGAAAAAAGTTTGCAAAAAAATTGCAAATAAAAAAAAGAAAGGAAGAAAGGATAAAACCTGAGTGGTCTCTGAAAGATGAAGCCTCTTCTACTCTTAAAATTCCATAAAACTTTTGCACATTTATCAGTGAACCTCTGTTATATAAACGAGATGATAAAAGCTTTGTACTCATAGCGGCAAACCGTGATACGGCAAGTCGCCTGCCTTCACAAATCAAGATTATAATATCCAGCTGTACAAAAAACATGGGATTCAGTAAAACCTGACGCTTGTACTGCAGAAGAAGAAAGAAAAGATAAAGGTTTGCTGCAGGGCTAGTTATCACTAAACAGATTGAGGATTTGTTTCACACTCTACGGGATAAACCGCATCTGTAACCGATGAGAAATAAGAGGACGGGCAAATAAATTTACACAGAGCAAATATTTGAGGGCCCGTTCACACCAGCAGGCATGCATTATGGTGTATGAAATGCATACTCTGGTGTTTGTTTCACATTCACGCTGCAGTGCATTTTTAACAATGTATATATCAAAAAACGTGCAGCGCTTATGTACATAAACTACAATACAAACACTAATTAAAGTGATAATTGCATAAAATACATAGACATAAATTCATGGACATAGACCACAGGATGATGCTACAACCAACCTGTAGCGTAAACCATGATAAATCTGAGTTGGTCCACCATTCAGGGACTATCTTAGTCCAAATGATATATATTAAATGTGTACAATCTTGAAAAGTCCACAGATTTTTGGACGTGAGCCATGTGCAGAAATAATCCACCACCATGCAAGATGAAACCGCCACCAAATATGGATGAGGTACTCTTACCAGATTTATCTGGTTAAATGCGCACAGATCAGATCGGGCACAGACACCAAGGACATCCAACATCCACGAAGTGGGGTAAGGACAGGAAGCCGAATCATCCAGACACTTCAGAGGACCATACCCCAGATAGGGGGAAAGGATAAGGAGATCCGGATAGTATCACCAAGAACCTCAGCAAAATAAATAGCTACATAGTGTGATACCTTTTAGTGTTATGTCAGCAGTCAGCCTTTTCACTCAGCACCAAGCTCTCAAAACAGAGGGAAAAAAGATGTATCACAGTGGGGTTTTTACAGGTATTTTATTTTATTTTCTCTATTACAAGTATTTATATGACACACAGAGTATAGGGGGTCAGACATCACTATTTGTTAGTTCATTTGACAGATACCTCTACATGAGTGCCACAATGCTAATATATCTTTAAAAAGATCCTATCATCAGACTATTCATTTTACAAAAACCTTCCTATAAGATTATATGTGCATTCAACATATTTTGTGCATTTTTTTACCTGCAAAAGCCTCCCTTGTGTAGACATCTAAAAGGCTTGAGACTGCTGTTGGTTGCCACCATCTTCAATGTGATGATAGCAGCCCCCGCAGACTCAGAGCTGTCACTCAAATGATACTCCATAGTAGCCTTTTTCAAACTGTTTAACCCTTGAGGAACCCTTGAAATAGTTTTCAGATCTTAGAGAATCCTTACTCAATGGATCAACATGAAACATGCTCCTTACATTGGTGGTCAACGGGAAGCATGTCCTCCTTACGGGTGATGGTCAGAATGCAACCCTTACAGATAGCTAAAAATATAGTTGGTGGCAGTGGCGGTTGGTGCTCCATTTTGTGGGAGGGTGGCAAACAAACCACCCCACCCCCGTCGTTCGGTCATTCGTCCGTCCATCTCCCCCACCAGCCCCGCACTTACCCCTACGAAGAGTGGGAATGGGACCGGAGACCAGGGGAGCCGAAGACGTGGGTTGAAGGAGAATGGATGCCTGTGCTTCTCCTCTCGGCCAATTGGGTCTAATCCTCCAGCTCTAATCATGTGCTTAAAAAAAAACCCCATTGGAATCCATGCGTCTGGAGCCCTGCATGTAAATTAGCCGCATGGATTAGGGGGGCGGCCGCCACTGGTTGGTGGCATGCCACTGACTCTGCCAAGTATGGAGAAGGGGCTGGCTGTTTTGGGTCTGAACTAAATGGTTGGGTTGGAAGGGAGGGGAATTGTACTGGGAGGAGGGGGTCATTTTTGGTTGACCTCCACCAGCCTGTGCATTATGTACTTCTGACCTCTCCACTCTGTGCATACAGTCACCATCAGACTGGAAGTCAATCAGCCACAGCTCCAGGAACTCCTAGCAGCCTGTGGAGGAACCATAAAATTCCATGGAACCTCGGTTGTGAATGGCTGTGCTATAGCAGAGGTCTCCAAACTGCCGCCCAGGGGCTGAATGTGCCCCTTTGCTTGCCTCTATCTGGCCCTTGGGGCACTATTCCATTAACCAACATCAACTGACTGGTACCATTCCCCCTTTTGACACCATCAATGGGGCACAATTCTTCGCACTGATAAGAACAATAAGGCACTGTTTCTCCCAGGGCATTTTCTACTGCCACTGGCCACAGTCTGGCCCCCCTAAAGCCTGCATGACAGTGAACTGGCCCTTTGCTTAGAAAGTTTGGAGACCCCTGTTCTATAGAATTCCTCTTTCATTCCTCCTAAGGCAGCTACATAAAGAGAGGGCTATGATGTGGAAGGAGGGAGGGAGAACAGTTGCTATGCTTTGGAATTTTCTTGGAGTGGTAAAATTCCCTAGCAAGTTCAAAGGCAAGTTGAAAATAAATATAAAAGTAAATTATGGAAAAGAAACACTCTTCAAGCAATCATTTAAAATACTTAATTTTTCTGTGTGTTTACCAGCAATTTTTTAGGTTGGTAACAGGGTCCCTTTAAGTGGAAGTCCAACTGAAACCCTGAAAAGGGGGTAGGAAGTGTGAGAACCTGTGTCAAGAATTATTACTGTGCGTCATTGTGTTCAAGACAGGTAGTAATGGTAAATTTCTCTGACGAAAACACAAAATGTAAAAGCCAACCGAGGTTCTAATCCTTTTCCATTATATACAAGGCAAATAAAAAATTGGCTGGTGTTCCACTTTAAGTGCCATTACATAAACAAGACAAGTTCAGGTTCTCCGGAAAGTCTGTGTGCATTCCATGTTCTGTAGAAAATCACACTCAGAGAATTAGAAAGCAAATGCAAATGATTGCAGAAGGATTAGCATAGAGATGACTCTGGCAAAGCTATAAACATCACAAAAGAGCGTCTATCCTTGAGCAACCTTAATTGAGCAAGTTCAAGTTCCTGCACTCTCAGGCTGATGGCACCACCAGGGAGAGTAATAACAGACGAGACAGATTATTACACACACGTTAACGTATCAGTCACAGATTCGCTATGAAACTCAAGAGGCCCAAAATGGAGTACATCTGTTCACAAAGTCATCTAGAGTTGTATTTCTCTTACATCTCACTTCAAAACATGACTGCAATGCAATAGAAGCTACAAACAACTGACATATAACAATACCATAGGTACTGAACTAACTGTAGTAGGACAATGCAGGAACCACATACCTGTAAATGAGCCCCTCCATGTTCCTACTGGCCCATAGCTATGGTGGCCCCCTTGCTGACCATAAGAGACTTGCAGTATATAAAAGGAAGTGAGTACCACAGGTTTGTGCTAGGTCCAATAAAAATGTTTTTATCTTGACATCAGGTTACAGGATATAGCCAAAGCATGTTGCAAGAGTGTGTAATTTTGTACGTGTTCCTGACACGCAAAGACCTGAACTTAGACTAAAGGAGGAACTTAAGTTTTTTTTTTTCTTTTTGTTGTTTTTTTTTAAATATCAAATACTGTAGCTACTGACTTTTTACATAAGGTCCACCTCTGTCTTCCTGCAGCTGGTTCTTCTTATCGCAAGTCCCTGACGCTGTCATCTTGGATGTGGGAGCTGGATGTGGTTTCCTGAGGAACCACAATCAGGATCCCGCTGCACATGTGCAAGCTCACAGCGCTTTGTGAATGGTCCTGCAGCCTCCTGGGGCACATCAGATGTCCCAGTAGGCTGTGGAAGGGGAAGGAGCGGGGCAAGGGATGTCATCCTTGCCTAAAGGAAGGTAAAGAATACGTTTATTGGCTGGATCACCGGGTGAAACTAAAGGAAAAAAAGAAAACGTATGCAGTTAGCAAATCTAAGCTGCAACGGTAAATCTACAATAATAACTAAAACACTGCGCTAAAAATAAAAAAACAAATAAATATTCAAATATTGTGCAAACAATAATAGATATTAAATTAGATTGCAGCTGCTATTTGCAAAATTCAAATAAATATCATACAACTAATAGTTCATAGTTCTTTAGCAGCGCAAAAAATGTGAAAATAAAAACACACATATAAAGTGCCAGTGCAAAACAATCCATAAATGTGTAATCTTCAATGAGTGAAGAAACTCCAATAGTTAAATCCTCCACCTGTGCCACCACGTGAATAAAATGATCACACTGAGGCTCACCAGAACGCTGAGGGTTAATCAGCACATCAAGGTAACCTGAATTCCACTAGACATTATGCACTCCATCCACTGCCCGTCATATCCAAGCTCAAGATGTTCTGCTTAAAAGACTCCTGCTGTCTCATCAACTCCACCAATAGTAGTACTCATGCAGAAGACAAGCATAAAGAGACTCCCATAGTGTATCACTTAAAAACTTCAATTTTTAATCAAGTTTAAAATGCGCTTACATGCATATGGAAGTATCAGACAGATGATGTAAAACCATCTGAGCAGTCTTTCCCGATCAGTGACTTGTCCATGACCACCACTCGACTCCACTCCTCCAAGCTGTCACCATCACCTTCGTGACCAAGTCGGAAGTGACGAAACACGTCAGAGGCGTGGCCATACGACAACCCGAATGGAGCACGTCTGATCCGAAGGTGATGGTGACAGCTTGGAGGAGTGGAGTCGAGTGGTGGT
>BLSH010217607.1:341723-385818 GCA_018402905.1 Glandirana rugosa | reverse complement strand
GCACAAGCTCTCCAGCAGAATGTATACGTTTACAGGGATGAGACAAACCATTTAACACTGGCAGGGGTAACTAAAATGATCAGCTTTATTTATTCATGTGAAACCTTTAGACTTGGTAGACATCTGTGCGGGTTTTTCCTGCTGTGTGTCTGCACCTGTTCCCACAGCCACAACCATCCACACAGAAAAACGCACTGGCTGCGTGCGGGTGCCATTAATCCTAATGGCCCGCCGCAGGCACTGGAAATCGCATCCGCACTGGGAACTGCACTGCACTTGTGGTTCCCGTGCAGATTGCAGTTTTTAAAATGCTGCAGGGACCTTTTCCCTGCGTTTCAAGAGGCACGACAGCTCATTCAAATGAATTGGCTGCAGTGCCTGTGCAAAACGTGGCTCTCAGAGGCGCATATGTGTAAACCTAGCCTGTGATGGAGATGCAGATCATTCACAGCAAGCCGGTACTCCACAGAACTGCCAATACCATCTAATTAACCACTTGCCCGCCAGGCTTTTTCTGGCACTTTTTGTTTACACGTTTAAATCAGTATTGTGTGCTAGAAGATTACTTATAGCCCCCAAACATTATACTTTATTTTTTTTTAGCAGAGACCCTGGGCAGGGTTTCTCAACCAGGGTTCCCCCTAGAGGTTGCTAGGGGTTCCTTGAGCAATGAGCAATTTCTGAGTCTTAGATAAATTCCCAATGATACCATTGATCTTTTTAGCTATCTGTAAGGGGGTCATTCTTCCCAATGACCACAATTGTAAGGAGCATTTTTCCCATTGACCATCACACTAATGTATCATGAGTTGTCAATTTTTAATTTTTAGCAGGGGTTCCCTGAGACCGGAGAATTATTTCAAGGGTTCCTCTGTGTTGAAAAGGTGGAGAAAGGCTGCCCTAGGGAAGGCTGTCACGCGGTATTTGCGCAGAGGTTTTGCAAACACATTTTTTCAGGGAAAAAATACACTTAAATGAATTTAAAAAAACTTAACACAATAATTACCCAATTTTTTGTATAATGTGAAAGATGATGTTAAGCCGAGTAAATAGATACCCAACATGTCATGCTTTAAAATTATGCACGGTCGTTGAATGGCGACAAATCACAGTAGTTAAAAATCTCCATAGGCAAAGCTTTAAGCGACTTTACAGGTTACCAGTTTAGAGTTACAGAGGAGGTCTAGCTCTAGAATTATTGCTCTCACTCTAACATTTGCGGCGATAACTTACATGCGTGGTTCCAATACCGTTTACAGATGCGTGTGCGACTTACGTATGAGTTCGCTTCTGCGCGCAAGCGCAGAGGAATGGGGGTGCTTTAATTTTTTTTAGCATTAATATTTTTTTTAATTTTTATTTTTACCCTGTCCCTTTAATTCTTTTTTTTTTGATCACTTGTATTTCTAGTACAAGGAATGTAAACATCCCTTGTAATAGAAATAAGGGTGACAGGTCCTCTTTATGGAGAGATCTGGGGTCAAAAAAACCCATATCTCTTCTTTACCTTTTAAAAGCAAAAGATAAAAAACAAAAAAAAAATGTGACCTTTGGCTTTAAAAAAAATATAAATTTTCTTCCAGCCTGGACCGGAAGTGATGTCATGACGTCGTTCCGGTCCTCCAACGCCATAGAGTCGATCAAGGAGTGTCAACTCTTGAGCAGACGGCCGCAACGTCGGATTGTTCCTCAGGCAAACCGGTAAGCCCAAGAAACACCGGCGTACGGCGGGAGAGGAGGGAGGAATGTTTCCTCTCGCTACCTCGGAAACCGTTCTCTAGCGGCTCATGAGCCGCTCACACTGGTTTCATGAGAAAGCCGCCCACTGGAAAAAACGCTACCAGGGTTATGGCTGATATCTTCAACCTTAATCCGGGTAAAACGCCCTTGAAAACCGAAACTTATACATAGATACGTATTGCGGTCCGCAAGTTATTAACTTTTATTGGAGCCTGACCGCTCTTCAAAGTTCATTATAAGCAGCCTGGAAGAAGGGGGGGTAATTCCCCCAAAACGCGTTGGCTCCTACTTGTTACCTTTGTATCTGCAGTTAACTACTGTAATAAACCATCAAGTGAGACGATCGTTTGTTACCGAGTGCTACTCACCCATATATTCCTATGGAAAGCCCACTAGGAGGCGCATCACTGTTAACTTAATATAGCACTTCAGATTGGTGACAATGGCAGCTCAGTTGAAAAACTAAAAATGGCCTTTTCTATCAGATCCATAGTGGACAATGATTTATTCTTGAGTTACCGAATAGTATTTAAGACCTGATGGAAAATGTAACCCTGCAATACGTCCTGCACTAAAATTCACTTACCTACTGATGGGGAAATTTCATATTTCCTTATTATTAAGGCGGCATCGCCGCGAACATTGAGTGAGAGCAATAATTCTAGCTCCAGGCCTCCTGTGTAACTCTAAACTGGTAACCTGTACAGGCATTAAAGTGTCGCCTATGGAGATTTTTAGGTACCGTAGTTTGGCGTCGTTCCATGAGCATGCACAATTTTAAATGTGACCAAAAATGTTACAAAAAATAAATAAAAAATGGGTATTATATTTTGTTTCTGTGAATTAACTAAACTCCCTAAAGTGTATTTTTTCCAAAAAATATGTGTTCGAAAAAATATTGTGCAATTTTCTCTAACGAAAAAAAAAGATGTTTTTTTACATGTAAGAGAAAGATGTCAGAATTGACCCAGACTGGAAGTAGTTAATATAGTACTGCTTCACCTCTGGAAGATTTACCCCCCTTCATGACCAGGCCATTTTTTGCGATACAACACTGCGTTACTTTAACTGACAATTGCGCCGGTTCATGCTATACACTAATAAAATTTATGTAATTTTCTTCCCACAAGTAGATCTCTCTTTTGGTGGTATTTGATCACCACTGCAGTTTTAATTTTTTGCGCTATAAACAAAAAAGAAAGACAATTTTGAAAAAAAAACCAAACATTTTTTTCTTTCTGCTATAAAACATCCAATAATAAAATTGAAAAAAAAATAAAATTTCTTCATAAATTTAGCCCAATATGTATTCTGCTACATATTTTTGGTAAAAAAAAACCACAATAAGCGTGTATTGATCGGTTTGTGCAAACGTTATAGCGTCTACAAACTATGGGATATTTTTATGGAATTTTTATTCATTTATTTTTTTATACTAGTAATGGAGGCAATCAGCGACTTATAGTCAGACTGTGATATTGTTGCGGACCATCTAAGACTGACACTTTTTGGGAACCAGTGACACTAATACAGTGATCAGAGCTAAAAATATGCACTGTCACTGTACTAATGACACTGGCTAAGGGGTGGGCTATCAAAGGGTTGTGTGCCTAGCTTTCATGAATCTGCAGTAATGTTGTATGCTCTGACTATCTGCTTACCTCTCAGGTCTGTGTCTCCGCTTTAGAGAGCGTGCCCCCACACCTTGGCGTTTAAGTATGAGCTCTCAGCATGGCTCCACCCCAGCCTATCAACAGGAAACACTATTTAACCCCGCGCACTGCAAGCCAGCCTTGTCAAGCAAATTTGTGATTAGGCTTATGTGTGGCGTCCTGCTGAATGTTCATCTCTGACTTCCATGTACTGACCTTGACGTGTCCTTCTCACCATTCCTGTCTGCTAGCGACCCCGACCTTGGTGTGCCTTCCTGACCATGCCTGTCTGCTAGTTGCCTCGACCTTGGCTTGTTCGCCTGACTGTCCTGTGTTTAACCCTGAACTGCTGCTTCTGCTCTGTCCACCAGGACCAGTCAGTGAGCAGGAGCTGAGGGATCCTAGGGGCTGCCACCTGGAGTCAGCTGCAGCCAAATCCATCCTCACCCTCAGAGGCTCTAGTGAAAACCTGCTGGCTCTTAGATTCTGCACCCTGGGGAATCTTAAGCTCTAGCTTCCTGTTTGGTCTGTGTGGTGTTCTGGTGGAGCTGCTTTCCTGAACCACCCAGAGCTTCATCCACAGCAGTTAGCTGAAGGGTCCACAACCTTAGTGTTGCGCTCCTAACCCCAGCGGTGTGCATCTAGCAGGAGACCTGACACTAGCCAGTGTTTTTGTGTACTGTATGTGCTGCTTTTATTAGTGGAAGAAATGGATTCTACTCCCTGCTTTGCAGGGAAACAAAATCCATCTCTTCCCCCTGTTAGAATGGCTTTTGCCTACATAGGCAGATCCCCGTTCTATGTTGTTTACTGACGATCAGCAGGTGCCGGAGGACACTGAGTGCCTGGCACCTGTAGATCGACTTCTGCTGTAAATATTAACAGCAGAACCAACACGCCCCCTGCAGGGGGAAGCCTAGAATCACGTATAGATAGGGGATCTGGAGCACCGTTGCCACCCTGTAGCAGTAAAACTGCTATAGGGTGGTCAGCAGCATGTAGCTTTTATTTTGGGGGGTAAGGAACTTGGAGCTCTGCTTTAAATGCAGTACAAAACTTCATCTTGGAAGAATAAAGTTTGTTTCTAAAATATCATTTCTTCCACTTTTATGTAAACCAAAACGCAGTAGTCTAGTGTGAATGAAGCCTACATCTCTCAGTAGCCAGGAATCAATATGGCCCATGTAGCTTCGGTCTACATCAGTCCATTCACTTGTAATGAAGGCTTTGTGTACTGATTGTACCCTTCCTATAGTTCTACAATATTGGATTGTATTGTGCACGCCAATGTAAATGTATATTATTTATTCCCATACAGTCCTAGTTTTATATAAAATGCTCACTAATCAGCTGATTACCTGGGGCTGGCCGCCTGAAACATTTGGATCCCTATTGGTACCGCTGTGCCAACACATTTAATTGGTACACCTGTTGTTTATTTCTTCCAAGAAAGCAAAGTAATGATTTCTATTTTCGGAAGCGCATTGAGACTGAAGGGGGTAAAAAAAATCGGTTGTCCACCCGTATGAGCGGTGATTGATTGTAACCTGCTGGCGTTCTCCAACGTATTGCACATTCTCAAATGTATTTCTTTCATTGAGACTCAAAGAGCAGGCTTTTGACAAGCGTTCCGAATCCTTCATTGTGTGTAAGGAAATACAATTCAGTTGATTGGCTGCCAGGGTCAGGTAGACCGTAGCAGGCACAGCCATGGGAAATGGCGCGGGGAAGGGAAATTGAACCCTGGGTTAGAGCAGCCATAAAATCACTGGGTCCAGCATTAGATTATATTGTATATAGCAGGTGTGCAAAAGACTGCCTAAAGCATGACTTCACTTTTGTTGGAAAAAAAGATAGCAAATAAAAGAAATGAATAAACTGCAGCATAAACAATTGCCACACAAGCCACATTATAATTGAATGTTATTAAAAATGTTCCTTTTCTATCTGCAGCTTTTTATATTTTCTGTAAAATTCAATGCAATATAGCAACCTGGAGACCTTCTGTAATTGGAATACAGAACTTCCCCAGAATTTGTAATTACCTGCCTCAGTGATTGGCCACTTTATTAGGTCCACCTTGCTAGTACCGGGTTGGACCCCATTTTGCCTTCAGAACTGCCTTCATTCTTGGTGGCATTGATTCAACAAGGTGTTGGAAACGTTCCTCAGAGATTTTGCTCCATAGTGACAATGATAGCATCACACAGTTGCTGCAGATTTGTCAGCTGCACATCCGTGATGCGAATCTCCCGTTCCATCACATCCCAAAGGTGCTCTATTGGATGAGATCTGGTGAGTGTGGAGGCCATTGGAGTGCAGTGGCCTCATTGTCCAGTGGTGAGATGATTGGGGCTTTGTGACATGGTGCATTATCCTGCTGGAAGGAGCCATCAGAAGATGGGGACACTGTTGTCATAAAGGGATGGACATGGTCAGCAACAATACTCAGGTAGGCCGTGGTGATTAAATGATGCTCAGTTGGTACTAAGGGGTCCAAAGTGTGCCAAGAAGATATCCCCCCCACCATTACACCACCACCAGCCTGAACAATGATACAAGGCAGGATGGATCCATGCTTTCATGTTGTTTACACCAAATTCTGACCCCACCATCTGAATGTCACAGCTGAAATTGAGACTCATCAGACCAGGCAACGTTTCTCCAATCTTCTATTGTCCAATTTTGGTGAGCCGGTGTGAATTGTAGCCTCAGTTTTCTGTCCTTAGCTGACAGGAGTGGCACCCAGTGTGGTTTTCTGCTGCTGTAACCCACCTGATTCCAGCTTCAATGTGTTGCGCGTTCAGAGATGGTATTCTGCATACCTTGGTTGTAACGAGTGGTTATTTGAGTTACTGTTGCCCTTCTATCATCTCCAACCAGTCTGCCCATTCTCCTCTGACATCAACAAGGCATTTTCCTCCACACAACTGCCGCTCACTGGATATTTTCTCTTTTTCGGACCATTCTCTGTAAACCCTAGAGATGGTTGTGCATGGAAATCCCAGCAGATCAGCAGGTTTTGAAATACTCAGACCAGCCCGTCTGGCACCAGCAACTATGCCACGTTTAAAGTCACTTAAGTCCCCTTTCAACCCCATTCTGATGCTCGGTTTGAAATTCAGCAGGCCATCTTCACCACGTCTAGATGCCTAAATGCACTGAGTTGTTGTCATGTGATTGGCTGATTAGCAATGTGTTTTACCAAGCAATTGAACAGGTGTACCTAATAAAGCTTCCAGTGAGTGTAAGTCAAATTTTAGGCATCCTTTGCAACAAAAATTTAATTTTGGGGAGATATTCCGAAAGGGTTAATAATTTCTAAAGGAATGCAGACCCTGCAACTTTCCTCATTAAAACACTGCAAGTGCATTACACATTAGGGTGTGCTGAGTCACTGCAGCCCATTAACCACAAGGAAAATTGCCCCTGTAGTGTTTGTTCTTTGGGCTCCTGCAGCACAGGTACGATCTGCATTCACATTCATTTTAAATCATCCTAAAAAGGGTTTGCTTACACTTGCTTCAAAATGTGGCATTGGATACTGAATACCAATTAAAACAACATGTTGCTTTCTTGGTCCTCCAAAGTGTCTCCAAAGTCACACACAACACACACAGCACCGAAAGCTCTTGAGAGGCTTTTATTCAGAGTTATATTCACTTTGTTTTGGAGGTATTGCAGATATGAGATATCCCAGGATGCACTGGGAAACCAACAAGCCAACCAGGAAAGACGTAATTAGCGGTCACTTCCAGTTCATGTGTATATGTTCTGGAAGTGTCTGGTGCAGATATCACATCTGGTGTGGACTGAGTGGAAGAGGATCAGCAGAGCTGGGGGACCAGAGCAGAAAAGCTAGCCAATTGCACATGTGCTACGCAGCTTGGAAGCAATATAGAGGGAGGTGAGCAGGGACCAGAGAGGAGGATCAGCAGAGTTGAAGGTTACTACTGAGCGGGGGATCAGCAAAGCTAGGGGTTACTACTGAGCGGGGGATCAGCAGAGCTGGGGGTTACAAAATGTAATGCAAACCCCAGAAGCCAATTGCACATATACCTTTAAGGCCATGTCACAGTCACTGGAAACAAGTCATCATTGAATGAATTACTATGAGACCACTTCCCTTATCCTAGTTTGTTGCTTCTTCGCAAGCTGGACCAGTAAGATATCAATCTGTCATTGCTCCCTTTATAGCAAGCTTTCTGTCACCAATTAACAATTTCAGCTGGAGCTACTGAGCTCTGTACACAACAGGCTATTTACAACTATTAACTAGCAATCCCCCCAGCTGGCTGGATTGTAGGATAGAAATATCCTCCATGCACAGAGTGTGAACCTAGCATTACAGAGTCTGACACAAAGAGGAAGTGGTGGACACCAGCCACAGAAGAGGTGCATATAGAGACTCTGTTGCAGGAGCCTTGGTCTGGATTATTAACCACTTCAGCTCCGGAAGGTTTTACCGCCTTCCTGGCCAGGCTATTTTTTGCAACTGCATTACTTTAACTGACAATTGCGCGGTCATGCGACGTTGTACTCAAAAAATATTGATGTCCTTTTTTCCCACAAATAGAGCTTTTTTTTGGTCGTATTTGATCGTCTCTGCAGCTTTTATTTTTTGCGCTATAAACAATTTTGAAAAAAAACAATATTTTTTCATTTCTGCTATAAAACATAACACAATGTAATAAGTAAAAAATCTAATTTCATCATCAGTTTAAGCCGATATGTATTCTGCTACGTTTTTGTTGAAAAAAATCCCAATAAGCGTATATTGATATGGTTTGAGCAAAAGTTATAACGACTACAAACAATGGGATAGATTTAGAGACTTTATTTTTTTTTATATTTCTTACTAGTAATGGTGGCAATCAGCGATGTGTAGTGGGACTGCGACATTGTGGCAGACTAAACTGACATCAAGTAACACTTTTTGGGGACTAGTGACACCAATACAGTGATCAGTGTTAAAAAAATGCACTGTCACTGTACTAATGACACTGGCAGGGAAGGGGTTAACATCAGGGGCGATCAAAGTGTTAAATATGTCCCTAGGGGGTGCTTTCTAATAAGGATGGGCTCTGGGCTTGTTCGGAACCGAACGTGCCCGAGCCCGCCAGGAAGTGAACCCTGCACTGCGCTAATCATAGACAGTGAGACATTTCCCCGATGCGCGGCTGCAGTGATCATGGAATGTCTCACTGCCTCTGATTAGCACAGTGCAGGGTTCACTTCCTGGCGGGCTCAGGCACGTTTGGTTCTGAACAAGCCCGAGCCCATCCTTACTTTCTAACTGTGGGGAAAGTGCTTTGACTAAAGGAAAACAAAGATCCGTGTTTCTGCTTAGCAGAAACACAAGATCTCCATTTTCCCCTCTGGCAGAACGCCGTTCTGCCTCTCTCCAAATGATCGAACTGATTGGCTCCTGCTGTGTCCAATCACAGCGGGAGCAGGTCTTTGGTGGTGTGCGCCGCCCCAGACCAGGAAGAAGAAATCACGTACAGGTATGCGATTTTGCGCTTAAGTGCTGCCCTGCCGCTGTATATTTACCTTGGGCGACCCTTAAGCGGTTAAAGCTGAATTCCAGGAATTCAGTCACTTCGCAAAAAGTGCAGGTGCACTATGAGTTAAGTCCAAGGAGGTGCATGACATCTCCTATACATATCTCTATTATTTATATCTGACAGGGTTATGGCTCTGCTGAAAAACTGACAGGCGGACCTGAACCATCCGCTCGTGTGAAAGGGGCCTAAAACTTGAAAATATAAAAAAAAACAAAAAACAAATAACTGTGAACTCTGCTGGCTGTAATGCCAATGCACATATTACCTGAATATATTACCAACATTAACCACTTCAACTCTGGAAGGTTTTACCCCCTTAATGACCAGGCCATTTTTTTTTTTTTTGCAATACGGCACTGGGTTATTTTAACTGACAATTGTGCAGACATGCGGCATTGAAACCAAACAAAATTGACGTCCTTTTTTCCCCACAAATAGAGCTTTCTTTTGTTGGTATTTGATCACCTCTGCGGTTTTTATTTTTTGCGCTATAAACAAAAAAAACCGACAATTTTGAAAAAAAATATACATTTTTTACTTTCTGCTATAAATCATATCCAATAAAAGAAAATGTAAAAAATCTAATTTCTTCATCAGTTTCAGTTTCATCGCTCCTCTACCGCCCCTGCCCATTGAAAACAATGGGGCAGCGCTTCCGAAGCGGCTGCACACCACCTCAGAAGTTCAGCCAGAAAGCGGGTACTTTTAACCCCATTTTAACCCCCTGTGACTAGCGGGGATTTACCGCTAACGCTCCACCGCCCCAGTGTGAAAGAAGCCTAAGTGACACTTTTTGGGAACCAGTGACACCAATACAGTGATCAGTGCTAAAAAAAAAAATGCACTGCCATTGTACTAATGACACTGGCAGGAAAGGGGTTAACACCAGGATCAAGGGGTCAAGTGTGTTCCCTCAGTGTGCTTCTAACTGTGGGGGGGGGGGGGGGGGATGCACTGGATGAAAAGAGAGATCCATTCTGCTTAGCACGAACACAAGATTTCGCTTTTACTCCCTGACAGAACAGGGGTCTGCCTTATTTACATAGGCAGAGCGCCGTTCTGCCTTTCTTCCGAACAATCGGAAGGTCCCGGCTGCCGTCGAGCCCCGCTGATAGGCTCCCGCTGTGTCCAATCACAGCAGTAGTGGTGCCCAGGCGGAGCGTGCGTCCCAGATCGCATGTACAAAATCACATACAGGTACATGATTTTGCGCAGCCGGCCCGCCCTGCCGCAATATATATGCAGTGGGTGGTCCGGAAGCGGTTTTGCCTCGGTTCACACTATTGCGATGCGGGAACCAGCGCAATTCCACTGCAGGTTCTCACTGCCCTCTGCGAACCACTGTGGGTGTCAATACAAAGTTAATGACACCCCCAGATCGGCTCGCAGATCGCATTGCAAACTGTGAATTCAGGCAGGAATCAGTTCCAGTGCGGGAAAAAAAAAGGTTCCTGCAGCATTTTCGTGTGAATCCAATGCGAGTTCAGCCATACAGTTTGTAGGGCTGAATTCACATTGCACAGACATCGCATGTGATATGCACAGCAATGCAGTGCGAATCACATGCGATGTCTGAGTTTGCAATAGTGTGAACCCAGGCTAAATATTAAGAAGAAAAAAATAAGTGCAGTGTTCATTTTGACATCTAATTTCAATTTAGTTTTAGTTGGGCTACTTTCACACCAGTACCGCCCGAGCGTTATCGGTAAAACACTGGAAATTTGCGGCGCTTCTGTGCCGCTATTCGGGCGGCAGAGGTGCGCTTTTCACCCCCCACAAGGGGTTAATAAGGGGTTAAAAGTGCCATTCATTCCAATGGGCAGGGGCGGTGGAGAAGCGGTGTATACATCTCTTTCACACCACCCAAAAGATGCGACTTGCAGGCGATTTTTTACCGTCCTGCAAGCGCACCACCCCAGTGTGAAAGCACTCAGGCTTTCACACTGGGGTGCATTAGGAGGCAGTTTAGAGGTGCTTTACAGGCACTGTTTTTAGCAAAAAAATGCCTGTAAAGCTCCTCTGGTGTGAAAGGGGCCTTATAGTCTTTTGACTAAAATGCCATTTTAGTTTTAGTTGTATTTTAGTCATCTGAATTGTTTTAGTCGTATTTTAGTAGACTAAAATAGTACTAATTATTTTAGTCTACGAAATTAACACTGGCAAAGAGCAGCTCTGCACGCTCCTCCCCTCTGCTGCCCATTCAGAGAAGCCTTTAGATTTTGTGAATGAATTTACATAATACAAAGGCTTCTGTGATTGAGCAGGAGGATGGGGAAGGGCAGACATAGCAGCTGCTCTGACTTTTTTTTTTAATCAGAAAAAGGTTTTATTGAACAAAAGACTTTGTCCAGTGTACATACATTGCAAATTCCATCAAGCAGTGCAGTAATTCACAATCAATACAGTTGTTTTTTACTGAGTATATTCGAACATTTTCATGCCGTTAGGTTATTCCATCCTCCAGCACATTAACCATTTTTACCTTTAAAGACAGCAATTGTACCTTGTGGTACATTGGAAAATTCTTGACATGACCAGTTCCTCGGGGCTTAGCCCCGGCGTATCTAGCCAGGGGGCCCAGAGCCTCTCAAATTTACCCCCCCCACCCCCAGTTCCTCTATGCTGATATATATATCGCTCCATAACGATACCCATATGTGATATACACGAGTCCACAGTAGGTGGACTATCGGATTTTCATCCTTTTTGGCCTGAAACAGGGCCCTTGAAAAGGCAACACTAGTCATCTCCTCCGGAATCACCTCCTCCATTACTCCAACTATACAGCGAATTGGGTCTAATGGTACATCCATCTGGAATACCCTATTGAGTGTGGACAGAACTCCACACCACACTCCAATAGCGGTGAAGCTTCCACCATTGCCAGAGGAGATTCATAAGGTCTCCCAGGTCTCGTCTACACTTGCCACATAAGGGGTCTGTTAGTTTACCCATTATAAAAAGTTTCACAGGGGTATAGCGTACCCGTAGTATTATAAACAGCTGCAACACCTTCTGGGGGCTGCACTGAATCTAATGTTGAAGACACTTAGGCATAAAGCATCAGTGTTGGGCTCCTAGAAATACAGTGATAGCCTCTTCTGGGAGTTGTGACAAACAGCCCATGCCAGTTGTGGATGGATTCCTAAGGTAAATAGATTACATAGATTCCTAAGGTAAATGGCTGGCAGGGAGAGGTCTGCAAGGGTTTAAGTATTGGTCACACCTTGCTCCCCAGCTGGGGTATAATTTGGCTGCCCTGGGTGTAATCAGTGGTGGTGCTGAGAGAGAAGGAGCAGGCTGTGAAGGAACATGCCTGCAGGACTGTAGCAGACCCTGTGAGCTCTGTCCGTTAGCCAGGAGGCTTATTTTCAGTAGATGGGCGTTGTAGCTGTGGGACTGTTTTTCTACCCCTGCAAGGGAGACTTTTCTGTTCACCCTTTTGTCTGAATGAATAAACATGGGCAGGATGCCCTTAAACCTGACATATGTCTGGATTGCTTGTTTGGGGAACCTCTCCACTTGAAGCGGATCGCCCACAGAGTGCAATAAAACGGTCAGATGTAAATAATAGAGATAGGACAGGAGGTGCCATTCATATCCTTGGACTTAACTCATAGGGTGCCCTCACTTTTTACAAAGGAGCTGAATTCCTGAAATCCAGCTTTGGGTCACTTTAACTTTCTAATGTTCATAGAGGAATTACAGTTTGCTGTGTTGAGACCGGCGTAATGCAGACAAATGTTGATCCATCGCAGTGTCTGAAGAAGACAGCATTTTTGGGATGTGCCGTCTGAATGGGATGAGGTTGAGACGTATTGAACATGGAAAGTCCTTAATGGATGCCTGGCTCAGCCAAAATCCTTTGTATCTCTTATTGAACCTCACTTACTGTAGAACAATACGGAAGACTTGCTGGTAATTGTAGACTTTCCTCCTTGCTAATGCCTTCTCTTAGCACGCCATTTCTAGTAATCATCGACTGATTCGGGGAAGCAACTAGACTGTGGGCATTAAAGTTTTAAATAAGGTTGGGTTTTAATTATGATTAGGAGGATAAAATATTCAAACATGGATTAGAAAAACAAATCTGACATCTTTATTGCAAAGGTAGAGCTTTTCCTATTCTCTCTATTGCCTTTAGTCTTACTGTATGTGATGGCCCCTTGGATGTTGTGTTAACCTCGGTCTGTCCGTTTTATGGAAATCATAGCGAGCGTTCATTTATCAGATCCTGCCAGTGGGTGAATTCAATTAGTAAACTGTTAATGCCACCCAGCAGCCCTTGCAGCCATGTGACCCTACGTTCACACCTATGCGCTTTTTGGTATGTTTTGTATTTTGCAGAAACGCACTACAGTCCATTTAACCCCTTCAGCCCCGGAAGGATTTCCCCCTGTAGGACCAGAGCACTTTTTGCGATTCGGCACTGCGCCGCTTTAACTGACAATTGCGCAGTCGTGCAACGCTGTACCCAAACAAAATTGACGTCTTTTGTTTCCCATAAATAGAGCTTTCTTTTGGTGGTATTTGATCACCTCTGCAGCATTTCTGATCACCGCTATAAACAAAAAATAGCGACAATTTTGCAAAAAAAAAAAACAATATTTCTTACTTTTTGCTAAAATATGAATCCAAAAAACAAAAAAAAAACCAAATGTATTTATCGGTTTTGGCCGATTTATATTCTTCTACATATTTGTGGTAAAAAAAAAAAATCGCCATCTGCGTTTATTGATTGGTTTGCTTAAAAGTTGCCGCATTTACAAACCATGAGAATGAATTTATGGCATTTTTACTTTTTTTTTTTTTTTTACTAGTAATGGCGACGATCTGCAATTTTTATCAGGACTGCGATATTGCAGTGGACATGTCGGACATTTGTGACACTTTTTTGGGACCAATGACATTTATACAGCGATCAGAGCTTAAAATAACCACTGATTACTATATAAATGTCACTGGCAGGGAAGGGGATAACCTGCATGGGGCATTGAGGGGGTTAACTGTGTTCCCTGGGTGTGTTCTAACTGTATAGGGGCTGGGCTGGCAGGGGCATCTAACTGATCCCGCTGACAGGGATCAGTAGATCAGTGTTATGTCCCATCAGAGCGGGGAATCGCCGTGTTAACATTGGCGGTACCCCGCTTTTCTCCTATTGTAAGCGATCGCGGGTCGCTGGCGGACATTGAGTCTGCCCGACCCACGGCCACACTCCTGGAGCTTGCGGCGCGCACGAGAGCACGCCGCCGGTGGCGCGCTTGTCCCCTAGCTGCACGTGTGTGAACCACCATTTATAGACGGCGATTCGCGTTATGCTGCCACCTTGCAGCAGTAAATGTATGCAATGAGGTCCGGAAGTGGTGAACTTAGTTTCCTATGAATGTAGTTCACATCTGTGCGTTCTGCGGTGCTGCGTTTTTTGAAAAGGGTCGGGGACATTTTTCTAGACATGTGAAATTCGTTTCATTCCGAATTCGTTTTTTTACAAATTTTTCGAAATTCGTTAATTCGGACGAATCCGAATTTCTGAATTTTTCTGAATTTTTGTCATTGCGAATGCAAAAATTCCGAGAATCTGAAATGCAAAAATTGGCAAATTCGGAAATTCGAAAATCTTGAAATCCGAAATTTGATCATTCGGAAATCCGAAATTTGAAAACCCGATAAATTGAAAATCTGAAATAATAACTTAACTATTACTAACTATTAAATTATAGGCATTGGAATTTCTTTTCAAATTTGGCTGTTAGTGATAAATTTGTATTTACGTTCACTAACAGCCAAATTTGAAAGGAAATTCCAATACCTATAATTTAATAGTTATTCATTACTTCGTTTTTATTTTGAATTTTCGGATTCTCTTTTTTTAAATTTCGAATTATTGAATTTTCAGTTTTTCGAATTTCTTTCTTCCAATTTTCCGAACTTGGGCGTTTTTGAGTTTTGAATTACCGAATTTGAAAATTTCCTG
This sequence comes from Glandirana rugosa, assembly GCA_018402905.1. NCBI lineage: Eukaryota > Metazoa > Chordata > Amphibia > Anura > Ranidae > Glandirana > Glandirana rugosa. The sequence goes on along the minus strand of BLSH010217607.1, from coordinate 370,885 downwards.
AATTCCAAAATCCTAATTTCCGAAAAAAAAAAACGAAAACATTTTCGGGCGTGCACATGTCTACTTTTTTCCCCACAGCAGACTGTGTGTAATAGACTTCAATGCGTTTATGCGTTTTTGATATGTTTTGTGTGCATGCTGGGGCTGTGACGTCACAAGGGGGCAGGGCCACCAGGTGATGTCATGGGTGGCCCCACCCCTTACCTATTTAAGAACTGTCAGGAGAAGTGGGAAGTCGGCGGTTAGCCTTTAACGAGTGCAGAGCTTTTTTTCTTTTTTGGTTCCAGTGGGCAGTGTGACTGACAATGGATCTACATCCGGGGACATTTTTGGATTTTTAATAAAGGAATTGTTAAAAACTGTGTTTGTGTTTTTTTTTTCTAAGTGACACTTTTTTTGGTGAATGAGTAGGGGCACCCCCTACTCATTCACATGGGGGGGAGGGGGTCAGGATCTGGGGACCCTCTTGTTAAAGGGGGCCAGATTCTGATAAGCTAGCAGATCCCCCACAACCCTAGGATGGGTGGCCCCTGCCCCAAAGCACCCCCAAATGCTGAGGGCATGCGGCCTGGTATGGTTTCGGGGGGGGGGGGGCACACGCTCGCTCATCCCCTTCCTTTCCTCACCTGCCAGGCTGCATGCTTGGATAAGGGTCTGGTATGGATTTGGAGGGGGGCCCCATGCCATTTTTTTTTATTTTGGTGTGGGGTTCCCCTCCAAATCCATATCAGACCCGAAGGGCGTAGTGTGGATTTGGGGGTGGCCCCTACGCCATTTTTTCCCAGAATTTTTTTGCTGGCAATTCTTTTTTTACATTCAGCTGTCAGTGGGGAACCCCGCTAATAGCTGATGACTGATCGGTTGTTAAGGATGCGATGGCCAGCTTCCCCAGCTTACAGTGTGATTAAAGAGAAAAAAAAATGCAAAATGCATGAAAACTGCATGCAAAAACGCATAAAAAATGAGGGTTTAAAAACGGAAAACACACTGCAAAATGCATCAGAAAAATGCATCAACCGCATAGATGTGAACCCAGGCAAAGTCAGAAAGACTGCCTAATCTGAGTTTATGGTAATCAATTCCAGCCACAGATCCAGCTATGGGATAGGCAGAAAGGACTGCAGCCTCTTGTCACGTGATCCTATGCCTTTTTGCTCTCTGTTAGAAAAATGGCAAAAAAATCTACAACTTTTGGACTAGCCAAACACTTATAAATGTTCTCTTGTTCAGATTGGGGCTGAACAAGGAAAAATCAACCAATTCCCCCTTTCAAGCTAAACAGTGCGAATTAAGGAATCTCCATTGTCAGCTTGTTTATTAACCACTTACCAACCGGAAGGTTTTGCAGCTTTAGGACCAGAGCACTTTTTGCGATTCAGCGCTGCGTCGCTTTAACTGACAATTGTGCGGTCGTGCGACGTTGTACCCAAACAAAATTTGCGTCCTTTTTTTCCCACAAATAGAGCTTTCTTTTGGTGGTATTTGATCGCCTCTGCGTCATTTCTTATCGCCGCTATAAACAAAAGAAGAGCGACCATTTTGCAAAAAAAACCAAATTTCTTACTTTTTGCTAAAATTCAAATCCAAAAAAAAAAATATAAAAAAACATTTTTTTTCACCGTTTTTGTCTGATTTATATAATTCCTCATATTTGCGATAAAAAAAATTGCAATCGCCGTTTATTGATTGGTTTGCGCAAAAGTGGCCGCGTTTACGGATGATGAGAATTAATTTCTGGGGTTTTTATTTATTTTTTATTTTTTACTAGTAATGGCGGCGATCTGCGATTTTTAGCGGTAATGCGATATTGGGGGGGACATGTCGGAACATTTTGACACTTTTTTGGGACCAATGACATTTATTCAGCGATCAGAAATTTAATGTCCACTGATTACTGTATAAATGTCATTGGCAGTGAAGGGGTTAACCTGCAGGGGGAGAGCTAGGGGTTAATAGTGTTCCCTGGGCGTGTTCTTACTGTGGGGGGGTTGGGCTAACATGGGCATGAGAGATCTAACTGATCACAGTGACAGGGATCAGTAGATCTCTCATGCCCCACTGACAGGGCGGGGAACCGCCGTGTTTACATCGGCGGTTCCCCGTTCTTTTCCCTGTAGCCGCTCATCGCGGCTCGCCGGCGGACATCGGGTCCGCCCGAGCCGCGGGCACACTCCCCAGGAGGCCAAATGCGAATCGCCGCAGGGCTCCCCGACTGCCGCCGTGAAAAGACGGGAAGCAGTTAAGCAGCCACAACAACCGTGGCTGTATGATTATGTGAACGGTTACTGCATCTGACAACTGTACTTTTATTTTCTCCATCAGCTCATCCCCCACAGTTATCGCCTTTTGTATCGCTTGACCTCCCCTCTTTCAGATTGTAAGCTCTAATGAGCAGGGCCCCCTGATTCACTGATTCCCTGATTCCTACTCTGTTGAATTGTATTGTAACTGTACTGTCTGCCCTCATGCTGTAAAGCTCTGTGCAAACTGTTGGCGTTATATAAATCCTGTATGATAATAATAATAATGGCAACAATTCTACAGCAGGTGGACTAAACCATGGGACTCCAAGCGCTCTAAACAAAGGGCCAGTTTATCGACCCCTTCAGACTTTAGAGGGGCCAGATTGTGGCTAACACGCGCTGCCATGATGGATCTGAAATGACAGGTGCTCTTCAAATGTATATTTGCAAACAACAGGAAGGTTTCCTATTTAGAATAATAAGCTGTCAGGTTAGTAAAACAGTGATATCAGAACCGATTTAATCATACAGTTTGTAGTGTACATAGATTTGCAAAACAATGGGATAAAGGAATATTCCTGAACTCTGTTTTATCTCGTGGCTACTGCGAAATTGTGTGAATGCATCAATGCAGTGCATGATATCTCAGCTTGTAGAGCTTGGATTCATTGAATGAGTTTACCAAAAATGTAAATATTGCAGAATATACGGCTGCATGCTACATAACTAAGCTCCATTTCATGCTGAATAAACTAATGTATTTATGTATCTTAAATAGAAAACTATATTTAGATAGATTGTATTATTACATTGTATTAAAATAAATTTGATAAAAAAACAAACAAAATAAAGCTATTAAATAATAATAAAAAAAAAAATAGTATTTTTTGGCTTACCATAAAATCCTTTTCTCTGAGTTCATTGACGGACGCAGCAGCTCTTCATGACATGTGGGTTATGCCACCTTTCACTAGGAGTGGACTAGGCAGAACACAGTTCAGCTAAAAGCAGATACAGCCCCTCCCAGGGGGCGGTCCTCAACCCCTCCACACTGCAAAGCTTACTCAGTTCGTAACAAGCAGTACAAACTCAACAAAAGAGGGGTGGGTGCTGCGTCCGTCAAACTCAGAGAAAAGGTTTTTACGGTAAGTCAAAAAATCCTATTTTCTCTTTCGGTCATTGACAGACCCAGCAGCTCTTCATGACATGTGGGGACGTCCCAAAGCAGTGTCAAAACGAGGGGTGGGTAACGCAACAACTGTACCCAACAGAAGAGCTCTCCGTGAGGAGCCAGACGCGCCTCACACCGCCACCTGCAAAACTTTGCGGGAAAAAGCAGCTAAAACATCAACTTTGTAAAACTTTGAGAAGGTGTGCACAGAGGTCCAAGTAGCCGCCTTGCACACTTGAGATACCGACGCCTGATGTCGGAAAGCCCAGGAGGTGCTAATCGCCCTGGTAGAGATAGCCGTGACCAGAAAAGGGGTCTCGAGACCCCGAATAGTATATGCACAGGTCACTGTCTGTCTAATCCAACGGGAAATAGTGGCCGGCGAGGCCGCCAAACCGTTGCACGGGCCATCCACCGCGACAAAGAGTGCATCCGACCTCTGAAAAGAGGCTGTAGTCGCCAAATACACCGGCAGAGCCCTGACCACATCCAGGAAGTGCAAGGCAACCTCCTTAGGGTGAGACGGGCGCAGGCACAGCGAAGGAAGGACAATTTCCTCATTGATGTAAAAAGAAGAGACCACCTTCAGTAAAAAGGAAGGTGATGGGCTCAAAACCGCCTTATCCCTATGTAGGACCAGATACGGAGACCTACAGGACAGAGCCGCCAACTCAGACACCCTCCTGGCGGCTGTGATAGCCCCCAGGAAAGCCACCTTCTGTGAAAGCAGCAGCAAAGAGATTTCCCTGATATTTTCAAAGGGTGGCTTCTGAAGCACTGAGAGGACCAAATTAAGGTCCCATGGCGCCAAAGGCACCCGAACCTGGGGGGGCAACATGACGAACCCCTTGTACAAAGGTACGAATCAAGGAGTGCGTCACCAAGGGGCGCTGAAAAAAGATTGCCAGGGCAGAAACCTGCCCCTTGATAGTGCTCAACGCTAGCTTGTGGTCTAGGCCTTGTTGATGGAAGGCCAGCACCCGTGCCACCGAAAAGGAAGGGCAAGCCTTCCAGGTGCGGTGGTATTTCTTACGTGAAGTGGATTTTAGCTTCCCAGCATGGTGGGAATCACCGATTCAGAGACCCCCCCCCCGATCCCTCAACACCTGGTATTCAATAGCCAGGCCATTAAAGCCAGCGAGGGTAAAGCAGGGTGCAATACGGGGCCCTGGGACAGCAGATGCTCATAAAGCGGGAGGCGCCAGGGAACATCCACCACCATCCGCACCACGTCGGCCTACCAGGGACGCCGAGGCCAATCCAGCGCTACCAGAATTGTTGGGATCCCCTCTGCCTCTATTCTGCGCAACAGGGGCGGAAGCAGCTTGAGAGGGGGAAAGGCATAGAGGATCGATATGGGGACCACGGAGCTACGAGGGCGTCCGCAGCGTCTGCCAATGGATTCCCTTGTACTGCTCACGAAGGACTGCACCTTCCGATTGAGCCAGGATGCTAGCCGGTCCACGTCTGGCGTGCCCCACTTTAGACAGATCTGGTGGAACATGTCCGGGTGCAGGGACCACTCTCCCTGATCCAGACTTTGGCGACTGAGGTAGTCGGTCTGCCAATTTTCGACGCCCGGAATTTAGACGGCGGAGATTGCTGGCACGTGAAATTCTGGCCACCTCAGAATGTGGGCCACTTCCGCCGCCGAGCTTCTCGTTCCGCCCTGATGATTCACATAAGCCTCCGCCGTAGCATTGTCCGACTGAACTCGGACAGGCCGGCCTTGCAACCTCCCCAACCAGTGGGAGAGACAAAGCCTGATGGCCCGGAGTTCCAGCACATTGATCGGGAGACGGGACGCCTCCGGGGACAAGCGACCCTGGGTCGACAACAGCCCCAGGACCCCTGCCTAGCCTATTAGGCTGGCGTCCGTAGTGACCACCGTCCATTCCAGGGGAAGGAACTACTTCCCCAGCCTCAGGGCAGGGGCCCGCAGCCACCAGACGAGGGAGGACCGGGCCTGGTGGTCCAACCTGATCACCTGATCCAGGGACGAAGGGGACTTGTCCCACCGCAGCAGAATTGCCCACTGCAGGGACCGGGTGTGACTCTGGGCATACGGGACCGCCTCAAACGTGGACACCATGAGCCCCAACACCCTCATGCAAAACCTCAGGGAGGACCACCGCTGCAAAAGCAGGGACCGCACCTCCACTTGAAGCGCTAGAAGCTTGGCCTGCGGAAGAAACACTTTCACCTCTACCGTATCCAAGATCAGGCCCAGATACTCCAAACAGTGCGACGGAGTCAGCACCGACTTCAGGAGATTTATCACCCAGCCAAACTCCTGCAGAGGGCTCAGAGTGATTGCCACATTGTCCCTCAAAGCTGAGGCCAACTCCGCCCGCAGGAGAAGGTTGTCGAGATACGCCACCATCGCTATGCCCCTCTGCTGCAGCAGGACCAATACCGGGGCCAACAGCTTGGTGAAGACCCGGGGAGCGGAGACCAGACCGAACGGGAGGGCCACAAACTGGTAGTGGTGTTCCCCCACCGCAAAGCGTAGGAAACGCTGGTGCCGAGCGCATATGGGTACATGCACGTACGCGTCCTTGATGTCCAAGGAAGCCAAGAAATCTCCCTGGCGAAGAGCCGCCACCACAAAACGGACTGACTCCATTCTGAATTTCCGCGCCCTTACAAAGAGGTTGAGCGCCTTCAGGTCCATAACAGGCCTGACCCCATCCTTCTTTGGAACCACAAAGACGTGGGAGTAAAACCCGCGGAAACATTCCGCGGACGGAACCAGGACAACCACTCCATGGCTGAGCAAGTCTTGCACAGTGCCCATCGGGGCATGCCGTCGCCCTGGGGGGAGCCTCAGCCCCCTGGGAGATCCTTAATGATCTCATCCAGAGAAGCCCCAAAAAGCCGACCACCTTGGAAGGGCAGGACCGCTAGGCCCTTCTTCGATGCCTGGTCCCCCGACCAGCATTTTAACCAAAGCAAGCGCCTGATAACCACCGCAAAGGCGGACAGCTTCGACAGCATGGGAGCCATGTCCAGTGCCACATAGCAGAGATACCTAAGGCCCTGGGCCAGCTGATCAGCAAGCTCCACTGATTCAGGAGGAACCTGAAGGCCGCCCAACTCACGATGCAGAATGGTCGCCCATTCCGTGAGCGCCTGTGCCACCAGCGCCGAGGCCAGTGCCGGCTGCATGACCGACCCCGCCAATGGTCAATGCCTCGGTACACCTATCAGCCGGGTCCTTGAAGGACGGAGAGCCCTCCATCGGAATAGTAGTTGCCTTGTTCAGGCCAGACACCAGCGGGTCCACTGTAGGAGACGCCCACTTTTTCAACAGGCTATCCTCAAAGGAGTAGCGCACAGAAAAACGCTTGGGCATGGCGAAAGAGCTCTGAGGCCATTGCCATTCCTTATAAACATACTGATCGAAATACGGCAAATAAGGAAACACCTTAGAGGCCCGGGCCTGCTTGTGCGACCCGAAGGCGCACGCCGCCTCCTGCGCTGCTCCAGCTGGTCCCAGCTTCAGTGTCTCACGGACCGCTGAAATCAAAGAGGTCACCAGAGCCGTCTCATGAGCAACGGTGGCCCCTGAAGATTCCTCCTCACCATCAGAGGAGTCCCGAAGCTCACCATTAGACAGCTCAAGGGGGGTCCCCGTCATGGCGGAGCCCCACAAAATTGCGGCCGAGGCTAGACACACGGCCAGTCCACAGGAAAATGACGGCCGGGCCATAAGAAAATGGCGCCAACCGCCGCGGGAAGCGGCCAACGGAGTGTCCGCGGGCCCCAGGCCAAGGGGGGCTCCTCAACCCCGGAGCAGCATGAGGTAGGGGGGTGGAGGAAGAGAGAAATGCCAACCCAACACCCCAGCGGGGGGACCCACCTGCCCCCCCACACCCTGTGTGGGGGCGCACTTACACATCCAGACAGGTGTCCCGCACGGAACGGGGCCCGACCCGGCCGACCCAGCGTGTAGCTGAGGTCGGCTCGCGTCCGGTGGCCACGCTGGGGAGAATACCTGGATCTAGGATATCCAGCCTGTCACCCAGCAGGCTACTCGATTGTAGTCTTCATCAGCAAATTTCATGAAAAAAATGGGGAACCACAGGTCCCAGCAGGGAGCCAGGTCCTACTCCTTGCACTAGGCAGAAAAAACTGAGTGAGCTTCGCAGGGTTATACCAAGTGAGGACTGCCCCCTGGGAGGGGCTGTGTCTGCTTTTAGCCGAACTGTGTTCTCCCTAGTCCACTCCTAGTGAAAGGTGGCATAACCCCACATGTCATGAAGAGCTGCTGAGTGAATCTCTGGCTTGAATGGCTGAGCCGCCATGACGTCAAATCCCGCGCATATGGGTATGCCATTCCTTCAGAGCACATGTGCCGGTGACGTTACCGGCTGCCAAGAGAGTGAACGGTGCAGGTTTAGGAGATAATCATTTTACCTACCGCTAAGCCTTAAACTTAGGCGATGTTACCCCCAGCAGTCATCCGCTTGTCAAAATGTCTTGTATCAGAATGAGCTCTCTGGCGCCACCACCCATACAGTAAACCGATGTGCCCTGGGCAGCTGCCCCTCCTGCCCACCCCTTGTCCCGACCGTGCCAACCACACCTGTAGCATGTTCACAATCTCCAGAAATCTCATGTATTATGTCTGTAGTCCCTGGCAGTTTCCTGTAGCAATATACATACTGAAAAATGTATGTAGCCCCTTGGGGTACCATAGTGAATAGCTGTTTTTGTGATAGATTTTTTTGCTAGGAGAGGTAAATTTAGTCAGGCCTGACTGTTTTGATCTGGGCAGGGGAGTGGCCCAGGGAGAGTTGTAGATTGTCCTCCCCTTTTTTTCCAGAAGGCTCTGGAAAAGGGGATGGATGAGGAGGTGTAACTTTCTGAAGTATGTAAGGAGCCCTGGCCAATCCCCAACCTGGATTGGCAGGGGGCAGGTCTCCTTAAATACTGTGGTCTGCCAAACTGGGGGGGGGGGGAGTGTCGGGTGGAAGAGTGGAGCTGTAGCAGAGGTTGCTGAGGCCTCAACTGGGAGCCCCTAGTCTGGAGGGTGACCTTGAGGCCTGGTGGCTCGGGTGCAGCCAGGAGTGGAGAGAGATCCTGGAGCAGCACAAGAGAGCAGGAGAGCAACAGAGAGGCTACAGGAAATGCTCTTTAAAGGATCCACTGGTGTTGTTGTTGCTGAGTGACCACCCTGGGAGCTGGAGAAGAGGACTGGAGCAGGCTGGGAGGATACAGTGGACAGTCTGTGGAGGTCAGAGAAGCCAGTCAGGGGAGCGGTGTCACTGGACAGTGAGGCAGACCGGAGTGGCCTGGGAGAGGATAGGCTGGGAGCAGTAGTCCATCAACACCCAGCTAGCACATTTGTACTTACCTACACTCTGAGGGCCCGCAGCCTTACACTATGAGGGCCTTGTCTGTAACGGGTGGTCCAGAGGTCCTGGTAACAAGGAAGAGCAGGCCTCACCACGTGCTAGCTAGGGTGGAGGAAGATGTAATGGAGGCTTGATATATTTCTCTTCAGGCCTAACAGTGAAGAAGCAAGTGTTGTGCAGGAGAGAAGTGAAGGAGTGTAACGGTCAGCAAGTGTCAATGCTGAAGGAAGAAGGAGTGTATATATGGAGGTGTATATAGAATGGTCCTGTATCTTTGATCTTTGGGTATCCCACAGTCGTCCCTACCCTATCCAAGTTTATTCCCTCAATAAAACAAAAAAAACAAAGTACCGGCCTGTTCCGTGACTCCGGGTGCAAGGAAAATGTGTGATTGAGGGCAGTGTGACAGGTGAACCACATCTACAAGCCATCCCTAAGGGGGTCATTGGCTACACCAGGGTCCCCCTTTGGTTGTATGTCCACCAACACTAATCGATGGCCACCTAGACAGTCCCATCACAACTGAAGTGCCACGCAATGACGAGAAAAGAAATTCAGCAGAATAACTTCTGCAGGCACTGAATAAACAGCGATTAGACATTCATTCTGCATTCTCATTGCTGATTCTCTACAGCATTCCATTTTTCTTCCCTAATTATTTTCACCTCAGGACTCCTCTCTCTGCTTTGCATTCTAATCATGGGAGCCTGTCGTGTTTACAGAACAAATACTCTTCTCTAATTAAATGATTTGTTCTAACATCACTCTCGGGCTCCGGCTTCTTATTACCTTGGGTGCGTCTGGCTCCGTCTGCACTTTCTTGGGTGTCCCCTTGGGCTCCGGAACTTTTGAAGTGTCCTTAGCGGAGGGTGAGTCAGTGTGTTCCCCCTGGAGGTTCACGTTGATGTTGTCCGCGCTGGCAGGGTGGTCGATATTATTGGAGTTCCGATTGCAATGAATAGCTGGAAGAAATGAAAGAAACCTGCTTAGGAAAAGCGACACCTGTGCAATTTTACAAAAAGGAAAACTTTCTACTACGCTGAAAGAGCAACTCAAACAAAATTCACAATTTGTTCTTTGATTGGAAAATCTATTACGGTGTGGATTTTTATTGCAGACTTTGCTGAAAACTGTTTAAAGCCTCATACACACTAGTGGGTTTTTTTGTTCAACCCAGCAAGGCTGAACGAAAAAAGACTCAGCTCAGGAGGAGCTACTGTACTAACTATCCAATGTTAGTATAGCGATCTCCCATGCTGTTCTATTGTGTTTTGACAGAAGGACGCCTGGGGGACACTCCAATCACACTCCAATCAGCGCTCTCAGCCATTGGGTGACCGGGAGCCAATCGGCAAACCTTTTTCGGTCATGCCCCTTTGACAGAAGTCGGCCATATTGGACCAACTCCAGTACACACGGACCAAATGTCGGCTGGTTTCTATTAAACGTGCCGATGCCACCCAACATTTGGCCCTTATGTACTAGACTTTACAAGTGAATTGCTAATGGGTCAGTCCAACCAGAACCGATATCCTAAAGAGTTAAATCACCTCAAAGTTCATTCTCAATGGGGTTGATTTACTAAAGCCTGGTAAACACAATGAGAATATCGGAGGAATGGTAATATTTTTTTCTTTTTGCAAATAGTCTCATATGGAAAATGAAGAGGTCACTCAACTTATGAAAATTCTCATATGATAGAATTCAACATTGGAAGTGATGTAACGTATTGTATTTCTGAGCATGAACGGTCTTCCTGATTTTTTCCAGACCAAAACTGTACTGATTAAACGAAAATTGCAAGATCTGGTATGGTATAAGAGAAAGTTTCACGTTTGACCCTTCGGATAATTTTGGATGAACTGTCGTGATCAACTCTCGAAAGCTGTGTACTAACGATCAGATTATCGTACGATCGCTTCAAAAGCGGTATTTTTCTGATCGTGTGTACTGGTTTTAGGGTAGAACTATAGGCAAACTTTTTTTTTTCCTTTTTGAATAAAGTAAAGGTTATAACCCCTGTCAGTTTATTTTTGCCATCTCCATTGCAGAGATTTCTCTTCACTTCACGTCCCATAGCTAAACAGGATGTGAGATAAAATCCCTGCAAATTAGGAGAATTCCTTGGGGCTCCCCAGGTCACCAGAACTAGTGTCCCCATTGGAAGATTTCCTCTATTAGTTTTCTGGGGATAACCCAAAATTAGGGTTTTCTTTTACTGTCAGTTCCAATGATAAAGGTAAACAGGACAAATAAAGAGGATGAATCTCCCCAATGGGGGCACAGACAGCAATAAAAACTTAATAGGTGTTGTAATCCACCTCCACTCGATCCAAAACTAAAAAAAAAGTTTTGCCTTTAGTTAAATTAAGGCGGCAGTAAACCCAGCCACCAAAATCATGAAAATCAATATAGCCATTACAAAATAGCTTTTTTAAATCTTCCTGCCTGATTAATTATCCCGCTCAGTGATTGAAGCCGGCGCCATGTTTTCTGTTGTCTTCCGCATACATACTGTATGTAACTTTCTCTTGTTAATGGCCGAAATCTTGCATCCAAATCGCATAGCAGGAGATTGTGACCGGCTCTCTATGGAGCCGGTTCACATATCCCTGCTGCGGCTCTGGGCGAATTTGCACAGGAGTCCTGTGCATCTTTTGGTCCGTTTCGGGTCCGAATTCAGCCCAAAATTAGGGCTGAAATTGGAGCTGAAACAGTGAATGGAGATGCACCGGACCCCTGCTGTGAGCCGCATGCGGCAATAGTGTAAACCCAGCCTAAGTATTTCAGGAAGCTGAGAGTGGAGATGTACTCTCGTGGGATTGCAATGCAGTGACGCTAAGAGTGGATGACGCAGCCACGGCATCTGAGGGAAAGGACTAGGGTTGCCACCTCATCCCTTTAAACCTGAACACAGGTTCTATGGCTGATTGAGGTGGTAATTAAACTCACTTGGTGCCTCATCTCCAATAAATTAGCCTCAGAACCTGTGTAATTCATATGTGTTCGGGTTCAAAGGGATGAGGTGGCAACCCTAGAAAGGACTGATGGCACACAGGGCATGCAGTAATTTGCAGCAAATATGGGCATGCGCCTGTGAAAGAGTGAAGATCGCTGGAATATTACAGAACGGAAAAGGTTAGGCAAATTATAAGAATAGCACCATGTAAGAAGCTTATTAATGATTTTAATGGAGTCAAGTCAAACTACAGAGTTTACTACCACTTTAAGTCTGCATAGTGCAAAATCTGGTGCAGCTCTGCATAGAAACCAATCAGCTTCCAGGTTTTTTGTCAAAGCTTAATTGAACAAGCTGAAGTTAGAAGCTGATTGGCTACCATGCACAGCTGCGCCCAATTTTGCACTCTCCATTTTAGTAAATCAACCACTATGTATGGGACTCTATTGGTGAGGTCAAGTTTTAGTTTTTGGGTCTGTACATCTACTGTGGCCACGAGGGAAGGCTCCCACTGTCCCTAATCATTTTTTTTTTAGTTTTACATTATGACAAATAGAAAATACTGGAGCATGCAAAGATGTGTGGCAACACCCAAAACTCCCAGGTGGCCAGCGAAATGATGGCATGGAGATCGTAAGCCTTGAACAAAGGCTTCAGTTTTTAACCCCTAGGCGCTGACAGTATGCAAATATGCAGGCCCTCGGCAGATGGTCTTTGGCGCCAAGCGGTCGCATATTTACATACCAATTAGCCAGAAAGCTGTGCCGAGAGTGCGCCCCTGCACGCTCCTAACACATACCTTCTTGCAAATGATCGTAAGAATGGCAATGGTGCACAACATTGGGCATAAAAGTTGAACCAGTATAAAAATAGCCTTTATGATCTTTAAAGGATGTATGGGGTAGAGGGAGGGGGAGATGGGGTCATGGACAAGTGGTGCTTACTGAGAAAAGGGGGCATGAGAGAAAAGGTTAGGTACAGGATGGAGGAGAGGAGAGGAGAGGAGAGAGAGAAGGAGATAGCTGGGTGAGGGGAGGAGACAGAGGAGATAGCTGGGTGAGGAGAGGACGAAGGAGATAGCTGGGTGAGGGGAGGAGAAGGACAGGAGAGGGAGAAGGAGATAGCTGGGTGAGGAGAGGAGAGGGTGAAGGAGATAGCTGGGTGAGGGGAAGGAGAAGGAGAGGAGAGGGTGAAGGAGATAGCTGGGTGGGGAGAGGAGAGGGTGAAGGAGACAGCTGGGTGAGGGGGAGGAGAAGGAGAGGAGAGGGAGAAGGTGATAGCTGGGTTAGGAGAGGAGAGTGAGAATGAGAGGAGAGGGTGAAGGAGAGGAGAGGGTGAAGGAGATAACTGGGTGGGGAGAGGAGAGGGTGAAGGAGATAGCTGGGTGGGGAGAGGAGAGGGTGAAGGAGATAGCTGGGTGGGGAGAGGAGAGGGTGAAGGAGATAGCTGGGTGAGGGGAAGGAGAAGGAGAGGAGAGGGAGAAGGAGATAGCTGGGTGGGGAGAGGAGAGGGTGAAGGAGATAGCTGGGTGAGGGGGAGGAGAAGGAGAGGAGAGGGAGAAGGTGATAGCTGGGTTAGGAGAGGAGAGTGAGAATGAGAGGAGAGGGTGAAGGAGAGGAGAGGGAGAAGGAGATAACTGGGTGGGGAGAGGAGAGGGAGGTGATAGCTGGGTGAGGGGGAGGAGAAGGAGAGGAGAGGGAGAAGGTGATAGCTGGGTGAGGGGGAGGAGAAGGAGAGGAGAGAGAGAAGGTGATAGCTGGGTTAGGAGAGGAGAGTGAGAATGAGAGGAGAGGGAGAAGGAGAGGAAGAGGAGAGTTAAGTACTTGCTTTCACAGTAATTAACCCCTCTCTGCTGGTTAATGCCCGTTCTTTAATGAGATTTTAAAGTGGTTGTAAATGCTAAGGGCCATTTCACATCTAATGCAGTGGGATGCAGTTGGAGTGCATTTTAAAATGCATCCCACTGCAGTCAACTGTATAGACACTCCAAAATCCAGGCTATCCTATGGGCATAGTTCACATCACCACAGTGCAGAAAAGTACAGCATGCTGCATTTTTCCACACCGCAAACATGCAAAAACGCATGCAAGCGCACTGAAGCGCAGTATGGTGCACATAGAAGCCCAAGGAAAGAAAGAAGAAGGAAGAGACCTCACAGGACAAATGCAGATAGAAAAACGCACATCAATTGCATGTAAACACCATGGCCTCCTGCTGTTGTCAATCAAATCCAATAACGAAAGAGCAGGGGGCAGGGCCAAGACACCGTCTATAGACACACACAGCCCAGCTCAGGATCGAGCCCATATGTGTGCCACCATAAGAAGCGACTTCCTATGGTGATGAACAGAAAAGAGGAGGATCCAAATGTGCTGGTGGGGGACACCAAAAGAGGAGGAATCGGGGCTGCTCAGTGCAGAACTCTTGCACAGAGCTAGTAAGTATGACATGTTAAACAAAATTAACTTTACAATCTCTTTAATACTGAAGGCCAGCAGGAGGGCTTGCGATCAATGTAATTGGCTGTCTCATTGACCATGTGATCGGGCAACCATTCTGCCACAAACAGTGAGTGGAAGTTGTGATTGACAGTGCTGGGGGGCGCCAGGTAAGCAGCTTGTTTAAAGTGTGTTGCCATTAAAGCAGACCTTGCATTAATCAACAAGCTTGCTAACTACACAGTGCCTCCCACCCTATACCAAAATGTTGTGCATCCAGATACCAGTACAGCTGTACCCCATGGACAAAGTGAGCTTAGTTTAAAGAGATATTCCGTTGCCCATAATAGACCATGGATGTGATGGGAAAAATGGAGAATGGTCTGCGTGATCAAAGATAAGACATGCAAGGAACCTAATGATGCATGCTGTAAATAAATGTCAAACTTCTTGCTCTAATTAATTGTTTTGAGTCAGCGACCTACAACTAATGTAAGTGCATGGGCATGACAGCCAAGGTACTAGCAATCCTCAAAGGAGAGGTCATCAACAGCAACCTCCATTGTTCTCTCCCACGACGCAATATGTAGGGCGGAGCCTGTGGGACTGTGGACCAGACGTGATGTTATACAAGTAACAGCGGTATTCCTGTTTGATCCAATGAAATGCTTTACAGTTTTCAATTAATATACACTATACTGCTAAAGTATTGGGACGCCTGCCTTTACACGCACGTGAACTTTAATGGCATCTCAGTCTTAGTCTTTAGGGTTCAATATTGGGTTGGCCCACCCTTTGCAGCTATAACAGCTTCAACTCTTCTGGGAAGGCTATCCACAAGGTTTAGGAGTGTCTATGGAAATGTTTGACCATTCCTCCAGAAGCATTTGTGAGGTCAGGCACTGATGTTTGGAAGAGAAGGCCTGGCTCGCAGTTTCCACTCTAATTCATTCCAAAGGTGTTCTATCGGGTTGAGGTCAGGACTCTGTGCAGGACAGTCAAGTGCCTCCACCCCAAACTTGCTCATCCATGTCTTTATGGGCCTTGTTTTGTGCAGTGGTGCGCAGTCATGTAGGAACAGGAAGGGGCCATCCCCAAACTGTTCCCACAAAGTTGGGAGCATGAAATTGTCCAAAATGTCTTGGTATGCTGATGCCTTAAGAGATCCCTTCACTGGAACTAAGGGACCAAGCCCAACCCCTGAAAAACAACCCCACACCATAATCCCCCTTCCACCAAATGATTTGGACCAATGCACAAAGCAAGGTCCATAAAGACATGGATGAGCGAGTTTGGGGTGGAGGAACTTGACTGGCCTGAACAGAGTCCTGACCTCAACCCGATAGAGGGTGGGTCAACTCCATACTGAACCCTACGGACTAAGACTGGGATACCATTAAAGTTCATGTGCGTGTAAAGGCAGGTGTTCCAATACTTTTGACAATATAGTGTATGTGTAATTTTAACTTAATAAAGTGCATCCATCATTATACTACACTATTGGAGTGGTAGAATATGACAGCGCCAGTGTAAGGCGACCTTAAATGGACCAGCATCCAATTTCCCAGGAGGGACATCCTGGAGGACACAGGCACCCTAGTGGATAGAAGGATCCGGAAGGCTTTATGAGAAGTGCACATTACAAGATATAGAAATAGGAAAAGCCTTATCTGACCATACATGCGTTGTAGGTCACATCACTAAGGTAAGAGCACTGAGAGCATTAATAATCACACGTGGATATTTGGAGTCAAGAACTTTGCACTTTTTAAGACAACTTAATGAACTGTCACAATTTAGGCCTCTTTTACACTTATGTGACTTGTCCTGCGACTTGGGACTGCAAAGTTGTTCCCCATTATTTCCAATGAGTACCGTTCATATCTGTATGACTCAAGTCGCACTGACTTCAAAGTAATCCAATGCACTATTTTGGTCCAACTTTAATGCAACTTGAGGTCCATAGACTTCAATGTTAAACCCTCAAAGTCTCATGCAAATCGCACCTGAATAATAGAGATGCGATTTCTGCACGACTTTGTAATAGGTTTTCATTGAGCCAAAGTTGCAACAAAGTCGGACCAAAGTCATAGTGATCCCAAATCTGAAAGGGGCCTAAGTAATATTTGTTTAGACACAAGCATGCACTGATTTTACGCACAGCGTTATGTATTTGTAATATCGGCGTGTTTTCTTAATGCATGTATAATCATTACATTTAAAGCATTGATTTATTGCACAGGTTTAATAATCTGAAAGATCGGTAGGGCAGCACTTTATTAATTCATTACACTTTTGGAATTGTGGGAACGCAATTTAGCGCGTGCTGCCACCACACTATTATTCATTTGTTATTGTTTATCAATATTCATTTGTGAGTTCGATCTTGGTTTTGGGAGCGCAGGAGTTATTTATATTAATTTATAAAGCCAGAAGCATGACACCAATGATCTGTATGGATGGCATTCTGACCACCACTGTACAGGCTTCATTCTTAATACTATGACCAATGGGGCAAGTTTACTACTGATTCCCAATGAATTGGTTGAAGCTGGGGCTGCTCGAGACCTGGAAATTATTTTAGGGGTTGCTCTGGAAGAAAAGGATTTTGAGAAAAGCTGCTATAGGACAATAGAGGATCTCTTCAGGACAAAATTTAGCACTAAAATTATTTATTTACGGGGCGTTTTCATCCATACCTACATTGCCCTGCTGTTACCTCCATCTTTTCTGACTTTAGTGTTACTAAACCCGGGAGCCTGCATTCACTATATCTGGTCTCCCACAGTGCACAGAACATGGCAATTATTTTAGTAAATATAAACTGCTAAATACCTCTTCTCATCAGCAGTATATAGCAGTCTTGTGATTCTATCAGTGTCTGGTTAAAGCTTGTAGGAGGAGTTTTCATTCTCCCGTGACTGTCCTATGAGGATGCAGGACCCCTGACCCTCTTTCTGGACAATGCTGATTGGCCCTGTGCTGATCATATGCGCCATACCTCAGAACATTTTGAGATGGGAACGAGGGACACCTATTAACAAAAGTATGCAGGCCTAGGGCACACCAATGTCATGCCCCCTTAACCACATGCCGACCGCTTAACGACTATAAGTGGCAACAGTGTGGCTCTGTCCCACAAATGGCAGCTTATACTCGTCACTTGCGGGCAGGACCCTAGGGCACGAACGTGCGCCGCCATCGGCGCACGCTCGTGCCCGCCGCACACTCCCTGAGCGGGCCGTGGGTCAGGCGGACTCAATGTCCCTGTCGTAGCCTGTGACAGAGCCAGAATGGGGACCCACCGATGTAAACAGTTCCCCGTTCTGACAGGAGGCATGTCAGAGATCTACTGATCCCTGTACTCAAGATCAGTTAGATCTCTGGTGCCCCTGGCAGCCCAGCCCCCACACAGTTAGAACACGCCTAGGGAACACAGTTAACCCCTTAACTGCCCTCTGCAGGTTAACCCCTTCTCTGCCAATGACATTTATACAGTAATCAGTGGATATTTAACCACTTCAAGACCGCCCGCAGTTTGATGTGGAATACTGTTGTTATTTTTTTTGCTGCAGGTGATTCTGCACATGATAAAAGTGGTCTTATCAGCGGCGGATTCGCCGCAACATCACTTTTATCAGCGGCGGGGCTTCCCGGTCATCTCCGCCGCTTACCGGACCCGCAGGCAACGGCGGAGATGATTATGTCCGTCCCCCCCAGTGTCCGTAAGCCGAGTGAGCGGCTGAAGCCGTTCACCCGGCTCCATAACATGGCAGGGCAGAAGCAACGTCACAAGTCACTTGCGCCCAATGCTCTTAAAGGGCCCATTTTTTTTTTTTTTGCAATGTCATTTTTTTCAAGTCCTTTTTTTTTTTTTTTTTGCATTTAAGTGTAAATATGAGATGTGAGGTCTTTTTTTATTTTTTATTTTTTTTTAATACTTTATTTATGGTATGCAATGAAACATACAGCATGACATGACCAATCTCCTATACACAAGTCAGCACACAGACATAAAACCTTTGCAATGTATATATGTGAATCATAAAGAGACAAACAGTAGAAAGAATACCACTAGAAGCAAATACATTTAAAAAGGAAAAAAAAAAAAAAAAAGAAAAATTAAATAAATAAATAAATATACTTGCGGGCTTCCGCCTCTGCAACAAATATATCCTGAATATGTATACTCAATGAGGTGTACAGAAAATAAAGGAACTTCTTGGTCATGCACAAGCCCAAATATAGGGTAAACTACAAACAAAACTAAAGTAAACCACTGTATGGCAGGGAACCAATCACTTCTCTTGTTCAAGTTGAATTACCTTACCTCCTCCCCACAGCAGTCACTCCTAGTGATTAGGCATACCGGTAGTTTTCTCTTTAAATCTTATATTTTGGGGAATAAAAGCAAAACGACACCTACTGTGCCATAGAGGAGAAATATCCAAAACACAGGGGAGATGTGAGGTCTTTTTGACCAGATCTCATATTGAAGAGGTCCTGTCATGCTTTTTTCTATTACAAGGAATGTTTACATTTCTTGTAATAGGACTAAAAGTGATCAAAATTTAAAAAAAAAAAAAAAACAGTGTAAAAATAAAAATTAAATAGTGAAATAAATAATTTAAAAAATTAAAGCGCACCGTCCTTGCGAGCTTGCGCGCAGAAGCGAACGCATACGTAAGTCCCGCCCACATATGAAAACGGTGTGCAAACCACACATGTGAGGTATCATAACAATCATTAGAGTGAGCAATAATTTTAGCACTAGACCTCCTCTGTAACTCAAAACTGCTAAACTGTAGAACTTTTTAAAGATTTTTATGTTGTAAAGTTTGTCGCCATTCCGTGAGCGGACGCAATTTTGAAGCATGACATGTTGGGTATCATTTTACTCAGCGTAACATTATCTTTCACAACATGGGAAAAAATTGGCCTAACTTTACTGATGTCTTATTTTTTAACTCAAAAAAAAAAGAATCTTTTAAAAAAAAAATGCGCTTGTAAGACCACTGCGCAAATATGGTGTGACATAAAGTTTTGCAACGGCCGCCATTTTATTCTCTAGGGTGTTAGAAAGAAAAATATATAATGTTTGGGGGTTCTAAGTAATCTTATAGCAAAAAGAAAAAATGGTTTTAACTCGTAAGCACCGAACTCCAAAAAAGAGGCTCAGCCTTAAAGTGGTTAAATTTCTGATCGCTGTATAAATGTCAGTGGTCCCAAAAGAGTGGCAAAAATGTCCGACATGTCCGCTCCAATATCGCAGTCCCGCTAAAAATCTCAGATCGCCGCCATTATTAGTAAAAATAAAATAATTGTAAAAATGCCAAAAATGAATTCTCATGGTTTGTAAACACGGCAACTTTTGTGCAAACCAATCAATAATCGGCGATTGCGATTTTTTTTTTTACCAAAAATATGAGGAAGAATATAAATCAGCCAAAACCGATGAATACAATTTTTTATATTTTTTTTTTATTTGTATTTTAGCAAAAAGTAAGAAATATTGTTTTTTGCAAACTTGTCATTGCTTGTGAATGATCTCAAGGCGGTGATCAGAAATGACGCAGAGGTGATCAAATACCACCAAAAGAAAGCTCTATTTGTGGGAAAAAAAGGACACAAATTTTGTTTGGGTACAACGTCGCACGACCGCGCAATTGTCAGTTAAAGCAACGCAGTGCCGAATCGCAAAAAGTGCTCTGGTCCTAAGGTGGGAAATCCTTTCAGGGCTGAAGTGGTTAAAGGAGAAGTATGCAAAAAAAAGAAAAAAAAAAAAGATTACTTAAACCCACAAGTGCTTTTTTTTACCAATACTATTCCATTATATTGGCTTTTGAAATTTACAAATGCAGCAATTTAGAAATTGGGTGAAGGTTTAGCACTGGGAAAGACAGAATGTGCATTTTATATATAACTATATAGATTATACCAAAATGAGGGACCATTGAGGAGGAAAGAGGGACTGTGTTCCAACTCAGGGACAGTTCCTTGAAATTGGGGACAGTTGGGAGCTACGCATGCACCCTCCTAAGAGAAAAAAAAAACCCCTCTAGTAATATACACCAAACTGAGCATGTGCAGCTTGTCCCCTAGCCTCTGTACTATCAGGAGATATATTGGAGACTGTGGAAAAAGGAGAGGATCAGAGAAGACAGGATCAAACAGCCTTTTGACACACTACAGAGGATTTACCCCTTAGGCTCCAGAGTGAGTATAACAAGCATGCTTTACTGCATATACAGACTGATTTTACTGTTGTGGGTTTAGTAACACTTTAAAGTAGTGGCACAAGGTTTTTACCTTCATACATTCCATGCATACTTCATGTGCCGCAGGCCCCCCAGATCCCCTTAATACTTACCCGAGCCTCATCTCGATCCAATGATGTCCACGAGAGTCTTGGCTCTACGGGGACTTGCACCCCTGATTGACTTTTGGCAGCTGTGGGAGCCATTGAGACGGAGGGGGCTGGGCCAAACCGTGGAGCCACAGGTTGGGAGCATGCCTGCTTGGGTGCCCAGCAGGAGGGAGCAGCCACGAGGACCGGTGTGGGACCCAAGAAGAGGAGGATCTGGGCTGCTCTTTGCAAAACCAACTGCACAGAGGAAATAAGTATAACATGTTTGGCATTTTTAGAAAAAAAAAAAAAAAGACTTTAGCATCACTTTAAACCTAGTACACACGGGCATTTGGCGGCATCGGCTGATTCAATAGAATAAGGCCGGCATTCAGCCTGTGTGTACTGCTGTTGGTCCGAAAAAGCCAGCTTCTAGAGAGAATAACATCACTCCAGGCTTGTCAAAGTCCAAACACCTTCATTCGAGCACCACCAGCTTGGGTGCGGCTCTGCATCAAAGATGAGCATGGAAAAAAATTTGCTGGACACCTGCACTCCATTTAACACCTTTATTGAAGTTCCAATAAAATCCAAATAGTCACAAAAACATAAAGGAACGCATGAGGTCAAGGCAGCTGGCTAACGCATTTCACACCGTGTAATGGGGTGCTTAACCACTTCAATACAGGACGTTTATATCCCCTTCCTGCCCAGACCAATTTTCAGCTTTCAGCGCTCTCACACTTTGAATGACAATTACTCTCTCATGCTACACTGTACCCAAACAAAATTTGTATCATTTTTTTTCACACAAATAGAGCTTTCTTTTGGTGGTATTTTATAACCTCTGGGTTTTTTATTTTTTGCGACATAAGTGAAAAAAGTGTGAAAATTTTGAAAAAAAAAAACACTTTTTTTTAGTTTCTATGATAAAATTTTGCAAATAAGTAGTTTTTGTTCATAATTTTGGGCCAAAACCTATACTGCTACCTATCTTTGGTAAAAATAACCCAAATAAGTGTATATTATTTGGTCTGTGTGAAAGTTATAGAGTCTACAAGCTATGGTGCCAATAATTGAAAATTGATCACATCTGATGTACTGATGGCCTCATTTCTTGAGGCCCTGAAATGTCAGGAAAGTACAAATACCCCCCAAATAACCCCTTTTTGAAAAGTAGACATTCCAAGGTATTTAGTATGAGGCATGGCGAGTTTTTTGAATTTGTACTTTTTTCCAACAATTCTTCGGAAAATTAAGAAATTATTGTCATAACAACAAGTTATTTCTCACACACAGCATATTCATACTTCCAATTACACCCCAAAATACATTCTGCTACTCACTCTGAGTATGGCGATACCACATGTGTGAGACTTTTTCACAGCCTGGCCACATAGAGGGGACCAACATGCAGGGAGCACCGTCATGCATTCTAGGAGCAGAAATTTCACATCTAATTTCCTAATGACCTATTACATTTTTGAAGGCCCGGGAGCACCAGGACAATGGAATTCCCCACAAAATGACCCCATTTTGGAAAGAAAACACGCCAACGTATAATCTATGAGGCATTATGAGTCTTTTGAATGGTCCATTTTTTTCCCACAAGGCTTTGAAAAACGTGGGCCCAGTAGTGGTGAGAAGTGGCCGATGTCATATGACGTCGGCTCGGATCGACAAAGGGTTCCTGCCGACGTCATTTTACGACTCGGTAAGGAACTGGTTAATCATAACCTAAGGTTAGGCTATGATTAAGCACCCCATTACATGGTGTGAAATGCTTTAGCCAGCTGCCTTGACCTCATGCATTCCCTTATGTTTTTGTGACTATTTGGATTTTATTGGAACTTCAGTGAAGGTGTGAAATGGAGTTCGGGTGTCCAGCAATTTTTTTCCAAAGCCGGCTCCTGTCGAAGGCGCAAAACCGAAAAATGTTTGCCGATCGTCTCCCGATCAGCGCTCTCAGCCAATGGCTGTCTGGAATGTTCTATCGGGGGGCGTATAGAACAGCAGGGGAGATCGCTATACTAACATCAGATAGTTAGTACAGTGGCTCCTTCTGAGCTGTCAGGTTTTTTCAGCAGGTTGAACGGGTAAAAAACGCGTGTACGAGGCTTTATCCATTGGGACCTCTGCTTCTTCTTCTCCAGCCTCCCCTACTAAACAATGGCTCAATAATTGTCAAAACAAAGTTTTAAGCTCAAGCTTTAAATTAGGACAATCAGCTTTCAATTTTTTTTGTATGTGCGTGCATGCTTTCAAATTTCCAAATCTGCATACTTTGTAAGTGTTGATCACACCAGTCTTTGAGTTAAATACTTTGGAGGGTAAGGGACCTCTTTTTTTTAATGGCAAAGTACCAGATGATTAATAAACAGCGCAGCATGGAAGCATTTAATTAACAACGTTCAAACAGAAATTATTTTTAGAAAGAACATGCGCCATTCTCTTTGTCAGTACGGAATCGTTAACTACAGTATCCATGATGATTGTCATAAACAGAGGAGAGGCACTGTCTGAATGACAATGTGCCTCATACATATGTATCACCCAGTTCCGCACCATCTGTAAATGTATTCTGTGCTGCTCGCAGACCGGACACACAAAGCGGAAAGAGAAGTAACTGGATCAATTGTTGCAGAAGAATTCCGGTGCGCACTATTTGCATTTACACCGGACGCATAACATAACCTCAGGGACGTTTCGGAGACCTGACATGGCTTTCTGTAAAAAACACGTATTGTTTATGTGATCCCCATCTATGGAGTGAAATGCTGCATGCACAAATTAAATCTAATGTACTGCTTTCCTCAACTTGAGTTAAAGGGGACCTTGCGGAAAAAAGGTCCACTTAATACAGTGGGGAAAATAATTGTTTGATCCCCTGCAGATTTTGTAAGTTTGCCCACTTACAAAGAAATAAGGGTTTATAATTATCATAGGTGTATTTTAAATGATAGAGACAGAATATCAACCAAAAATCCAGACAAAAAATACGATACAAATGTTATAAATTGGGTTGCAGTTCAGTGAGTTAAATAAGTATTTGATCCCCTACCAATCAACAATAATTCTGGCTCCCACAGACTGGCTACAGTAGGTGCTCATGTTGTACACAGATTAGTCCTGTCAATTTAACCACTTCAGCCCCGGAAGAATTTCCCACTTTAGGACCAGAGCACTTTTTGCAAATTCGGCGCTGCGTCGCTTTAACTGACAATTGCGCGGTCGTGCGACGTTGTACCCAAACAAAATTTGCGTCCTTTTTTCCCAGAAATAGAGCTTTCTTTTGGTGGTATTTGATCGCCTCTGCGTCATTTCTTATCACCGCCATAAACAAAAGAAGAGCGACCATTTTGCAAAAAAACCCCAAATTTCTTACTTTTTGCTAAAATTCAAATCCAAAAAAAAAATATAAAAAAACATTTTTTTTCACCGTTTTGGCCGATTTATATTCTTCCTCATATTTGCGATAAAAAAAATTGCAATTGGCGTTTATTG
Organism: Glandirana rugosa; assembly: GCA_018402905.1. Taxonomy (NCBI): domain Eukaryota; kingdom Metazoa; phylum Chordata; class Amphibia; order Anura; family Ranidae; genus Glandirana; species Glandirana rugosa. The sequence goes on along the minus strand of BLSH010217607.1, from coordinate 346,863 downwards.
ATTGGTTTGCGCAAAAGTGGCCGCGTTTACGGATGGTGAGAATTCATTTCTGGGTTTTTTTTTTTTACTAGTAATGGCGGCGATCTGCGATTTTTAGCGGTAATGCGATATTGGGGGGGACATGTCGGAACATTTTGACACTTTTTTGGGACCAATGACATTTATTCAGCGATCAGAAATTTAAATGTCCACTGATTACTGTATAAATGTCATTGGCAGTGAAGGGGTTAACCTGCAGGGGGAGAGTTAGGGGTTAACTGTGTTCCCTGGGTGTGTTCTTACTGTGGGGGGGTTGGGCTAACATGGACATGAGAGATCTAACTGATCCCAGTGACAGGGATCAGTAGATCTCTCATGCCCCACTGACAGAGTGGGGAACCGCCGTGTTTACATCGGCGGTTCCCCGTTCTTTCCCTGTAGCCGCTCATCGCGGCTCGCCGGCGGACATCGGAATCGCCGCTTATTTACGGCAATACGCGCAGGGCTCTCCGACTGCCGCCGTGAAAAGACGGCGCGCGGTGGGGAAGCGGTTAAGAAGGTGCTCCTGACAATAACTCGTTATGTGTATAAAAGTCATCTGCCCACAGAATTTCTTTCTTCCAGTCAAACTTCACCATCATGGCCAAGACTAAAGAGCTGTCAAAGGACATCCGGGACAAGATTGTAGACCTGCACAAGGCTGGAATGGGCTACAAGACCATCAGCAAGAAGCTTGGTGAGAAGGAGACAACTGTTGAAGCGATTATTCGCAAATGGAAGAAATACAAAATAACCATCAATCTCCCTCAGTCTGGAGCTCCATGCAAGATTTCACCTCATAGGGTAGGGAGGATCATGAGAAAAGTGAGGGATCAGCCCAGAACTACACGGGAGGAGCTTGTGAATGATCTCAAGGCGGTTGGGACCGCAGTCACCAAACAAACCATTGGTAAAACAATACGCCACCATGGATTGAAACCCTGCAGCACCTGCAAGGTCCCCCTTCTCAAGAAGGCACATGTACAGGCCTGTCTGAAGCTTACCAATGAACATCTAAATGATTCAGAGAAGTATTGGGAGAAAGTGTTGTGGTCAGATGAGACCAAAATTGAACTCTTTGGCATTAAATTGACTCGTCGTGTTTGATGGTCTTGTTCTCCATCTTCCCAGACTGTCTCTATATCCTCCTAGTGCTGGGCTCAGGTTATATGCATCATCCTTCTGAGCCTAGAGAAGAGCATTGTTGGAACTGTAGTCTCTTGAGTAGCCATCGCTGAACTGTGGAACTGTCCATGAACTACACCACCCAGCAGGCCATCCGCTCCAGGGGAGAATTATCGGAGAGGCTTTAAAGGGATCTGCCGACCAGGCCCACGCTCTCTTGCTATCCGAGATCCATCAAGTGTGCATCAGTCCGCCGCTGTGTTGGAGGACTGTGGCCTACCACGTGACTCACTGCATCCACAGTTCCAGCCCAGGCAGGACGGACGTCACTCGCTACACCAAGGGTACCCCAGCAGCATCGCTGACATCATCGGTGTTGGATAACCCACTGAATCAGCAGAGTAACAGCCATCTCAACGCGCTCGCAATACAAAAAATGGACTTGGATCATTCAGCAAGTAATCATTAAGGGTCAACAGGATTGGTGTGAGGGCACATGCCCAAAATCCAGTTGATTGCATGTAAACAAACTTGCCGGATATCAGCATTCCTGTCCTCACACACAGCGTGAGAAGAGGAGAGACAGTAACCAGCAAGTGTGACAGGGGACATTTACACTGATAAGTGTCCTAATTATCAGTGCAGCCCCAACAGTGCCTATGGGTGCTCAAAACTAATTGAAGACACCAACACGGGGTCAAAGAGGACTCTAAATAGGCAAAACCATAAAGGAACACAGCCAATCCACTCAGGGAGCAGAGTCAGCCCTGGGGCTAGAATGGTGATAACAGAAAGTGGGGAACACTGGCACAAAAAAGGGGGGGCAGCACAGGAGGCTGTCCACAAAGGTCACCATAAGATAAGCCACCGGGATTTTGGGTGTGTAGACCTTAAAAAATGAGTAATAACACAAACGTCATCAAAAAACAATTTTTATTGTAAAAATACTGCAACACCCAGATGGTATTACAGGATGATGCACGGGAATGAAAAACGAAAAACACTAATCAGCAAACCACCACCAATTGACAACGTTGTCATATGTGAGAAAGAAGATAAAAAACACACAAACACCCTCCCCAAGGATCAGTCAGGTGGGGGCCTCCCGGGATGGAAGTGCCCCCCTCCCTACCACCTTGGTGGAGAGGAACCAGCGAGACAGCCCAAAAACACCCCTCGATGGAGTGTCCCTCAATGGAACAAGTCTAAAGAGCCATGGAGTGGCCAAATAAAACCTAGTAGATTGGCAATGGCAATAGAAGAGAACAACCATGGACAAAGAAAATAAACCTGATTGCGCCCCATACAATGAAATAAGCAATCCCCAGCACAACTGGACTGATCATTGCCCATCGGTTCTGCCTATCATTGCCCATCAGTGTTGTCTGTCAGTGCCGCCTATCAGTGCCTCCTCATCAGTGCCGAATATCAGTTCAGTCTCATCAGTGTCGCCTCATTTGTGCCCATTAGTGCAGCCTTTCAGTGCCCATCAGTGCAGCCTCATCAGCACACATCAGTGAAAAAACGTATTTGTAAAATTTGTAACAGTAACTAGGAAAAACTTTTGTTTATTTCAAAATTTTTGGTCTTTATTCCTTTGTTTAGAAAAAAAATAAAAACCACAGTGGCAATTAAATACCACTAAAAGTCTAAAAAAAAAAAAGATAACATTTTCATATGGGTATAATGTTGCATTACCACGCAATTGTCATTTAAAATGTCACTGTGAAAATTGACCTGGGCAGGAAGGGGGTGAAAGTGCAGGGTATTGAAGTGCTTAAAAGACTGAAATCAATGTTTTAGAGTACATTGACATTTTAACCACTTGCTGACCAACCTCCGTCCTTATACTGTGGCAGGGTGGCTCATTCCTGCGAATCGCCGTCATTGTACGTCAGCTCGTAAACTTAATTTTGTGGGCGCGCGTGCCCACTGGCCAGTGGGGGAACCAATTAGCGGGTCCGCCGGCCACCCGCGATCGTTGCCCACAGTGACAGAACAGGGATCTGTCTGTGTAAACAAGGCAGATCTCCGTTCTGACAGGGGAGATCACACAGATCCTGTCTTTCCGCTATGCAAGAAGACAGGTCTGTGTGTTTCCCCAGTCACACAGTCCCCCATACAGTTAAAAAACACAAACCAGGAACTCAATTAACCTCTTGATCGCCCCTGATGTTAACCCCTTCCCTGCCAGTTCCATTAGCACAATAACTGCATATTTTTAGCACTGATTACTGTAATAATATCACTGGTTCCCAAAAAAGTGTAAAAAATGTCAGTTAGATGTCTGATCTGTCCGCCGCAATGTCGCAGTCCCGATAAAAATCAGATCACAGATCACCGCCATTACTAGTAAAAAAAATAAATAATAATAATAATAATAAAAATGCCATAAATCTATCCCCTATTTTGTAGACCATATAACTTTTGCCCAATATATGCTTATTGAGATTCATTTTACCAAAAATATGTAGAAGAATAAATATTGGCCTAAACGGAGTTGGAAATTAGTTTTATTTATTTTTTTGGGATATTTATTATAGCAAAAAGTAAAAAATATTGCTTTTTTTTCAAAATTGTCACTCTTATTTTGTTTATAGCGCAAAAAATAAAAAATCAAATACCACCAATAGAAAGCTCTATTTGTGGAAAAAAAAATGGACATAAATTTAGTTAAAGCGACGCAGTGCCGTATCGCAAAAAATAGCCTGGTCATTAAGGGGGTAAATCCTTCCAGTCCTTAAAGAGGAAGTAAACCCAGATGGAGTTTACTTCCTCTATGTCCCCCTATAAAGTAGATGCATAATGGGCTACTATGTATCACATAGTAGCCCATTATGTGCCACTTACCTGCAAATCAAACCTGCGACGTCCAGCGCTGTCCCCTGTGCTGGCGGCGTCCATCTTCAGCCCCTCTTCCTTCCGGGGCCGTGACTCCGGCGCTGTGACTGGCCAGAGTCGCGTGACGTCACTCCCGCTCATGCGCGCGGGAGCCGCCAGTCACGGCACGGTCGCAATGGAGAAATGGCCCACAGGCCGTTCCTTCACTGCGCATGTGCCGACCTTACGTCAGCACAGCTTCAACACTGCATATCTCCTGAGCTGTGCAGGTTTGGGAGATATGCAGGGCACCTACAGGTAAGCCTTATCATAGTGATTAAAGTGATTGTATACTCATTTGGACCACTTTCCTGCATCTAAAACATTGCTGCAAGGTCAATAAATATCGCTCAATATCACGGTCCCTACCTTTCTCCTTTCTCGGTTATCGATGTATTTTCTTTCTTTCAGTGACGTCCTCCCGCACATGCTCATACTGTCACATTTTCCGGCAGGCCTAGAGTCTGACAAAAAAATGCAGGGTGTATGCCGGGGCTGCGTCACTTCCTATTGTCGACGTCAGCGCCGGCAATCCCGTGATGTCAGCTATAGAAGAGAATTGTTGTCACCTCGTGACTTGATACGTCATGGGGTGGAGTAGAGAGAGAGAGTGGATCCTTGCAGTGCAAGCACTACAGTGGGGAGTTCCCATAGTAACCGGAGGCTGCAATGACGTTCCTAATGCGCATGCGCGGGATTACGGCAAGCTAAAGGAACTCAGGGCGGAAATAAATCCTACACAGGACGCGGAAGCCCACACATACAATGGCACCGGCGATTAGGAGGCAGGAGTGGACCAAAAATATAATTTTTTCACAGTAAGAACTATTTAAATTACCATATACATCTTGCAGTCTGTATTACAATGTATCATAGAATTAGATAATGCTATCAGTTCAGATTTTTCATAAGAGCATACAACCGCTTTAAGGCTCCATGCTGGACCGTTTTTGGTCGTTTGAGCGTTTTTTTTTAACAGCCCAAAAACGCCACTTTATGTTATCCTATGTGTCCATGCACACATGGACGTTAATTGTAGTTTATCAGAAGTGGCGTTTTTGGGCTGTTATCTGAACACCCTGAATTGGCGTTCAAAAGTCGTTCTTTTTTTTTTTTT
>BLSH010217607.1:311092-333693 GCA_018402905.1 Glandirana rugosa | reverse complement strand
TTAATCTTATAACACGTTTTCAATTAAATAAAGTCATTACGTTGAATTTTCCACTTTGATTATATACTCTATCTGAGTAATGTACGTTTCGTTCTATCAAGTTCGGCACTAAACAGTATTAACACTATTAATACCGAATGTCGAGTACCTTTGGGGTTTAGGTGTTAGAGTCTTTTAATCTTATAATGTATGTTAGTTATTTTGTTCCTAACTTGTTATAGTCTGGAGTCTTTTCATATTCGTACGTATACATGAGCCATGAATCAAACCCGGGGAAAACGTCGTTAGTTTACGCCGCACCGTTCCTTCGATAGTCGGACACCGTGACGACTCCACAATACCTTCTGGTCCTACGAAGTTATCGGCCACGCCGCATTTGATTGCTGCAAAAGGGGCCCAAACTAAGTACCGAGTACATATGCATGCTTATACTTTTCTGAGGTCTGATATTGTTCAATCCTTGTTTTATTGATTGTATGTAATATTCTAATTTTCTGAGATTGTGGATTTGGGGTTTCCATGAGCTGTAAGCCATAATTATCACAATTATGACAAATCACGGCTTGAACTATCTTGCTTTGCATGTAATGAGTCTATCTCATATATTAGTTTCACCTTTTAAGTTGCATTACTGAAATAAATTAACTTTTGCACAATATTCTAATTTTTTGAGTATAACCTGTATTTTGACTTCCACATTCTCAGAGTGATTTGGTGTTCGTTTGTTGTTGTTGTCGTACCCCAGCTCCTCTACCTGAAAGGCTGAACAGCACCCACCCCATTGTGTCCTGAAGAAGCTTTGGTGTAAAGCGAATCACGCTGACAGACCAAGACGAAGTATTACCTGGGTCTATATTAGTTAAATAGAGCAAATAATTTGCTATATCATATGGACTTCTAAGACCCCCCCACCCATTTTTTTTCTCCTTGGTCCTATGGGTGGTGCTCAACCTTTGTTCAAGAGGGTGCTTTCTTGTATGTTTATTTGTTGTATGTGTATTGATTTTAATTTTTTGTAATACAGTATATGAATTTTATTCCTGGTCATCTCCATCCTTTGGTGTGCCCATAAAGTCCAGTAGTTCTTTGAAAGAGAATTTTTCTTTCAATCCTTGCTTTGAAAAAAAGTTGAGAAACACTGGTCTATAGGGACCAAAACATCCAACTCTGCCCCAAAGAAGCTCATGTAATTTTTTCAAGCCTTGACTGACAAGCTTTGAGCAACATGACACTAAAGGCCGTACACATGGTCCAATTATTGGCGAAATGCAGCGCAAAGGGCCCATGGGTGACACATGAAAGATGAACTTCCTCTTTATGCGCACGTTACTACTTTCGCCTTTGTCGAACTATAATTTTACTAACGTCACTAAGCTAGACAAAATCACGGACAGCCGATTTTGGAAAAAATTGGACGTGCGGTCGTAAGACAATCGCAGCGTGTGTGCAAGGCTTAAGATGTGAACATTATACGGCTGCAAAGTTTTACCCTATCTATTTTTTCCTTTGCATAGTGTCCAATTCTTTTGTAGGTGGCAGTATAATCCCCAGTATATAATCTACCATGCTGTGTCCCTGTCAGGGCTGGGTTCTTGGCAGCTCTTTTCTCTGTGCTCAGGCTGCTCAGCTGTCGGATAATTGTCAGCACTCATTGTTTCCTCAGTGGCTCACCTAGTTATCATTATCTGCTCATCAGTCCCACCTACAGCCAGCCCCTTTTGGCTATTTAAACTGCCTTGTTCATTCCTTTCCTGCCTTTGGCAGGTCAACTATCTGGACTTTCTCTGCTGTGTTCCTGTGAAAGATGTCCCTTCTGGTTCCGGATCCTGTTCCTCTGCCTCCGACTCTGCTGATTTCTGGTTTCCTGATCACTGGCTCGTCTGACTACCCGTCTTAGCTTCCAATTCCTGGCTTATGTTTTGACTATGTTTACTGTTCTAGGTGGACCATTTTTACCATTACATTAACCACTTCAATACTATGCACTTAGAACACTTTACTACCAGACCAATTTTCAGTTTTCAGTACTGTTGCGCTTTGAATGACAATTGCGTGGTCGTGCGACGTTGTACCCAAACAGATTTTTTATCATTTTGTTCCCACAAATAGAGCTTTCTTTTGGTGGTATTTGATCACCCCTGTGGTTTTTATTTTTTGCGCTACAAATAAAAAAAGACCGAAAATTTTGAAAAAAAAAAATTCTCTATTTTTGTCACAAAACTTTGTAAATAAGTAAATTTTCTCCATCACTGGTGGGCACTGATGAGGCTACACTGACGGGCACTGATGTGGCAGTACTGATTGGCACTGATGAGGCGGCACTGATGAGGTGGCACTGATGATGAGGCACTTATATGCAGCAATGATGAACACTGTTAGGCGGCACTGATAAGCAGCACTGATGGGTACTGATAGGTGGCACTGATATACAGCACTGACGGGCACTGATATGCAGCACTGATGGACACTGCTAAGCGGCACTGATGGGCACTCATAGGCAGCACTGGGCACTGATAGGTGGCACTGATGGGCACTGATAGGTGGGCACTGGTAGGTGGCAATGGTGGGCACTGATATGTGGCACTGGTATGCATTAATAGGGGCACTGATAGGGGTACTGGTGGGCATATATATTGATAGGGGGTCATTCCCTGGTGGTCTACGGTGGCATCTGAGGGTGGCACTGAGTGCCATTCACATTGGGCACTATATCTCTTACCTGGTGGTCTAGGGGGGTCTCCCTGGTGGTCCAGATAGGCTCCCTGGTGGTCCCTGGTAGGCTCCCTGGTGGTCCTGGGTGGGCACATCCCTGGTGCTCCCTGGGCAGGCTCCCTGGTGGTCTAGGGTGGCGATCCGAGGGAGGGCTGTGCTGATAAATCATCAGCACAAACCCTCCCTGTCAGGAGAGCAGCCGATCAGCTCTCCACTCCTCAGACCTGAGTACAGGAGAGCCCATAAACGGCTTTCCTGTGTTACACTGTGGCCAGCCGTGATTGGTCACGGCTGGTCACATGGTAAAGTGCTTCAGATCGAAGCGCTTTACCGAGATCGGTATTGCGGGGGGTCAGACTGACCTCCCACACCACCGATCGCCGCGATGCACGCCCACCCAGGCGCGCGGCGGCTTGTTATCCTGAGGACGTCATATGACGTCCAGTCAGGATAACTAAGCCACTTCCCGGCCGTCATTTTGCATACGGCGGTCGGGAAGTGGTTAAAGGTGTGATTTTTACTGCATTGTCTGTCTCAGTCTGATTCATGGTTCCTGACAGTCACTCACTGAACATCTGAAAAAAATTGGGGTTTGGGATCTCCAGGTGGACACACTGGTGGCAGGGCCCACATATAACAAGGGTGCATTAACTGGCACCTAGCTTATGGTCTTACTTTCTCAATCAAATACTGTAATACGTTTGATGCTGCATACAACCAAGAGGGAAAATGCAGAGCACACTTTGGGAAACAGCGCTTTAAAGCTTTCCTAAGTGTTCTATAAAAACTTGTCTCTCTCCCCCAGAAGTTTTGATTGCTGTAACTTTACTGTAGCTTTAGTCAGCAAAGATCCATTCTTCATTTTACGAAGGCACTAAATTTGACATCTCCTTTAAGTATTAAAGGACTAGATATTAAAGAGAGACATTTCCGTATACTTATTCTTAAAATTCAAAATATAGCCCATGATGCGAAAAGATTTGTCTTGCCTGTGGCGTTTTCGTAAATAAATGGCGACATAAAACCGCAGGTCCCTTTATGAGCTATTACAAATGTGAACATCTTTACACACACAATTAACTCTCACTTGAATAATGAATATCCAAACTTACTTTTTTTTTTTAATATTAACTTTACGAATTATGAGCTATAGTCTTTTTCTGCTGATCTCAGCGATGTTTCTTAAAACAAAAATCAAATGAGATGCATAGTCTCCAACACTTACACGAGAACGCAGCTATAAAAAAAAAACTTTTTCAGGCAGCAAAATTGTGCAGTACATTAAAAAATATTGGAAAAGATATAAAACCATACTGCAGAAGCATTTCTCAGCACAGGCCATATTTTAAAGCCGGTCCCGATGATGGAAAGTTAACTTCTAGAACTTCCTCTGTCTTGTTCAACAAACTGTTCTTGTTCCTAAAGTAGAACTTTAAAGAAAAGCTTCTTTTTAATCATTTCTCATAGTGTGGGGAAGGGTTAGAACCTCTGTCTGTTTTTTATTGCTTGTAATAACACCAAACTACACCACATAAATGGCATTTATCCCATCTACAGGGTTGGTGCTTGGCTGAACGGGGATTTCATTTAACCACTTGACCTCTGGAAGATTTACCGCCCTTCATGACCAGGCCCTTTTTTAGGAAACAGCACTGCGTTATTTATTCGGACGATTGCGCAGTCAAGCGCCACTGTACCAAAATAAAATGTATGTTATTTTTTTGCCCACAAATAGAGCTTTCTTTTGGTGGTATTTGATCACCTCTGCATTTTTCATTTTTTGCACTATAAACAAAAAAAGACCGACAACAATATTTTTTTACTTTCTGCTGTGAAACACATCCAATAATTATATTTTTTCAAATCTAATTTCTTCATAAATGTAGGCCAATATTCATTCTGCTACGTTTTTGGTAAAAAAAAAAATCCCAATAAGCGTACACTGATCTATTTACATAAACGTTATTGCGTCTACAAACTATAGAATATATTTATGGAATTTTTATTATTTATTTTATAATACTAATAATGGTGGCGATCAGCAATGTACAGCTAGACTGCAATATCGTGGTGGATAACCAGACACTGACTGACACTTTGGGGGAACTAGTGACACTAATACAGTGATCAGTGCTACAATATGCACTGTCACTGTACTAATAACACTGTCTGGGAAGGGGTTAATGATCTAGGGTGATCAAAGGGTTAAAGTGGTTGGAAACCCTCTCCTATAACCATTGATGTGAACAGCCTCAGATGATGCACAGAGATGAAACAAATCTCCCTACATAAGGGTCCCCATACCTTCTGTCAACAGACTACACTGTTAGAGCTCTTTTTAAGGGCCGGTTCACACTGAGGCGATCCTAGGCGATTTGCGATCCGACTTGTGTCGCCCCAATTCGCCTCAAATCGCCTGACATCAGAAATCCCATTGGAATGAATGGATCCAAAGCGATTCCAAAAAAGGTTCCTGTACTATTTTCAAGCGGCTTCTAGGCGAATTGAGCCCATAGAAGTCAATGGAAGTTCGCTTCCAAGTCGGATCCCCGTCTATGAGGAAGCGACTTTCCAGGAAGAAAAACATAATTTTGCCAGAAGACACACCTCTCATGTCACAGGTACTCGTGTTGAAATCGCCTGAAATCGCCTAAAAGCGCCTGATATCGCTTCGCAATCGATTCGCAATCGCGCCGCTTCGCCTTTTCAAATCGCCTAGCAAAGTCACCCCGAAGTCGGATCGCCTCAGTGTGAACCGGCCCTTACATGCACTCAAAACCCTCGGTGAGTGTTGGAGAGATACCTACCGTCCAGATCGAGGAGATCTAAGAAAATCTAACTAGAAGACGGTCCTTTCACTGCTGAGGGCACCTCACCGTGGCTATAGGAGCCGGAGCGAAGCTGACATCCTGAGGATTTATTCCCTGCGTTTTGACTACCAGAATCTGGTAAGCATACACCTATCTACTTTTGAGGAATGGTCAACTAATTGTTTGTGCACCAGACCTGGAATTTTTGCTGATCATCTGATTATACACTGGATCTGGAGGTTCTAATCATTCACTTTGTGCATTTGTCTGAAGGACACATTTCTTTATCAGCTTCTATTTACTATACGGCAGGGGTGTTGCTAGGTCTACAAAAGATCTGGGGCTAGAGCCCATAGCAGCGACGTAAAGAAAGGCATACGCTTGAGCGGGCATACATGTATTAAAATAAATAATAGTAATAAATATACATGTGTATGAATGTGTGTGTGTATGTATATATATATATATATATATATATATATACACAGTCTACATTCCACACTGGGACATACCTGCTAATTGCAGAACTGCACCCACCCTGTAAGAGACCCGGGGCTATGGGCCCCAGACTTGGGGCTATAGCCCCAATAGCCACCCCCTAGCAACGCCTCTGCTATACGGGCTCTTGGCCCTGACCTGGTTGTTTTCTGTCTTGGTGCTGTGTTGATGTGTTTTATTCTTTGGAACAATTGGATCTATTGTTTATGCGAGCTGCCAAAAGCCAACATTTAGTTGGCTTTGCTTTTCTCATATATAATTTGTACTGTTGGAGTGAGCGCGGGTTTCTACATTATTCTTAAAGTGTTACATGTACTGTATATCTGCTGTCTTTCCCTTTCTACATTCTTTGAAAAGTGCAGATCCTTTTAGAAATCTTGTTTCCTCTTCCAGCAGTGGGTGTGGAGTCTGGGCTTACACTGTGTGAGAGCTGATTGGAGGAAAGAGACACACCCCCCTCCACATAGGCAGAGGAACGAAGGAACATGCAGAGCTGTACTGTGAATAGACAATCTCTCTGCTTATCTACCATTAAGCTCCCTCCCTGACACAAATTTTCAGCTACTGTTATCTTGTGTGTCAGAGAGCTTGTCAGAAGTGCTAATAATAGAGGAATGAAGCAGAAGAAAGAAACAGCAATTTGGAGCTTTGTAGAACGATAAGTACACTACAGATACAGTATATGGGTTTAGGTCAAATTTTATGAATGGAGTTTACAACCACTTTAACTGTGTGCCTAGCCAGTATTTTTGTGTAAACTATGTGCTACTTTCACTAAGACCCCTTTCACATTGGGTCGTTTTTCAGGCGCTGCAGTGCTAAAAATAGCACCTGTACAGCGCCTGAAACCCCCCATTCTCCCCAGTGTGAAAGCCAGAGTACTTTCACACTGGGGCGGTACGCTTGCAGGATGAGAAAAAAAGTCCTCAAGCAGCATCTTTGGGGCGGTATACACCGATCCTCCACTGCCCCCTCCATTGTAATCAATGGGCGGTGCTTCCGAAGCGGCTGAACACCGCCTCGGAAGCGTCGCACGGTGGCGCTTTTAACCTCTTGTTAACCCCTACTTGGGGGTTAAAAGTGCCTTGCTCCCTCCTGCATAGCGTCATAATAGCGGTAAAGCGCCACTAAAACTAGCGACGCTTTACCGATACTGCCCCCTGCCCCAGTGTGAAAGTAACCTAAGGAAAAGATTGATTCTAGTCCCTGCTTTACAGGAATACAGGATCCCTCCCCCCCCCCGTCATAACTGAAATATGCCTTGTTTACATAGTGTGACAGCTGGCGGGTAAAGACGCCGGGTTGCGTGCAGGATGGCAGGTACATTTGCCCTAGATTTAAGCTGTATGCAGACTTATACCACTAAGGGGAGTCTTGCAGGTGTAGAGGGAATGAGCTCAGCTGAAGTGAGCTGGCTCATTAAGGCCTCTACAAGAACTCCCAGCAGGCATAGGTGAGTGTTCCACCCAGGTTCTGTGTCATGTCAACAGACTGGGGAGTGTAACAGCGTGTCTGGTAAGAAGCCTGTGTGGCTGACTGTCTTCAGTGAGAGATAGGAGCTAGGTACTGTGGTAGCCTGTACCCAGCTGACAGACAGGGAAACCTATTGTGTAGTCAGTGGCCAAGTGGCCTAGGATTTATTTTGTTGTTGGTTTTTGTTTGGCTGTTTTTTTTTCACGTTGTAACTAGTGAGAATAAACTACCTTTTTGTTTTCATCTGAAACTGCTGTCTCGCTATGCCTAAATTGTGTAGTGAACCCTCCCAGGGGGTCAAAAACACCCGCTGCCGAGCTAACCCCCTTACAGTGGTGGAGGAAGCCAGGGGCAGTTTTTTTTTTTTGTGAAAGGCCAGCATGGAAGCGTTACTGAGACAGCTTGCAGTAGCAAATGCTAATCAGCAACAAACGAATGCTAACCAACAACAAACGAATGCTAGTCTACAACAAGCAAATGCTAATCAGCAGCAAGCTCTCCAGCAAAGTATGGAAGCACAGCAACGAGCCCAGCAACAATCTGAGGCCCGTTTAATTGAGCTGTTGCAGAATCAACAGCAGAGACTTCAACAGCAAATGGATGCCATAACACAACAGCATCGACAGACCAGTGAGGCAAGTGGTTCCAGTAATACACCAACATTTTATGTGAGCCGTTTATTGCCAAAAATGACTGGGGAGGATGACCCTGAAGTGTTTCTGACCACATTTGAAAGGACTGCAGAAAGAGAAAAGTGGCCTAAGGAGCAATGGGCTGGATTGGTGGCTCCTCTATTGGCTGGTGAATCACAGAAAGCATATTATGACTTAGAGCTGGACCAAGCAAAAGACTATGTTGTGCTAAAAACAGAAATATTGGCACAGCTGGGTATCACCCTGGCTGTCCGGGCTCAGCGTGTGCATAACTGGACTTTCCAACTTGAAAAGCCCCCTAGGTCGCAAATGTATGATCTCATTCACCTGGGCAGGAAGTGGCTGCAACCTGAAACTTTGACAGCACCAAAGATTGTGGAGCGTGTGGTAATGGATCGGTTCCTGAGATCTCTACCTACTGCTATCCAAAAGTGGGTAAACCATGGAAACCCAGACACGGCCGACAAGCTTGTGGATCTGGTAGAGAGGAACTTGTCTACAGAGAACCTGACCGCCTTTCCCAGGGAACTTACAGACTTTCCACCCTAAGACCAGACCATCCCCAGCGGCGGGTAAGATGACTTCAAGGGGTAAGGGTGGAGAGAGTGAGAGGGCGGGAAGTTTACATAATGTATGGTGACCGCAGTCAAAGTCGCAGGAAGCAGCGAAAAAGTTTATTTGTTATCGTTGCCGGCAAGAGGGACATATTGCAGTTAATTGCCCAGTTGGGGATGAGCCTATGGAATGTGACTATCTAAGAGACAGACGTCAGTCACTGTTTGCGACAGTTGCATGCACTGCCACTCGGGGAACTGAAAAACATTTATGCAAAATGTGTATTAATGATAAAAGTGTTGTTGTGTTGCTAGATTCAGGTAGTCTGGTAACATTGATCAAAGCTGAATTAGTTACTACAGATGTCTCTAGGAATAACAAGGCGGCTGTTATTTGTGTACATGGGGACACCAGAGAGTATCCTGTGGCTAAAGTGGTTTTTGAGACCCCCAAAGGTAACATAACTCATCAGGTGGGGTTGGTGCCTCACTTACCACATGATGCTATTATGGGGAGGGATTTTCCAAAATTCTGGGAACGCTGGGATGGTCCTAAACCCCCCACAGAGGCCCCTAGAGGCCAGGAAGAGGAATCCCAGGTATCCTCTGAGAATGGTGAGACTTCTCCAGATTTTCCCTTGTCTGTGTTGGCAGGAGAGACTCGAGAAACTGGGGAGGAACCAACATCTTCAGACAAAAACATGCCGTCTGTAGAGTTCTCTGATTTAGAGGTTCACAGGGAAAATGTTGCCACAGAACAGGTAAAAGACCCCACCCTGATAAAGGTGTGGGAAAATGTGGTAAAGATAGATGCTGAACTAGTGAACCCAGATCAGTCTTGCAGTTACCCATACTTTATGGTGGATAGGGATCTGTTGTATTGGGTTGCTGTCACGATCCTGGTGGTGGAGTCTGGCGTGTGCAGGGAACAACCACTCTTGCGCACCCGATTCAGGGGTCCCTGGTAGAGCAGACAGGGGACCCGTGAGTGCGGGATGGCACGAGGGCCGGATGGTCACTGAAGGTGGTGATGTGAGGCTCCGGATGGTCGTGCAAGTCAGAAGAGTGGTCGTTCAGGCTGGGTCGGCAACTGGCAGGCAGGCAAGGTACAAAGGGTTCAGGCGGAGAGTGGTCAAGTCCAAGCAGGGTTCGTTAACAGATGGGCAGCAAAGGTACAGAAGGGTCAGGCAAACGGATGGTCGTGAATAGCCGGGGTCGGTGCTGGCAGATAGGTAGCAGGTCAGAGCAAGCTGGGTCGGTACACAGGAACAGGAACTACACAGGAAGCAGGTTACAGGCAGGAGAGCTGAGGCTCACAGGTACTCAGACGCTGTAGAACGGACAGCACCTGCTGACAGGAAACAGGAAGTTTAAATAGAGCTGCTTGTCAGCAACTAGAGGAAACAATCAAATGCAATTAACCCCTTCAGAACAGTCTTCTTCTAACAGTTGCCCAGAAGGTGGATGAAACCATTGAGCAACTTGTGGTACCCAAACCCTATAGGAAGTTGGTATTGGAATTAGCCCATGGGCACATTTTGGGAGGTCATTTGGGGGCGGAGAAAACCAGAGAGAGAGTATTGCAAAGGTTCTATTGGCCTGGGGTCATGAAGGAAATAAAAAATTATTGTTCCTCCTGCCCTGTGTGTCAGAAGTCGGCACCTTTGACGCATTTCCGTAACCCACTGGTACCTCTCCCCATCATTGAGGTTCCCTTTGAGAAGATCGCAATGGATTTGGTTGGTCCGATACTAAAGTCCGCTAGGGGGCATCAGTACATTTTGGTCATAATGGACTATGCCACCCGCTATCCTGAAACGTTCCCTTTTAGAAATACCTCCACCAAGACGATAGCCAAAGAGCTATTTCTGGTCTTCAGCCGTGTGGGTATTTGTAAGGAACTGCTTACAGACCAGGGTACCCCATTTAAGTCCAGGGTAATGAAAGAGCTGTGCAGGTTGTTCAAAGTGGCGCAATTACGTACATCAGTGTATCACCCTCAAACAGATGGGTTGGTGGAAAGGTTCAACAAGATCCTAAAACAAATGTTAAAAAAAGGTGGTGGATCGAGATGGAAAGGATTGGGACTGTTTAATACCCTACTTGATGTTTGCTATTCGGGAAGTACCACAATCCTCTACCGGGTTCTCGCCCTTCGAGTTACTCTATGGGAGACACCCAAGAGGGCTGTTGGATATCACCAAGGAAACTTGGGAAAGTGAGAGTTCTCCCCACCGGAGTGTGATTGAGCATGTTGCTCTAATGCAAGATAGAATGGCACAAGTAATGCCAATCATCAAGGTACACTTGGCCCAAGCGCAGTTAGCACAGCAAAGGGTGTATAACCGCAAGGCCAAGACCCGTACTTTTTCACCGGGGGATAGGGTGTTGGTACTAATCCCTACGGTCGAAAGCAAATTCTTGCCCAAATGGCAGGGCCCTTATGAGATAATTGAACAAGTGAGCGAAGTGAACTACAGGGTCAGACAACCAGGACGGCAAAAGCCAGAACAGATATACCACATTAATCTGTTGAAAGCCTGGAGGGATAGGGAATCCCTAGTCGCAGAAACCTTGGTGTCGCAGACTCAGTCTGATTGTTTAATTCCTGAGGTGGGAATAGCAATCACCTTATCAAAACCCCAAAAACACAAGGTGAAAGAGTTTGTGCTCCGTAACAGAGAGGTGTTCTCTGAGCTGCCGGGACAAACATCTGGGGTAGTGCACAACATTATCCCCCCGCCAGGTGAAAGGGTAAAACTAAAACTCTGTTGAATATTGGAGGCTCTACGGGAGGCAATACGAGGGGAAGTTCAACGAATGCTTGAATTAGGTGTGATAGAAGAGTCCCAGAGTGACTGGTCCAGCCCAATCGTTTTAGAGCCCAAACCCGATGGGAGCTGGCAATTTTGTAACGATTTCCGGTAGTTGAATAAAGTTACAAAATTTGACACCTACCCCATGCCACGCATAGATGAACTGATCGACCGGCTGGGAACAGCCCGATATATGATGACCCTTGATCTCACGAGGGGGAATTGGCAAATTCCCCTAGCTGAGTCAGCGAAGGAGAAAACTGCATTTGTAACACCAGAGGGGGCATTCCAATATAAAAGAATGCCGTTTGGGTTACAGAATGCACCAGCCACGTTCCAGCGGAAAATGGACAAAATTCAGAAGTATGCTGCAGCCTACTTGGACAATGTGATTATCCACAGTACGGATTGGGCCTCACATCTGCCAAAAGTGCAAGCTGTACTAGACTCCATAAGGGAAGCTGGGTTCACGGCTAATCCAAAAAAGTGTACCATTGGACAGGAAGAGGCCAAATATTTGGGGGTACACTATTGGGAGGGGAGTGATAAAACCCCAAATCAACAAAGTGGAAGCCATAAATAGCTGGCTGCACCGCAACAGCAAGAAGCCGGTTCGAGCGTTCCTCGGAATTGCTGGAAACTATCGGCAATTCATTCCTCACTTTGCTTTGCAGGCCGTGACCCTAATCAACCTGACAAAAGGGAGAGAGTCTACCATGGTGAAATGGACCCTGGAGGCTGAAGCAGCCTTCCAGGCTTTAAAAAAGCCTTATGTAGCCAACCAGTGCTGTACTCCCCTGACTTCACTAAGGAGTTTGTGGTACAGACTGATGCATCAGATGTAGGCTTAGAAGCGGTGTTGTCCCAGGTCTGGAACGGAGAAGAGCACCCAGTCATTTATCTTAGCAGGAAACTGAAACCCCACAAAGAAAACAATGCCACAATTGAGAAAGAGTGTCTAGCGGTGTAATGGGCACTAGACTCCCTGCGATATTATTTGCTGGGTAGACACTTTGATCTGATTACAGATCATGCACCCTGAAAGTGGATGGCTCAAAACAAGGAGACCAATAGAAGGGTGAGTCGGTGGTTCCTGGCCCTGCAAGAATACAGCTTCACCGTAAAGCATCGGGCTGGTGTTCAAATGGGGAATGTGGATGCCTTGTCTCAGGTATCGGCATGCCTGAATGCCTGTGTTACAAACCCCAGTTTGAAACAAGAGGGGGGTATGTGACAGCTGGCGGGTAAAGACGCCGGTTGCGTGCAGGATGACAGGTACATTTGCCCTAGATTTAAGCTGTATGCAGACTTATACCACTAAGGGGAGTCTTGCAGGTGCAGAGGTAATGAGCGCAGCTGAGGTGAGCTGGCTCATTAAGGCCTCTACAAGAACTCCCAGCAGGGATAGGTGAGTGCTCCACCCTGGAACCAGGTTCTGTGTCATTTCTACAGACTGGAGAGTGTAACAGCATGTCTGGTAAGAAGCCTGTGTGGCTGACGGTCTTCAGTGAGAGATAGGAGCTAGGTACAGCGGTAAGCTGTACCCAGCTGACAGGCAGAGAAACCAATTGTGTAGTCAGTGGCCAAGTGGCCTAGGATTTATTTTGTTGTTTGTTTTTGTTTGGCTGTTTTTTTCACGTTGTAACTAGTGAGAATAAACTACCTTTTTGTTTTCATCTGAAACTGCTGTCTCGCTGTGCCTAAATTGTGTAGTGAACCCTTCCAGGGGGTCAAACACACCCGCTGCCGAGCTAACCCCCTTATAATAGGCATATTTTAATTCTCTGTGTATTGCTGACGATCGTCTGACAAAGCCAGCACTCCAACTCTTCGAGGGTATGCAGAAACTTTTTTGAAATTTTAACAAAAGGAATAGTACGTGTATAGTGCAATTAAAGAGTACAGTCTGATAAACAATTGCACATAATCTCCACCCTAGCTAAAAAAACAATAAATGCAACATTTTAACAATAGAATGCAACCCAAATTATAGATAGAGGTAGTCCGGTCATGCAGGTGTGCATGTACTTGAGGACAATAACAATAGACCCCCCCACTTCCCCACAGGGCAACCAGTACAATATCACACTCATTCATTAGGCCTCATCCACACCAACTGTACTGGGGCTGAGGAAAATACATCACGGGAAGGCCAGGCAAAAAAAAAAAAGGGGCGGGGGCTGGAAATCGGCAATATTTAGAAGTAGGGAGGAGAGTGTGTTCGAGACATGGGGGGATCAGGAAAAGAACAGAGGAGAGGGAATGAATTCAGAAGATGCAGTCAATCCACTTGCTGGTAATATTTATTCCAGATTGGATGAGCAGGATTACCATATGGATCAGTTTGCCATAGCGTTACAGATGCTTCTGAATTGCACCGCTCACCTGGTTCCTCCTACGGTGGCTGTTCCGGCACAACCTGTGTCGCAGGCCGTTCCTGCTGATGCAAATCTCTGTGCAGGCTCTTGCCTCAAATATTACCCCTATGGGGGGTATGTCTGCTTCCGCTCCACTTCACCAGCGATTTGGGGTGATTCTATTCAATGCAGAGGGTTTCTCAACCAGGCTGGTATATACTTTTAGATGCCGCCCCAGGGGTTTCCCACGGACAGAAGCAAAGTAGGTTTCATGATTTCTTTGCTTTCTGACAGAGTATTGGCCTGGGCAAACCCTCTATTGGAGATGCAAAAAAACATTGTTCAGAGTTAGCCAGAGTATGTGGCCTCCTTTAAAAGCGTATTTGACGTTCCCACACGCTCCACTACTGCTGCCAAAAGCCTCATGTCCATCAAGCAGAATACATGAACTGTTGCCGATTACACCATTGAATTCCATAACCTGACAGCCGAGGTTGCTTGGAACAATGAGGCTCTTGTGGCTGCTTTTTCTCATTTCTCTCGGATAACATCAAAGATGAGATTTCAGCCCGAGACATACCCACTGAGCTGGAGAAGTTGATCACATTTGCCATTCTCATTGTCTCCTTTTAAGGAGTACTTGCGGAAGCCTCCTGTACGTTTGTCCCATCCGTGCCTCTCTCACCTCCCATACCTCCTGGTTCCGAGCCTGCCAGTGAGGTTGAACCCATGCAGTTGGGCTTCACACGTCTCTTTGCGAATAAGAGAGCCTTTAGGTGCAGGAGTCTAAGCACTCCATTCTGCTGCATCTTCAGGCCACTTCACTTGTCATTGAGGCTATTGATGGAAGACCTCTATAGCCTGCCCATGTGACTCATGAGACTGCTTCGTTCACTATGGCCGTAGGGGCTCTTCGCCATGAGCTAATCCAATTCCAAGTAATTTCCTCTCCTCATTTTCCAGTGGTTATTGGTTATCCTTGGTTACAGAGGCACCACCCCTCTTTTGAGTGGCTTCGTGCTGAGGTTCTATCCTGGTCACCACAATGCAGTAAGATATGTTTTCAGAAAGTGGCTAAGGTCTTGTGTACCTCTTCACTCTCCTCCCTGCTGAAGGAGTAACGCAAATTTAGCGATGTCTTTGATAAAGGTCAAGCCGGTAGTTTACCTCTACACCGGTCGTATGATTGTGCAATTGACCTTCAGCCTGGTGCCATACACCCCGTGGCCAGGTTTACCCTTTGTCTGTCTTGGAGGATAAAGCCATCCGCAAATCCTTGTCCCCTGTTGGTGCTGGCTCCTTTTTTGTGAAAAAGAAGAGTGGCGAACTGAGACCCTGTATTGATTATAGGGGTCTCAATCGCTTCACGATTAAGAAAGCTTATCCGATTCCGTTATTTACTGAGTTATTTGACCACCTCAAGAGAGCAACCGTTTTCACAAAGCTTGGTCTGAGAGGGGCATACAATCTCATGAGGATTGGGGGAGTAATGAGTGGAAAACTGCGTTTAATACCAGAACAGGCTATTACGCATACCTCGTAATGCCGTTTGGTCTTTGCAACGCTCCAGCAGTTTTTCAGGAGTTCATCAGCTATGTTCTTTGAGATTTATAGAGCTCCCACACAGATGTCTGTCATGTGCTTTGGAGAGATAATAACCTGTACTGTAAATTGGAGAAGTGCGGGTTCCATCGTGAACAGGTTAAATTCCTGGGTTACGTCATTTCAACTGCTGGTTTTACGATGGACCCAGAAAAGCTATTGGCAGTTCTACAGTGGCCCCGACCCGTGGGTTCACGTCCACTACAATGTTTTCTTGGCTTTGCCAATTATTATCATAAGTTTATTCGTAACTTCTCATCTCTGGTCAAACCACTGACTGATATGACCAGAAAGGACGGTAACCCACAGAATTGGTCTCCAGAGTCCATTAACTCCTTTGAAACTCTCAAGGCTGCCTTTGTTTCTGCTCCTGTGTTGGCACATCCTGATCCTACGTTACCCTTCATCCTTGAGGTTGATGCATCTGAGACTGGAGTTGGTGCCCTTCTGTCTCAACGTCTCACCTCCGAGAGCGTTATGTATCTTTGTGGCTACTTTTCCAAGAAGTTGTCTCCTGCGTTATGCAATTACAAGATTACGGGACAGAGAGTCGTTAGCGATCATTTTAGCCCTTAAAGAATGGAGGCATCTCCTCGAGGGTACCACTGTTCCAGTTTTCATTTTGACAGACCACAAGAATCTCACATTCTTGTCTGAGGCTAAACACCTCTCCCCAATGGGCTCTGTTTTTGTCAAGCTTCAATTACATAGTCTCATTCTTACTTGTACTTACTTACTTCTTACAGTACTAAGAATGTAAGGGCCGATGCTTTTTTCACGACAGTTTTCCTGTGTGCTCAGAACAAAATCCACAACATCTTCCAGTGGGTCTTCTACAACCCATACCCAATGGAGAGCGGCCTTGGACCCACCTGTCTAGGGACTTTATTGTGGAGTTACCTCCCAGGGTAACAGTTATCCTTATGGTGGTTGACCAATTCTCAAAGATGTCTCACTGTATTCCACTTAAGAAGTTGCCCACGTCCAAGTAACTGGCATCCATTTTTGCTCGGGAGATCTTTCACTTACATAGGCTTCCCAAGGTGATTGTCTTGAACAGGGGTAGCCAGTTTATGTCCAGGTTTTGGTGAGCCTTTTGTGCACAGTTGTGAATTCAGCTTTCCTTCACCTCTGCATATCACCAGCAGTCCAATGGGACCACAGAACAAGCCAACCAGTTCTTGGAACAGTTTTTAGGTTGCTATATTTCTGACCACCATAACAACTGGTCTGACCTGTTACCTTGGGTGAAGTTTGCTCACAATAGTGCCATCAATACTGCATCCCAATTGTCTCCGTTTAAAACGAATTATGGTTTCCAACCAGCCATGTTCCCCAACTCATTTGTTCCTCAGAGAATTCCTGCATTGGAGGAGCATCTCCGTGGTCATCCTTCCACTTGGGTACAGGCCAGGGAATCTTTGCGACGTGCCAATGATAGGTACAGATGCAATGCTGACCGCAGACGCCTACCTGCACCTTCTTACCAAGTTGGGGAGAGGGTCTGGCTGTCTTCTCGCAACCCCGACTCCGCGTTCCATCACTGAAGCTGGCACCACGGTTTATTAGGCCTTTCCTTATTCTCCATAGGATCAACCCAGTGGCTTACGCCTTAGACCTGTCTTCTATTATGCAAATTTCTAATGTATTCCATGTCTCCGAGTTAAAACCTATGGTATGCAACCGCTTCACCACCTCGGTACCACATCCTCATCCTGTTCAGGTTGAGAACCAAGAGGAGTATGAAATGCAATATATCATTGACTCCCGTAGGTTCCATGGGAGGATACAGTACCTGGTTCATTGGATGGGTACGGTAGGGAGGAGCGTACTTGGGTCTCATCCTGGGAAGTACATGCTCCTGTTCTACTCCGTGCTATTCATTGACGCTTTCCCTTCAAACCTGGTGGCCCCCGAGGGGAGGGTCTTTGAGGATGGGGTACTGTCAGGGCTGGGCCCAGCCCCCCCTTCTCAGAGCAAACTGCTCAGCTGAGGGTTAATTGCCAGACACAGCTACTACTCTGTCTCACCTGATGTCCATATCCTGCTCGTTAGCCAGCTCTCTTAGCTATATAAACTGCCTAGATCAGATATCAGGTGCCTTCACCTGATCAACATCTCTGGATTAATCTCTGCTGTGTTTTCCTGTGAAAGACTTTTGCTCATTTGACTTCCCTTTTGATTCCTGGATTAAATACGCTGCCTGGCTGACTTGCCTTCTGACTCCTGATCCTGTATCTCTGGATCCCTGTTTACTGGCTTGGTCCAACCATCTACTCTGGCTACTGAACCTTGGCTATGTTTTGACTTTGTTTGCTCTGTTCTATTTTACCATTCTTATTAAAAAGTGTGATTTTTACTGCACCTCTGTCTCAGTCTGATTCATGGTTCCTGACACACCCATTGCCTTGGAAAACATTACAGCATTTGGATTAGTATATCAACCAAGCAACCAGCATTTTCTAAAGGATCAGCAGTGATACTTTATGCATTTTCTAAGGTTAAAGGGGATGTAAACCCTCACATACAGTATACTCAGTGAAGTGAACAGCCTCATATGATACACAAAGATGAAAGAAATCTTCTTACATAAGTTTTACATTTATGTCTGCTGTCTTTCCCTCTCTACACCCTTTGGAAAGTGCTGATCCTGTTATAAATCTTTCTTCCTCTTCCAGCAGTGGGAGAGGAGTCTGGGCTTACACTGTGTGAGAGCTGATTGGAGGGAAGGGACAAACCCCCCTTTACATAAGCAACCAGGAACAAAGGAAGATGCAGAGCTGTAGTCTGAATAGACCAGCTCTCTGCTTATCTACCTCTAAGCTCCTGACACAAATTTTCAGCCGCTGTTATCTCGTGTGTCGAAGAACTTGTCAGAAGTGACCCTGCTGATAACAGAGGAATGGAGCAGCAGAAAGACACGACACTTGGAACTTTGGAGAGAGATAAGTAAACACTACAGATATATGTGCTTAGGTCAAATTTCATGAATGGGGTTTACAACGACTTTAAAGAAGTTGTAAAGTCTCAAGGTTTTTTACCTTAATGCATTCCATGCATTAAGGTGAAAAACCTTCTGTAGTGCAGCAGCCCCCCAGAGCTTTTACTTACCCGAACCCAATCGTTCCAGCGTCGAGGATGAGCCCAGCAGCTCCAGCTGATGTCTCGGGTCCTCATTGGATAGGTTGATAGCAGCAGGAGCCATTGGCTAATTCAGTGACACGGGAGCCAGGGGGCCAGGCCAAGTCCTGCTGTCTGTGTCAATGGACACAGCAGCAGGACCCGGGAGCGCGCCTGCATGGGTACCCCCATGGATAGCGGCTCTCCGCAGGGGCACTCGATGAGGAGGAGGAGCCAGGAGCGCTGCCGGGGGACCCCAGTAAAGGAGGATTGGGGCTGCTCTGTGCAAAACCCTTGCCCAGAGCAGATAAGTATGACATGTTTGTTATTTAAAAAAAAAAAAACTAACCTTTATAACCCCTTTAATTGTAAATGCTTAAAGTGACTCTGAACTCACATTTGATATAAAATAAGTGCAATATATTTAAATATAGGTAGAATGCATCTTCTATCTCTCTTTTCCTTTGTTTCATCTCTCAGATTTTTTTCTCAAGCTTTTTTTCTGCTATTCTCAGACTTCCTATTCTAGGGTGGCTACCTTTATTCTCTATGCCCATCTTGTGCATGTGAATGTAGCCGCCATCTCCTGCTCACCCCCGAGGTGGAATTGTAGTATGCATAGTACGCACTGCTTGTGCTACACTCGTAAGACAGAAAAAGAAACCTGAAAACAACACTAACAGGCTTTTTAAACCAAAAAAAAAAAAGGTTTACTTGATATTTTAGAACAAATGATGTAAAAAAAATGAGTTTAGTGTCACTTTAAATAAAACAAATGGTATTTCAGCACATTGTGAGATCCTGACTATATTCTATGGAGAATGTGATGGTTGTCAGATTAGCACCACCTACTGCTGAAAATTGTCAACTACCTTCTGTACAGAACAGCAAAATTGGTATGTGTACTACCTATTGGTGTGAACTGTCTACTCAATCCTTTGCTCAGTAGAACACTAAAACAATTTTTTTCTTTACACAGAACGGGCATTTGTTTCTTTTAAATTTATTTGTTTTAAGTACTGTAGTAAGTTTAACCACTTACCAACCGGAAGGTTTTCCAGCTTTAGGACCAGAGCACTTTTTGCGATTCGGCACTGCAAGGCTTTAACTGCCAATTGCGCAGTCGTGCGACGTTGCACCCAAACAAAATTTGCGTCCTTTTTTTCCCACAAATAGAGCTTTCTTTTGGTGGTATTTGATCGCCTCTGCGTCATTTCTGATCGCCGCTATAAACAAAAGAAGAGCGACCATTTTGCAAAAAAAAAACAAATTTCTTACTTTTTGCTAAAATTCAAATCCAAAAAAAAAAATATAAAAAAACATTTTTTTCACAGTTTTTGGCCGATTTACATTCTTCCTCATATTTGTGATAAAAAAAAAATCGCAATCAGCGTTTATTGATTGGTTTGCGCAAAAGTGGCCGCGTTTACGGATGGTGAGAATTCATTTCTGGAGTCTTTATTTATTTTTAGTTTTTTACTACTAATGGCGGCGATCTGCGATTTTTAGCGGTACTGCGATATTGCAGCGGACATGTTGGACATTTTTGACACTTTTTTGGGACCAATGACATTTATTTAGCGATCAGAAATTTAAATGTCCACTGATTACTGTATAAATGTCATTGGCAGTGAAGGGGTTAACCTGGAGGGGGAGATCTAGGGGTTAACTGTGTTCCCTGGGTGTGTTCTTACTGTGGGGGGGTTGGGCTAACATGGGCATGAGAGATCTAACTGATCCCAGTGACAGGGATCAGTAGATCACCCATGCCCCTACTAACAGAGCGGGGAACCGACGTGTTTACATTGGCGGTTCCCCGTTCTTTTCCTGTGGCCGCTCATCGCGGCTCGCCGGCGGACATCGGGTCCGCCCGAGCCGCGGGCACACTCCTCAGGAGTGAGGCGGGCGCGCGCACGCCCCCTAGTGGCTGTTCGCATATCGCCGCCTTTTTACGGCGATTCACGCTCAGCATCCCGACTAGACAACTCCAATGTTGGAAATATTATACAGTTTACTACAAGGATTTTTACATGGCTGCTATTTGGCAATCTTACTGTACTAAGCAATGAGATTTGACTGACCACTGTGTTGCTTATGCATTCGACATATAGTTGTTACAATTTTTTTGTGTGTGTGTGTGCGCATTTTAGATAAATAATATATAAAAAAGGACTTTTGACTTACCTATGAAATGATTTTACAGGCAAGTCAAAAATCCTTATTTCTTATACGTATTGTATAGGCTTCCAATGAATCAAGTGCATGGGATGTCCCCAAGCAATACAACTGAGGGGTGAGCAGCACAGCAACAATGTAAAACAAACTGGTCTAAAACAAGGGAATCGCGTTGCCAGCTTGTAGCACGTTATGGCTAAAGCTGGTGTCAGCGTTTCCTGGAACATTCATCCGGTAAAACTTATACGTATTGTGGGGGGTTAGCTCAATGGGGATCACCTTCCCTGGAAAAAGGCAGTCCAAGCAGCAATTTTCCTTAAAATCTGACTTGTAGCCAGGTTTATTTAAAAAGGTTGCATGTAGAAATCAAAATAAACAAAACAAAAAATAAATCTTCGCCATCCAAGCACTAACTAATCACTTAGCTAGCCCAAGAAGGATTTCCTATGTCAGGACCAGAGAATTTTGTGATTCGGCACTGCATCGCTTTAACTGACAATTACACGGGCGTGCGGCGTTGTACCCAAACAAAATTTGCGTCCTTTTTTCCCCACAGAGCTTTCTTTTGGTGGTATTTGATCACCTCTGCGTCATTTCTGATCACCGCTATAAACAAAAAAAGAGCGACACTTTTGCAAAAAAAAAAAAAAACAATATTTCTTACTTTTTGCTAAAATACAAATCCAAAAATAAATAAAAAAACAATCGGTTTTGGCCGATTTATATTCTTCCTCATATTTGCGATAAAAAACCCCAGCAATCAGCGTTTATTGATTGGTTTGCACAAAAGTTGCCACATTTACAAACCATGAGAATTAATTTCTGGCATTTTTACAATTTTTTTTTTTTACTGGTAATGGCGGTGATCTGCGATTTTTATCGGGACTGGGATATTGCAGCGGACATGTCGGACATTTTTGACACTTTTTTGGGACCAATGACAATTATACAGCGATCAGAAATTTAAATATCCACTGATTACTGTATAAATGTCATTGGCAGGGAAGGGGTAAACCTGCAGGGGTCAGTGAAGGGGTTAACTGTGTTCCCTGGGTGTGTTCTAATTGTGAGGTGGCTGGGCTGGCAGGGGCACCAGAGATCTAACTGATCCCGAGTATAGGGATCAGTAGATCTCTGACATGCTGCCTGTCAGAACAGGAAACCGCTGTGTTCACATCAGCGGTTCCCTGTTCTGGCTCTGCCACAGGGCATCGTGGGTCGCCAGCGGACACCGAGGCCCCGATCAAGGCTCCCTGGCTGTCGTCTACTAAAGTGACAACTATAAGCGGCGATTCGTGGGACAGAGGTACGCTGTCGCCGCTTATAGTTGTACGGCGGTCGGGAAGTGGTTAAACATTTAAGTTTTTCTAATGGAGCGGTGTAGGGCTCCCAGACACCCACAAAACATAGACAGTGCAAACCTTTTATCTCAGTCCATAAGCAAACTTCCATATGTGAGCTCTCTGAGGCTGATGGCTCCTGAGTCCCAGGCCAGAGCAAAACTTTCTTCTCTTCCTTGTTATTTAAACCACCTGATGGTGGACTCCTGTGGACCACAAAATCTGGTCCGGAACCAACTCTGCCAAGGTAGCTGGTAAAACCCAGACCCGATTCCACCTTAGTCCACTCCAAATGAATGCATGCGAGGCAACACATAGGGTCCATCGACCACCTCGCCTCGCATAACGTCACAGTATGCACGGAAGACCAGGAGGCGGCCTTGCAAATCTGAGAAACAAAAATCTGGTACTGAAAAGCACAAAAGGTACCGACTGAAGGAGTTGAGTAAGCCTTAACCTCTTCCCGACCGCGCCATAGCCGAATGACAGCT
>BLSH010217607.1:245171-271716 GCA_018402905.1 Glandirana rugosa | reverse complement strand
CAAATTAAGTGGTGGGTCACCACCATGTGATCCATATACTGCTTTTCAGGATCCCCCAATGGCTCCCTGGACCTCGGCAGCGCTAACACCCCCCTATCAATATCAGCCCCCTCCTCAACACCAGCCACCACCTATCATGCCCCAGACCCCATATTACTCCCCCCCACACACACACACACACTCCTACGGCGAATGTCCACCATCCACCTCACATTTCCTACAGAACCGAGCACCGCCTGTATAAGGACCCTGATACCAACCAGACTTTTTGCCTGAATGCCAGCCTCAATCATTACCCCATCCCCAATCCCTACAGTGATCAGGCATCCCCCTCCACCTATCAGCAGTTGTGATGAACACTGTTCATTTCTGAAAAATAAAAATATATCTTTTAACCACTTGCCGACCGCGTAGCGACTATAATCGGTGACAGCATGGCTCTGTCCCGCGAATCGCCGCTTATAGTGGTCACTCACAGGCACGATGGCTAGGGGCCCAGGCCGCGGGTCGGGTGGACTCAATGTCCACTGGCGACTCGCGATGCCCTGTGACAGAGCCAGAATGGGGAATCGCCAATGTAAACACGGCCATTCCCCGTTCTGTCAGGCGGCATGTCAGAGATCTACTGATCCCTGTAGCCCAGCCCCCACACAGTTAGAACACACACAGGGAACACAGTTAACCCCTAGAGCGCCCCTGCAGGTTAACCCCTTCCCTGCCAATGACATCTATACAGTAATCAGTGGATATTTAAATTTCTGATCGCTGTATAAATGTCATTGGTCCCAAAAAAGTGTCAAAATGTCTGCCCCAATAGCCACAATCCCGATAAAAATCGCAGATCGCCACCATTACTAGTAAAAAAAAAAATTGTAAAAACGCCAGAAATTAATTCTCATGGTTTGTAAACACGGCAACTTTTGCGCAAACCAATCAATAAGCGCCAATTGCGATTTTTTTTCTCTGCAGACTATGCAAGACAATCATCGGGATTGCCTCATCTATCTTCTGGACGACAGGATCCATAATAAAAATCACAAAAAACTCCCAAAAACTCCAACAAACTCACAGCTACTCTCAAATGCTGTCTCCTCTCTCTCTCTCCAACCAAAATGGCACGACATGTGATATCTAACATATTTTATTTATTTTCCTTGGTATTGTGTGTAATTTGGGAGTGGAAAATAGCAGAGGGATGTCTTTTTAAAAAAAAAACATTTTTAAGCAATAACGCAGCTAAACAAGCATTGATACCAATGCCAATCGTTTTTAACAACGCTTTTTTTTTTGGGGGGGGGGATCAGAACTAGCTTCACAGCTCGTTTTTTATAACGCCCATGTGTATGAGGCCTTATGTTTTTGGTTCAGCCAGTTTAAAGATCAGATTTTAGCAGATGGTTAGAAGTGTAACTATGGGGAGAACCAAAAATTACATATATGGTATCTACAGTCTGTCAGTAACATTTACTCAGAAATTTTTGTTTTTCTGGATCCCCCTTGTAAAATAATTTTATTACCTGTTGATCCCGCAAGTAAATCCATTAATTTTACACTTCTTTAAAGGGTAATTCCACTTTTGTGGGAGAAAAAAATAGCAAATAAAAAAAATATATAGCATATACAATATCTCACAAAAGTGAGTACACCCCTCACATTTTTGTAAATATTTTATTCTATCTTTTCATGTGACAACACTGAAGAAATGACATTTTACTACAATGTAAAGTAGTGAGTGTACAGCTTGTATAACAGTGTAAATTTGCTGTCCCCTCAAAATAACTCAACACACAGCCATTAATGTCTAAACTGCTGCCAACAAAGGTGAGTAAACCCCTAAGTGAAAATGTTCAAATTGGACCCAAAGTGTCAATATTTTGTGTGGCCACCATTATTTTCCAGCACTGCCTTAACCATATTTGGCATGGAGTTGACCAGAGCTTCACAGGTTGCCACTTTAACCACTTGTCTACGGGGCACCTTTGCCCCCCTTCCTGTCCAGGCCAATTTTAAGCTTTCAGCTACAACACTGTACCCAAATGAAATTCGTATATTTTTTTTTTACACAAATAGAGCTTTCTTTTGGTGGTATTTAATCATCACTGGGTTTTTTTATTTTTTACTAAATAAACAAAATAAGACCGAAAATTTCGAAAAAACAAGAAACAAAAACGTTTTCATAGTTTGTTATAAAATTTTGCAAACAGGTAATTTTTCTCCTTCATTGATGGGCACTGATAGGCTGCACTGATGGGCACTGATGGGCATGGATTGGCAGCCCTGGTGGGCACTGATTGGCAGCCCTGGTGGGCACTGTTGGGACTGCACTGATTATCAGTGTACATGTTCCTAATGCTGTTAGCATTAGGAAAGGAATGCCGATAATCAGCTTCTGTTTACATTGTGATCAGCTGTGACTGGACACAGATAATCACGTGGTAAAGAGCCGCTAATTGGCTCTTTACTTCAATGTGTGATCAGCAGTGCTAGGAGGACACTGCGATCATGGAGCGCGCCCTCCCAGAGCTGGTCATATGGCGCCCTCCCAGAACTGACCGTCACATGGTTAAAGTCTAATTCTGGGCAAAAAGATAAAAAGCTTTTCCTTGCAGTGGGGCTGCAAGGGTAAAGTGCTTGTTTTGTCTAGGGGAGAGGAGAAAGCCTTATACTCATCCAGTCCTCTACTCTTCCAGCAAACAGTGCTCCCCATGATCCAGCGGTGGACTGTTCCTGGCGTCCTTATGTCCAGAGTAGGTCTATGAAACTTTGATTATATCAGGAAGAGTCCAACAGCACTCAAGACTGCTAGAGCTTGGGGGGCAGGAACTGCAGGGGCTGGTCTTGTGCGGTGGATTGGAGGATCAGGTAAGTATATCTTCTGCTGAACCGGACGAGATTTGATCCATCTGTGGCCGGTTTTAGTATACCTGAACCTTCTAAAGGATCTTCAGTATGCAATGTGTACTTTTAAAATAGCCAGATAATTAACCTATTTATGACTTAAAAAAATAAAACCCTTCCTATTACTTTAAAAAAATCATTAGGGAAATAACATTCCTCTAATATGCATATTTGATGGAAATAAAATTTGGGCTCCTTTGTATGGTCAGACTTCCTCTTCAGTAGCCATGAGCTTGAGCATCCTCTGGACTCATCTCTAGCCAAACTTATGCTCATGAGGCAGCCAGGGGGGCAGGAATGATTCGTACACAGAGCTCATCGGAGTACAAAAGATGCCACTTCAGACTTCAGCCAGAGATGAGTTTGAAGGATGCCCAAGCTCATCCTTACTCTTCAGTTACAACTGAACTAGCCTAAACCCCAAAACATTTAGCTCTCATAAAGGGAATGGGGGTGGGAGCAGGTTTAAGCTTAATTAGTATTTGACTGGACTTCTACTTTAAAGTGGAGTTCCACCCAAAAGTGGAAGCTCCACTTATCTGCTTTCTCCCACATTTGGCACCTTTCAGGGAGAAGGTGGGGGGGAACGGCTACCTGTTTTTGACAGGTACCCATCCCCACTTCCGTGAGACTCACCTTCGGAGAGGTCCCTCTGAAGTTCGGCCCCCTTCCTTCTTCCTCCACCGCCGGGCCAATTAGAAAGCGCAGCACGCTTCACGCATGCACAGTAGGGTTCACTGTTGGTTTCCCTTACCACAAATGGCGGTGGCAGCACCTGAGAGCCCATACAAAAATTGGCTGGGGTGCCGACATCGTGAGATCCCTGGACAGGTAAGGCCTCATTTACACTGCTGCTGGTAAACGGACGTTTTGAGGCATTTGGGCATTTTTTTCAGCTGCCCCTGAACTTTCCTCTATGTTATCTTATCAGTACTTTTACACAGGGTCGTTTAAGGTCGTTTCCAGGAAGTTGAGTTTAAAGGCTTTTTTTGAAATGCAAAACAATGGGATCAGACCCCAGTTCAGAGGCATTTGAAATGCCAAACAGCTTGTAAGCGCTGCTAAACACCGCTAAACGCAGTAACTTGTGTCTAGAACCATTTTGTTTACAGCTGTTTCCATTCTAAAAAAACGCTCCTAGACGCAAATGCGGCAAAACGCCGCTAGACGCGGCATGCAAAACGGCCTTTTTAGATGCTAGCGTCTAGCTGTCAAAAAAAATTCATTCAGGGGAGGTTGATATAGCGTCCCATATAAATGGAGCCTAAGTGTCCTAATATTAAAAGTCAGCAGCTACAGTATTTGTAGCTGCTGACTTTTAATTTTTTTCTTGGGGGGGGGGGGTGGACCTCTAGTTGCCGACTCTGGGCATGGGTCATCATTGGACTCTGTCTGTTTGCCAGGAACCCCCCCCCCAGTAAACAACTATGTTGGCTTTGATTGATCGAGTACATAGATAAAGTCAGCAACTTCAGCTGTGAAAAAAAAAGTCTGACAGGGTATAGAAATAACACTTGTTCAGACTACAGAAAGATACAGCGTAACATATTGTTACTTTTGCATTATTCTGTTCATTAATCTGCAGATCAAAGGGATAAACTTCAATCTGCAGATGATGTCAATTAAACAACCTGGCAAGTAACAAAAAAAACATTATTTTTTTTTTTTATAAAATGTTCCTCTATTTAACCCCTTATTAACCACTCGTTTGCTGTAATCAGCCCTAATTAACTCTGTATTCACCATTCAATTATTTTCGCCCCAAGTTGCCCCAATTCGCTTGACATAAGAAATCCCATTGAAATGAATGAGAGTCGTCTTAACCACTTAACTGGTTCCCCACCGCGCGCCATGTTTTTACGGCGGCAGTGGGGGAGCCCTGCGCGAATCGCCGTAAATAAACGGCGATTCGCATTTTGGCCACCAGGGGGCGCGCGCGCGCCGCCGGCGGCGCGCACGCGCACCCGCCGCACTCCTGAGGAGTGTGCCCGCAGCTCGGGCGGACCCGATGTTCGCCGGCGAGCCGCGATGAGCGGCTACAGGGAAAAGAACGGGGAACCGCCGATGTAAACACGGCGGTTCCCCGCCCTCTCAGTGGGGCATGAGAGATCTACTGATCCCTGTCACTGAGATCAGTTAGATCTCTCATGCCCATGTTAGCCCAACCCCCCCACAGTAAGAACACACCCAGGGAACACTATTAACCCCTAGATCCCCCCCCCCCCAGGTTAACCCCTTCACTGCCAATGACATTTATACAGTAATCAGTGGACATTTAAATTTCTGATCGCTGAATAAATGTCCTTGGTCCCAAAAAAGTGTCAAAAATGTCCGACATGTCCGCTGCAATATCGCAGTACCGCTAAAAATCGCAGATCGTCGCCATTATTAGTAAAAAATAAAAAAAAATAAAAACCCCAGAAATGAATTCTCATCATCCGTAAACGCGGCCACTTTTGCGCAAACCAATCAATAAACGCCGATTGCGATTTTTTTATCGCAAATATGAGGAAGAATATAAATCGGCCAAAAACGGTGAAAAAAATTGTTTTTTTATATTTTTTTTTATTTGAATTTTAGCAAAAAGTAAGAAATTTGGGTTTTTTTGCAAAATGGTCGCTCTTCTTTTGTTTATAGCGGCGATAAGAAATGACGCAGAGGCGATCAAATACCACCAAAAGAAAGCTCTAATTGTGGGAAAAAAAGGACGCAAATTTCGTTTGGGTACAACGTCGCACGACCGCGCAATTGTCCGTTAAAGCGACGCAGCGCCGAATCGCAAAAAGTGCTCTGGTCCTAAAGCTGCAAAACCTTCCGGGGCTGAAGTGGTTAAGGACCGGAAGGATTTCCCAGGTTAGGACCAGAGCACTTCTTGTGATTCGGCACTGTGACACTTTAACTGACAATTGCGCGGTCGTGCGACATTGTACCCAAACTAAATTTGCATCCTTTTTTTCCCACAAACAGAGCTTTCTTTTGGTGGTATTTGATCGCCTCTGCGTCATTTCTGATCACTGCTATAAACAAAAGAAGAGCGACAATTTTGCAAAACAAACAGTTTTTCTTACTTTTTGCTAAAATACAAATCCAAAAAAAAATATAAAAAAAACATTTTCCATCGGTTTTGGCCGATTTATATTCTTACTCATATTTTTGGTAAAATCGGCGTTTATTGATTGGTTTGCGCAAAAGTGGCCGCGTTTACGGATGATGAGAATTAATTTCTGGGGTTTTTATTATTTTTTTATTTTTTACTAGTAATGGCGGCGATCTGCGATTTTTAGTGCTACTGCGATATTGCAGCGGATCTTCTCCCTGCACCACTGTCAAAATTCAAAAAGAGTTAGGCTGTGTGGGGCTCCGCCCACACGGCCGCACCATTCATTCACAGTGTTCTGATAATCAATGAACTACAAGTACCATCAGCCTTTGGGACTGACGGCTTGTAGTTCTCAATGATACTACCAGGGCACTGATAAGCACTCTGGGTAGTTCATTGATCTTCCTGCCATTCAGAAAATGTCTGCCCGGTACGGACAGTCAGCTACACAGATAGTCTGCTGCAACCTGACGTTACACCCACAATCAGTAGCAATTTACAGGCTCCAAAAATAAGTTAAATGCATTTTTTTTACTGCAAAATATGTGCATTTATTTATTTTTTTAAGGTGAACTTATCCTTTAGGCCTCATACACACGAGCGTATGGAAAAAACTTGGGCCCGACGTCAGGGAAAAATCTGTGTTTTTTTCAGCGTTTTGCATCTGCGTTAGTGAGCGTTAATGCGCGTTAGTGAGCATCGGCGTCAATAGGCATTTTTTTAAAAAAAAAACATTCCTCTACTATTTTTTAACCTGAAAAAGCCAGCGTCAAAAACGCCGGTTAAAAACGGTACAGCGTTAGTGAGCGGTTTGCCGGTTTAGCTTTAAAAACGCCAAAACCCTACAGCCTTGGAACGCGCTGGTCCCACGTTCTATTTACAGCTCACTAACGCTGACACACTCTACAGCTCAAAAAGTCAGCATTTTTATGGGGCCATTGAATAACATGGAGAGCTGCAAAAAAACGCCAAGAAAAATGGCGTCAAAAAACGCCTGTGTGTATGAGGCCTTAAAGAAGAAAAAAAACAATATATGTGTTACAGTACCTTGTTATCTTAAAGGGGTTGTAAACCCTTGCAGTTTTTCACCTTAATGCATTCTATGTATTAACCACTACAGCCCCGGAAGGATTTCCCACGTTAGGACCAGAGCACTTTTTGAGATTTGGCACTGCGTTGCTTTAACTGACAATTGCGCGGTCATGCGGCATTGTACCCAAACGAAATTTGCGTTCTTTTTTTCCCACAAATAGAGCTTTCTTTTGGTGGTATTTCATCCCGTCTGCATCATTTCCGATCACCGCTATAAGCAAAAAAAGAGCGAAAAATTTGCAAAAAAAATAATTTTTCTTACTTTTTGCTAAAATACAAATCCCCAAAAAAATATAAAATTTTTTTTTTTTTGGTAAAAAAAAATCGCAATCGCCGTTTATTGATTGGTTTGCGCAAAAGTTGCCACGTTTACGAATGATGAAAATTAATTTCTTGGGTTTTCATTTTATTTTTTACTAGT
Organism: Glandirana rugosa; assembly: GCA_018402905.1. Taxonomy (NCBI): domain Eukaryota; kingdom Metazoa; phylum Chordata; class Amphibia; order Anura; family Ranidae; genus Glandirana; species Glandirana rugosa. Next base: position 264,205 of record BLSH010217607.1, on the reverse strand, counting down.
AATGGCGGCGATCTGCGATTTTTAGCGGTACTGCGATATTGCAGCGGACATGTCAGACCATTTTGACACTTTTTTGGGACCATTGGCATTTATACAGCGATCAGTGCTATAAAAATGCACTGATTACTGTGTAAATGCCATTGGCAGTTGGGGGGTTAACCTGGAGGGGGCGCTCTAAGGGTTAAATGTGTTCCCTAGGCGTATTCTAACTTTATGGGGGCTGGGCTGGCAGGAGGAGGGGAGTGATCACGGCTTCCATATACAGGAAGCCTGTGATCACAGCCCTTCCCCCTCAGTCAAAACGGAGATCCATGTTTACATACACTGACCTTCGTTCTCTCACTGCGGGGGGGCCATCGCAGGTAGCCGGCGGCGATTGAGTCCGCCCTACCCGCTCCCTGGCCCCCCCCAGAACACAGTGAGCGCACCACCGGCGGCGCCCGCGCTCACAATGCTAGTTATCGCAGCAGCAGTTTGCGATAATGAACCACTTTGCCGCCGTCACGCTGTGCCGGGTGGTCGGCAAGTGGTTAAGGTGAAAAACCTTTTCTGTTGCAGCTGCCCCCAGAGCCCCCCCTTTTACTTACTTGAGCCCAATAGTTCCCGTGTCGGGGAAGAGCACACCTGCTCCAGCCGGTGTCTCGAGTCTTCATTGGATAGATCGATAGCAGCGCAGCCATTGGCTCCCACTGCTGTCAATCAAATCTAATGACGTGGGAGCCGGGGAGCGGGGCCGAGTGCTGCTGTCTGTGTCAAGGGACACACAAACAGGACTCGCGAGTGCGCTTGCACGGGTGACCCCAGGGAAAGCACTTCCCTGATGGGTCACTCGATGCGGGGAGGAGCCAGGGAGCCGCTGGGCGACAGCAGAAAAGGAGGATCGGGGCCACTTTGTGCAAAACCCTTGCACAGAGCAGGTAAGTATGACATGTTTGTTATTTTTAAATAAAAAAAAAAAAGTACCTTTACAATCACTTTAAGGACAAAGTTATCGCTGAACAAACAGGTCCATAGCAGAAATGTAAACATTGCTCTGGTCCATAGAGGGTGAACAGGTGTGAGAGGCAAAGTGGTTAAAGTGGAACTTTACCCATAACAACTTGATAAAAAATAATGATCTTATGGCAAGGAACAGACAGCCCACATTAATGATTATGATACCAAAATTAATGTGAGCTGTAAATTGCCTCCAGCATTGTTCCTGTTTCTTCTTGCTGGAGGCTGCCATTTTGCTGAAGCCCAGAGCCCCTGAACAGCAGTAACTCAACAAGCGGAACTAAACCCATCGATTTAACGCGTTCAAAAAACAGTTACATTCCTGGCATGTTATGTCAGAATAGCAAACCAGTCAAATTAGGTAAGGGAAGTGACGTTCTGTCAGCTGTGCATGTGTTCCACCGGAACACCTGCAGTCAGAAGGTGACAGCGGACATCTTAGTACACCCAGCTATGTCTTGAATTTCAGAGTAATTTTAGCAATGAACTGAGCATATATAATTAAATATAGTAAATTGACATCTGTGATGCTGTTTGGATGTTACATTTTGAAAGCCTTAGGCTGGGTTCACACTAGTGTGAATTGGATGTGGGTTTCCTCGCATCCAATTCGCATGACAGGAGACTGTGACTGACTATCAATGGAGTCGGTTCACACATCTCTGGGGCGGGTGAGCAGTGAATCGTACAGGGGTCCTGTGCGTCTTTGGCTCCGTTTCAAGTCCGAATTCAGGCAAAAATGTGGGCCTGATTTGTCCCTGAAATGGAGGACAGGACGCACCGGACCCCTGCTGTAAGCTGCATGCCTCTGGCCTCTGTTTAATCTACAACTGCCATGATGCTGCACATGTGATCAGTTATAACACCAGCCATTGGATGGTTTGACAATTTGGTTTAGAGCACAACCAATGGGAGTGTTACATTTCCGGCAAACTGGTTTTTAAACTGTTAAATGGATGGGTTTACTACCGCTTTAATGTTTTACATAGCTATACCTGCAAAAGGGGCCAGCCTGAAGTCATCTAGCAGGACTTCATTTTCTGACTAAAGTTCCACATGAAGAGAGGCCTCTACAGCTGGCTGAGGAATCTGTATGTGTATGGCTAGCTATAGTAGAGAGATCTCCCCTATTGTCTCACAGTATTTGTATTATATCATATTGGAGTATGTGGCAGTTGAGACTAAAGCTGTCTTATTGCCAGGGGATCGTTGGCTGTGGAATGTTGGAGCTCTAAAGAAACAAACGTCAACTGAAGTAAACTGTCATTTCACTATGTGTACATATGAGTAGAATAGTCACCCACAGATATTAACTATACAGCAATACATGACTATTTTATAATTCATATTGGTTTTCAGTACAGAACCCAGCATTAGGTATTTTACAGAGGATTCGCCTACTCAGAGGCGTAACTAGAACCTTCAGGGCCCCGGTGCAAGAAATTATGGAGGGCCCCCTGACCCCTGTCCAGGGCCCTTCCCTCTTCCCACTGATCCTGGGGCCCTTTACTCCTATCACGGATCCCTTTATTACGGACCTGCAGCGGGGCCCTTTCACAAGTTCTGCAGCAGGCCCACTTTCTGCCATCCCATGGTGGTGAAATGCCAGGTCCCGGTCACAATTGCAACCTTTGCAATCCTGATTTTCATTTTATTCTTTTTTTACCATTTCATTTTATTTCTTTTACAAACCTCAGCCCTCAATCTCCATCTGTTCCGAGCCTTCTATTCATTCAGAAATGGAAGTATAGTAAAACAATTTACTAGGCCTCAGTTATGAATGAACCAATTGGTACCAATCACTGACTCTGTTCATTCAAAAAAGGAAGGAGCCAGTACATAAAATGTATACAAGTGGTATTTCACTTTGCACATGCTGAATTATTACTGCTGACTCCAACCCAAATATCCCAGGTGTAAAAATAGTCCTATTAGTACAATTACACCCTGTCCCAAATTATTATGCAAATTCTATTTCAGTGTCACAAAGATTAAATATTTTGTTTTTCAGTTTAACTCATGGGTGGCATTCTGTCTCAGGGCTCTTTTGATCAGTGAAAACAATCTCGGACACCTGTGATAATTAGATTGCCAGGTGAGCCCAATTAAAGGAAAAACTACTAAAGGAGGGTGTTCCACATTATTAAGCAGAGCACCATTTTCAAGCAATATGGGGAAGAAAAAGGATCTCTCTGCTGCCGAAAAGAGTTTTAGAGCACAGACGGGTTCATGCAGATAAAGGCACATTGAGGAAGATTTCTGCCAGATTTGTGCATTGGATCAAGAGAGCAGCTGCTAAAACACCATTACACAGCAGCAAACAGATATTTGAAGCTGCTGGTGCCTCTGGAGTCCCATGGACATCAAGGTGTAGAGTCCTCCAGAGTCTTGCAACTGTGCATAAACCTTCCATTCGGCCACCACTAACCAATGCTCACAAGCAGAAACGGCTGCATTGGGCAGAAAAATACATGAAGACTAATTTTAAAACAGTCCTGTTCACTGATGAGTGCCATACAACCCTGGATGGTCCAGATGGATGGAGTAGTGGATGGTTGGTGGATGGCCATCCTGTTCCAACAAGGCTGCGACATCAGCAAGGCGGTGGTGGAGTCGTGTTTTGGGCCAGAATGATGGGAAGAGAGTTGGTCAGCCCCTTTAGGGTCCCCAAAGGTGTAAAGATGACCTCTGCAAAGTATGTGGAGTTCCTGACTGACCACTTCCTTCCCTGGTACAGAAGGAATAACTATGCTTTCCGTAATAAAATCATCTTCATGCATGACAATGCGCCATCTCATGCTGCAAAGAATACCTCTGCATCAATGGCTGCTATGGGGATAAAAGGAGAGAAAGTCATGGTATGGCCTCCATCCTCCCCTGACCTCAATCCTATTGAGAACCTTTGGAGCATCCTCAAGCAAAAGATCTATGAGGGTGGGAGACATTTTACATCCAGATAGCAGCTCTGGGAGGCTATTCTGTCATCTTGCAAACAAATTCAAACAGAAACTGTCCAAAAACTCACAAGTTCAATGGATGCAAGACTTGTAAAGCTGCTATCAAATAAGGAGTCCTATGTTAAAATGTAATGTGACCTGTTAAAATGCTTAAGAAGTTAAAATGTTGTTCAAAGTTTGATTTAAATAGCTTTTGATTTCAGAAAATATGCTGCAAACACAACAAATGACAATTTTCAGTTCTTTACAACCTATAAAGTGTTTTGAAACTTACTGTGCGTAATAATTTGGAACAGTGCATTGTAAGTTTTTTATTTTGAAAAAAAATACTGTTATCATTAGGAGGTTTGTTGGAATAAAATTTGAATTGTACTCCTAATAGTTGATAACATGAGAATTATGCTGACTGATGTTTACATCAATTATTTAGGTAAATTAGAAAAATATCATTGGCAAAATAATTTGGAACAGGGTGTATATTTATAGGGATATGGTAGTTGTGAGTCCCTACCTTTGATGACTGACCCATTAGGTCTTTATATGGAGTTACTAACCAGATCCTCACTTTGTCTCTACTCCCTTATTCTGACCCTAACACTTAAAGAGGAGCTCCAGGCTCCTTCAGAAAAAATTAAATGTCAGAGGCTACAAATACTGTAGCTGTTGACTTCTAATATTAGGACACCTATCAGTCCACAAATCCAGTCTTCAACTGAGCTGATTTTTCAACCGGCTGTCAGGTGCTGTCGTCGCCATCTCGGCTAAAGGAAACCAACACTGCCGGATCTCTATTGCACGTGTGCAGAGCGCGCTGCACTTTGTGAATGGCCCTGCAGCAGGGGAAGGAGGAGGGGGAGCCAAACTTCCGGCTGAGTTTCTTGCGGCAAGCTCAGCCGGAAGTGGGAGAGGGTATCTGTCAAAAACAGGTATCCTCTCTCCTCTGAAAGGTCCCAAATGTGACAGTTGAGGCAAACAAGCAGAGCTTCCCCTTTTGGGTGGGTTTAACCACTTGAAGCCCACGCTATAACCAAAAGACAGCTACAGCGCAGCGCAGACTTAAATTGCTGGGAGGGCGTACATGGACATCATCCCGTACTCGCGCTGCCCGTGCGCCCTCTGTGATCAAGAGTCAAGGAGGTTGTTCCATCTCTAGCACAACGAACTCTACTTAACATAGTTTTATTTTATGGTAGAAAAGCTATCCTATTGCATTGGAAAAGGCCCAAAACTCCCTCTTTACCCTTTTGGAAGAGATTGGTTAACTCTATGATACCTCTCTACAGGGCGACCTATATATCCAGGGGGTGCACTAAAAATGTTTACAAGGTATGGCAAGCCTCGTTAGATTCATCTTCCACGGTGGGTAAAGTATTAATTGTGATGTGAAAGATATAGCTTTTTTCCTTCATTTGCAGTCTGAAATTCCTTGATATCAATTTAGTCTTTATGATATACAGTATGTACGTACATGACTGTGCTCAATACTCTCACGGATACATGTCACTACCCTTGATGGTTTTTCTCTGGTGCGTTCATCATCCTAAGGAGTCAACTGGTTGCGTTTTGGACTTAAGTTGCGGTTTGGTTTGGGGAGGGGGGGGACGTTGGGAAGATCTTATTTTTTGGGTTAGTTGAACTATGTTAGTTCTCAATGTTTTTGGCCCTGTGTGGCTAGTGATGGCGGTGTGGGTAAGTTGCCTGTACTGTCTTCTTATGTTTTTATATTAATATATGAAAACTTGAATAAAAAGAATAAAAAAGTAAAAAATAAAAAAAATTAAATCCCTGCATCTATAGATATCAATATTCTAACACTAACCTTATTAGCCCTGTAGAGAAAAAATGAGTACACATACCTTTTCTGAAGGCAATCCAACCCGGTCTCCAGCGGCGGAAGATCTGGTTTTTATAGTTATCCTGAAGACCATTGTCTATGAGACTGAAAGTGAGGGGAAAATCTAAAATTTTGAGCTGTCAATGGAACAGGAATAGAGGGAAAATCTCCCAATGGCAGCACCTATACCACTGACAATTGTCTAGAAAGTGATTTCCCCCACATTTCCTATTGTGCCTACAGGACAAGAAATGAGGGAAATTCTCTCCATTGGGTCTCTCTGTCAGGGGCTGTTTCATTCCTTTCTCTATGCAAAAACAAAAACATTGGTTTCATATACATTGTGATATTTGGGGAACCCTGGTATCATCACCAGCCGAGTTAGCAAAGATAGAGTCTAGAGATAAAAAAAAACAGCTTATTTCAGCAAAAAGCAAACTAAATAGTCTATCAATCTATGGTATAAGGGCCCATTCACACCGATTTCAGTGCGGTAAACACGTGTTTCTGCACACATTTCCCTGCACTCCACAACAACGTGCTGCCCTTGTGAGACTTGTGCGGGTGACACCCTAAATGTATTTGGGATATGTGTGCCTGTTGCAGACACCAACGGCGGATGATACCGCAGTACCATGGGGTTTGGTGCAGTGCAATTTTAAAGTCGCACCTGCCCTACATCAAAACTTTGGCTCACCACCAGCCTAAGCCTTGATAACAGGGTTTTCAAAGTCCTGGGTCCAGAAAAGTCTCAAGAGCTTGGCAACGTCTGAGTAACAAACAGCCTATGGTTCTTTCTCAACACTGTGTGCTGCTCCACACCACACCTCATGGACACCTGCTGACTGCTTCCTGGCCTCTTTTGAAGGTAGGTTAACCTCTTCAGGACCAAAATACCCATATTTAATGTTAGAGACTTTTTCCCACCCAAAAATCTCTGAGCCTCCGAATTTCGGGTCCCATTTTAGGATTTAAAAAAGAAGTATATATTTTTTTTAGAAACATACTTACCTAGGTGGATGCATCTTTCCCCGCTGGCTCTAAGACTGAAAACCGAGCGATCTAATACCACCGAACCAGCTCAGTTCTTAGAGTTCTCCAAGGAGAGAGCTGGTGACTGTCACTGCTGTCTGCTCTGCCCCCGCCCCTGCTCACTAGAGCGCTGTGCTGTGGAGGGGGCGGGAGCAGCCGGCTCAGCCTCTCAGTGGCACACTGAGAGGCTGAGCCAGGTGCCAGTCTAGGCATGTGGGCAGATCCCGACCACAAGGTCACAATCTTTCCCGAGCCTGGACCGGCTCTGTGACGTCAGCCGACAGCGAACTGCACTCCTGTGACCCACAGGAGAAGTACAGCTAAACGAGCTTTGGCTGTACTTCTCCTTTAACAAAACTGGGATAGCTGTGCATCAGCTTTCCCTCTCTATAAGATCACCCTAGAACCACTCTCCCTGCATGGCTGAATCTCTGAGTGCTCCAACTGTACTTAATTTCAGCCCCCCTAACAGGGCCCACAACCCAAACAATGGGGACAAATATCTGCTTTCCGGCACCCACCCCTGGCATCCCGTAAAACGTTTAAATTCTTCCCTTGCCAGAATCCTAAACTGTAACCAGTTCGCTCTTCCTTTTAATCCTTAAAGAGGCTGACTATGGCTGACTATTGAAAAAAAAACAGAAAAACAATTATAGGTATACAGTTAAAGTGAATGTAAACCCGATTCATGAAATGTGAGCTGGGCACATATATCTGCAGTGTTTTCTTATCTCTCTCCAAAGCACTAAATCCTGTGGCTTTCGCCTGCTCCATTCTTCTGTTATCAGCATGATAACTTCTGACAAGTTCACTTACACGTGATAAAACCAGAATTTTATGTCGGGGAGGGTGCTATAAATAGATTAGCAGAGAGCTGCTCTACTCACAGGACAGCTCTGAAAGTCTCTGCCTATGTGGAGAGGGGGTGTGTGCAATTTTTCCAATCAGCTGTCTCCCAGTGTAATTCAACACTACACTGCTACTGCTGAATGAAGAAGTGAAAATTCTAACACAATGTGCACTTTCTAAACAGTATATAAAGCTGAAGATAGCAGATATACATGTAAAACTTATGTAGGATTATTTGTTTCATTCCTGTGTATCATCTGAGGCTCAAGAAATGAAGGGTAGCCCCTGGAAGTCGCACATCTATGGTGTCCTACTGCAGTGAAAGGAGTGGCAACCTCAGCCTGGACTCCAGCCAGGCCACGCCCCCCAGGGGCTACCCTTCCTTTCTTGAACCTTTCCAGGAGCCAGGATGGGCCCCATCCCCCTTCAGCACTCTTGCAGCAGTTGAGGATGCACTGTCCACATACCCCCTCCCTATCGAGCCTGAGCGGCCCACACACTTTTCCCATATCAACTGAGGCTGTTCACTTCACTAGGTATATGGGAGGGTTTACATCCACTTTAAATGAGAAGTATGGCACAAGCTTTTTTGGCATACTTCTTCTATGGATCACAGGATTGCAGTTCGTTCTGCACTCCCGTCAGGCAGCCAGTCCAAGCTCTCAAAAGATCTCGACCATATTGTCGAGATCCCCCCCAGAAGCCTGGGCCAGCACTTGGCTCAGCCTCTCAGCAATCCGCTGAGAACCTGAGCCAGCCACTCCCGCCCCCTCCACAGCCCAGTGCTCCAGTGAGCGCTGGAGGGGTGAGCAGAGGGCCGCTGGCTGACAGTCACCAGCTCTCTGCTCAGAGCAGAGGGGAGAACTGAGCGATCAGAGGCGTTTGATCGCTTAGTTCTCACAGCAGGGCCGGATCAATGCTGCATCCTAGAAAGGCACCTAGAAAAGCCTTAGAAAAAGCTGAATAACAGGAAAAGCTCTCTGACACTTGCTTATAATCCTGAAGATTTTCCACCCTCATCCAGTACCCTGCACATTCCTATTGGTGAGTAAGCCAGCCCATCACAGTGATGGGCTACTAGGAATGAGAGGGAATGGCAAGCTCTAACACTACCTAAAAGCATACAGACAGAGGTTCTAAACTGTCCTTGCTTTATCTAAAACAAAACAAAAATGGTTTGCTGAAGTTGACCTAAAGGGTCTGTCCACCCATAAGTGACTAAATTGAGTTGGAAGACACTTAAAAGTTGAACTACCTCACAAACATGTATGTCTCGATGGAGCTCCTAGGGCCCGCTGTAATCAAAATGTGAAGTTGTGTCTCCTTCCCAAATCTTTGATTTAGAATACATTTTGGAGAATTAAAGCGGTAGTAAACCCACATGAAAAAAAAAAAAAGAAAGATCCTGCAAGACAATAGCATAATATGCTAGTATGCATCGCATACTAACACATTATGAAATACTTACCTTAGAACGAGGCCCCCGATGCCCGAGTCAGTCAGCACTGAGGACGCTGACATGATGGTCCTCTTCTTTCTTCCGGGTACGCGGCTCCGGCACTGTGAGTGGCCAGAGCCGCGTGACGTCACTCCCGTGCATGCGCGCAGGAGCTCTTCATTCCGCCAGCCAGCTCTGATTTGCAGGCCGCCTCCGCCGGATCATCAGAGCGCATGCGCCGCTAATGTCAGCAGCTGCATGCAGGGCGAATATCTCCTAAACCATGTAGGTTTAGGAGATATTCATTTTACTTACAGGTAAGCCTTATTATAGGCTTACCTGTAGGCAACGCTGTATCTTGGCCTAGGCCAACAAGGCCCAGGCCTAGGGCTGCACTTTGCTGGGGGGCAGCACGAAAAGAGTCCCCGTCGGCTTGCACTACACTTTTAGTCTTATGGGGTGGACTGGGCCGGGAGACGAACCGGTCTGGCACCCCCATAAAGCGGCTGCACTTACTGCCGGTATGACAATACCAGCAGGCCCCAACAGAGGGGGACAGCCCATACATATGTAGGGGACCCGGGGCGTCCAAAGGGGCCAAGGTGGCGGGCGCCAACCAATGAGTTGTTGTGTTGCCCCATAGCCAAACAGGAAGTGTGGGGAAATCTCTTAAGGAAATCCATTCCAATCCCCCCAAGGCCCTCAGAACTAGTGTCCCCACTAGGAAATTTCAGGGTGGGCCTTAAACAGGAAGGGGTGTGGCCTTGACAGGAAAGGGTGGCTTATATTTAAATTAGGGGGTGCATGAGTTTAGTCAGGCCTAGGGCAGCACAAAACCTAAATACACGGCTGCCTGTAGGTAAAAACAGTACTTGGGGGTTTACTACCGCTTTAAACAGAAGGAGTTGGAACACACAAAGGTAGTGAGGGACATCCAGAACTCCAAGGTGAGCAGGAACAAAGCCAGGAATTATGGCATTATGGCAGGAAGATCTCACTTTTGGAGCATCCAAAACATACAAGAAACCAGGGCCTGATCGGGACGGCCCTATTCCCTGCATGCTTTCCAGGTGACCCTTATTGCACTACAGCAGTGGTTCTCAACTTCTATCCTAGGGACCCACCAACAGGCCAGATTTTAAGTTTTACCTTGGGGAGATGCAGACTAGAATACTGCAATCACTGAGCAGCAAATGATATCACCTGTGATGCATTTAAGTTATCCTGCAAACCTGGCCTGTTAGTGGGTCCCGAGGACAGGAGTTGAGAACCACTGCACTACAGTATCCTGATTTGTGCATATGTATAAAATGCAGGGCATATGTATTTTGGACACTGCACAATAATATTTCTTTTATTATACACGTGACATTAATGAGGTCCAATGAGTAAAAAGCTAGGTAGTTGTACTGAACATGGTTACCCTTATTTTTCGAAAATGCACAAATCAACGACAAATCCTCAGATTGAACAGCCAGACTAAAAACTCCTCTAATACAAGCAGGCATTATACCTTCCATCACAACCGCTCTGCTATAGACACAGAGATGCATGAATATATTGGCCAGGTCTGCACAGTCTGGTAATGAGCATATCGTACACGGCTAATTGGAGGTCATTAAACTCATTACCAAGATATCTCCTCATCTAAGCAACAGAATTGATAGCTGTCTAAGCAAAGACTTTTTAAGCATTACTGTACCATAAAACCCCTATTAGAATGCTCAAGGAGCTGTAATTACCCACCGTAAAACCATTTATAAGAAATATATATCTGTCTTAATGTCTACTTGACCTAAAATTGCCCTTTTGATATAACCCTAGCTCCCAAGCTTTACATATAATTAAAATAAATCCTGATAGGATAGCACTACATTAATAACAAACATCAATCTGAATGTAAATCATGAATAATTTGATAACACACATGACTATGCCATAATGTGCAGTAGGTAAATTAGCCACAATAAGATATATACAGTATATCTTAATATCTGGTGAACTAATATAAAACAATTCGACACACCCTCAGCCCACCCCTCTGACCCTAATCATTGCTTAAAGCATTTGTTACCCTAAAAAAAAATTGATCCTGTCCCTTTAAAGCATGTTATACTTCAAATACCTGCTGGGTGTGCCTGGTTCTGCCCTCCCCCTGTAAACTGACCACGGTTTATCATGGCTGCTGAGCCCTGACACCGTGGTCAGTTTACATGCCTCTGTCATCAGCAGCTTTCCTCTCTGCTCTCCTCTGTCCTCCTCCCCCCTCCCCTCCCTACCTATCACCTAGTGACAGTGCCCCCTCCTGCTGCTTATATAACATTTACATTTTCATACTATCTGCTATGTCTCCTAATCCTGTGTGCCCGTGTGTGTAATTTATAAAAACAAAAATGCAGAATATACCATATTTCAGAGCACCGCTCAGCACTGACATGACCGGCCGGCTCTTTACTCCTCTCGTCACGACTGATGTCAGCGAGGGAATCCCGGCCCTGCCCACAGCAGCTGTCAGACAGGGAGAGGAGAGAGCCGGCCGGTCACGGGAGCGCTGCTCTGAAATACAGTATTATCAGTATTTTTTTATTTTTTTTTATAAATCACACACATAGGGGCACACAGGATTAGGAGACAGAGCAGATAACCACAACAACAGAGAAGCACCACTCAGTAACATGATTTTATTAGCCATAGAACAAGCTAAAAACACTTACATGTAAAAAAGGAAGTGACAGCTCCTCAAGATGTAGATTAGCCTCTCTGGTGAATGAACACGCTGACAGTGTGAGGAGTCAAAGCCGGCTGCCTGTGTTGTGTTTCCGGGAGGGAGAGCCGAAGGGACCAGCTTGGACCGCACCGCTGATAAAGGAGCGCGCTTGCTCTGTACGGAGTTCGCGCATGCTCGGAAACGCGTTGTGTCCCCGTCCCCTGAGGGACGTCATTACACACACAGCGGTGCGGTCCAAGCTGGTCCCTTTGGCTCTCCCTTAAAAAAAAAAAAGTCTGATCACTTTTATTGCTGTCAGAAGGAATGTAAACGTGACAGTAATAGGCAGTGACAGGTACTCTTTATGGAGGGATCTGAGGTCTATAAGACCCCAAATCCCTCCTTTGCACTTAAAAGCATTCAAAACGCCAAGTTTGGCTGTCCTTAATATGGTAATTTTTTTTAAAATTTGGCACCTTTAAGTCTTCTGTAAACCAGAAGTAATGTCATGACTTTACTTCCAGGTTACTAGATCCGAGACCCGATCAAAGCCGATTACAGCTGCATTCAGGTCTCCGACCAGCCGATGGATGTGCCAGCTGGTTGGTTGCTTAGGACTACCGATGAGGACGTCCCTCCAGCCGCTTAGGATAACAACCGAGCGTATTCTTAGCTGCATTGGTTGTTATTCCAAGATGGCTGACCGCTGGCTCTAAAAACGGTACCGGGGTGATGCGTGCAGCTGCAGACATCACTCAAGTACAACCCCTTCAAGCCAAGGCTGCATATTTGAGTACGGTCGGTGTGAAGGGGTTTAAATGTCTGTGGGCCGGGTGCACATGCATTCATCACATGCACTGATGGGCCGGACATTTAGTGGCGGCGGGCCAGGTGCGGCCCGTAGGTTGCCAACCCCTGCACTAGACAGAAACACCCAGGAACAGTCCAAGAAAGTTTGTCCTGCATTTTGTGCATTAAGCAAGTCAGCAAACAGTTTCAATGCAGCAGGGGATGGTACAGCAAGTCCAGAATATAAAACAAACATCTGCTCAACCAAGCCATCAACTAAACTCAGGCCAGCCCCTGATTAACAGGGTGCCATTAATGGGTTTCCCAACATAAAAATAGCCAACACTTGTCTTAGCGTATTGTCAGCAATCAGCCTTTTCACCCAGCAGCACACTCCCACAGCAGAGAGAGAGACATACAAAGATCTGCAGACAGTTGAGCCTAATAACTAGGACTAGCTAACAGGTAAGATGTGGACCTAGGAATGGATGCTTTATCCTACCCAAATATCTATAAAACCTCCGGGCTCCAGGACCCAGCACAGAACTTATTAAGATTCTGAGAAAATCAAAATGATGTGACAAATACACACTGCACACAATCCCACCAGACAGTGCCAGATGAACAAGGCACAGTAGTGCTTTTCTTATACTGTATGCAAAGTACAACTCTCAGTATCTGTCCTTATTCTGTATTAATATTACTATTAATATATTGGATTTATATAGTGCCAAAAGTTTATGCAATGTTTTACAATGCACATGTAGACAGGTCAGTTACAATACAAATCATGTTAGTAATAGCTGTGAGCAAACGGATCGATAGAGAAAGTAAAATTTCAGTTGTTAGGTAGAGTCGATTTAGGCTTCACTGAAGAGATGAGTTTTCAGGGATCGCCTAAAGGTGGACAGAGGAGGCTATGGTAGGGAGTTCCAGAGGAAGGAAGAGGCTCTGGAGAAGTCCTGGAGGTGAGCATAGGAGGATGTGATGAGGGATCCAGAGAGCAAGAGCTTTAAAGAAAAGTGAAATGGACAGTTTGGGTGATATTTTGAAATTAGGTTGGTGATGTAGTTGGGGCAGAGTTTTGGATGGCTTTGTAAGTTGTTGGTAGTATTTTAACCCCTTTCCACCGCCTGGCCCTTTAAGAGGTTCTAAATGCTGGAAGGTGGGCATTTCAATCATGTGACCGCCGTGATCGCAATTAGGCATTGGGAAATTTCCTGTACCCACCAGTAACTGTGCTGGGCGCGCACTCAGCACAGAAATGTTTACGTTTGAGACCCCTCTCGACATTAAAGCCCACCCGCCGAGAGGCCCTAAATATGCGTACAGCCATTGGGAAGAGGTTAAATATCATTAATTGGGCAAGCAAAAGCCATTGTAGGGATTGGCAGAGAGGGGGAGTGGACATGGAATGAGTGTATGGAAAGAAAGGAGTCTGACAACAGCATTCATGATAGAAGGGTGGATAGCCTGTGTAGAGGGAGACCAACGAGGAGGGAGTTGTAATAGTGGAGGTGAGAGATAACAAGTGAGAGAATTATTACCTTGGTTGAGTCATTGGTTAGAAAGTGGTTGCAAAGTCTTTTGAACCGCTTTAACCTACAGGTAAGCCTATAATAAGGCTAACCCGTAGGTTCCATGAATATCTTCTAAACTTGCACTGTCGGCACTGTCGGCATATGCACACTGAAGAAACGGCCTGGAGGTGCCGTTTCCTCAGTTCTTGTGGCGTGACGTCATCGCGGCTCTGGCCAATCACAGCGCTGGAGCCCACGCTGTGTTTGCCCGGATCCCACGAACCCTGAAGATGCACCGGGGGAGCCATGTCGCTGGTCAAAGTAGTGTTCGGGGACCGCTGCAACAGCGCCAATCTAAGGTAAGTATTTTATAATGAGCTAGTATGCGATGCATACTAGCTCATTATGCCTTTATCTTGCAGGTTTGTTTTTTTTTTCCTTTTTTTTTTTATTTTTTTATATGGGTTTACAACCACTTGAAGGTGGTATGATTTGGACAGTGATTGGATGTGGGGCTGAAAGGAGAGGTCGGAGTCCAGAATTACACCTAGCATAACAGGAGTGAAGGATAGTTGCATTTACAAATGTTGCACAGTTCTCTTTTCTGTAGGCTGGATATAAATCTTGGTATCTTTTCCTATTCCGTATGCATGAACATTATACAGTAGCACTTCTCATTTAATGTATGCTGGGAGTAATATTGCAATCTTGTTGTAAATTTATTTTACAATGATAATAAATCTTATCTTATCTTATCTTATCTTATCGTAATTCTCAATAACTTTTCCTATTTTGGGTGCATGAATGATGCACAGTAGCACTTTACTTGCTCTGTGTGCCGGGTGTTGTATCTGTTCTTATTCTATATGTATCAACACAGTGGGGTTCATTTACTAAAACTAGAATGTGCAAAATCTGGTACAGCTGTGCATGGTAGCCAACCAGCTTCTATCTTCAGCTTGTTCAATTAACCACTTCAGCCCCGGAAGGTTTTACCCCCTTCCTGACCAGGCCATTTTTTGTGATACGGCACGGCATTACTTTAACCGTGTGACGCTCTACACAAATATAATTGATGTCCTTTTTTTCCCACAAATAGAGCTTTCTTTTGGTGGTATTTGATCACCTCTGTGGTTTTTATTTTTTAAAAAGAGAGACAATTAAACTTTCTGCTATAAAACCTATCCCCTAAAAAAAATGTAAAAAAATCTAATTTCTTCATCAATTTAGGCCAATATGTATTCTACTACATATTTTTAGTAAAAAAAATACCAATTAGTGTATAATGATTGGTTTGTGCAAAAGTTATAGCGTCTACAAACTATGGGATATTTTTATGGAATTGTATTTATATTTTTTACTAGTAATAGCAGCGATCAGCAATTTTTAGCGGGACTGTGACATTACAGAGGACAAATCCAACATCTAACTGACACTTTTGACACTTTTTGGGGACCGGTGACACCAATACAGTGATCAGTGCTAAATAATATGCACTGACACTGTACTAATGACACTGGTTGGGAAAGGGTTAACACCTGGGGCAATCAAAGGGTTAAGTGTGTCCCTAGGGGGTGCTTGCTAACTGTGTGGAGAATGGTCTGGCTGGGTGAAGACAGAGATATGTGTTCCTGCTTAGCAGGAACACAAGATCTCTACCTTATGCCCTGTCAGAGAGGCAATCTGTCTTGTTTACATAGGCAGATCGCCGTTCTGCCTCTCCCAGGAACGATTGTGGGTGGTCAGTGGATATCGGGTTCCGCTGGACCCCCTGATTGGCTTCCCCTCTATTCAATCAGCATGCGATTGTGCCTCCGGCAGCACGCGCGCACCCCCCAGTGACCACTGCATGTAATGACATACAAGTACGTCATTTGCCGCCTTGCCGCAGTAAATGTGTAGAAGGTGGTCTGAAACCAGTTAAGCTTTGAAAAAAAAACCTAGAAGCTGATTTATATGCAGAGCTGCACCCGATTTTGTACTCTACAGTTTTAGTAAATCAACCCCAGTAATGCTTCTCTTGTTCAGTATGCTGATTTTCATTCTGAGTATCTGTTCTTATTCTGTATGTTTAGAGACTGCTGCACAGTAACACTTCTTTTGTTCTGTGTGCTGAGTTCAAAGAATAACTCCACTTTCCTGGGGGGAAAAAATAATATAGAATATACAATTGCTACACAAGCCATATTTATGATGGGGGGGCAGGGAGAGCTGAGAACTTTGATATTAAAGGAGTGGAACTGAGGAAACTTATGTAAAAGGGGGGGGGGGGAGCCCTTTAAAATTTATTGGAGTGTATTTTTCTTAATTTAAATTGTGTTTGATAAATTGCTGCGCAATACCGTGGGGCATAACAAATTGCAACAACCACCTTTTTATTCTCTAGGGTCTCTGCTAATATATATATATAGATGTTTGGGGGTTCTGAGTCATTTTCTAGCAAGCAAATTATGATGTTTACATGTAGGTGAGAAATGTTAGAATTGGCCTAGGTGGAAGTGGTTAATATGATGGGGGGAGGGTACTGAGGATTCTGATATGAAAGGGGAGGATATGAGAACTCTCGATGAAAGGGAGAGCTTCTGATGTCACGGGGCGACCCTGATGTGAAAGATGCCCACTTTATACTGGGGTGCCTCAAGATTTACCACATTTTCAAAGGATCCAATGCAGAGGCGTAACTAGAACCTTCAGGGCCCCGGTGCAAGAAATTATGAAGGGCCCCCTGACCCCTGGCCAGGGCCCTTCCCTCTTCCCACTGATCCTGGGGCCCTTTACTCCCATCGTGGGTCCCTTTATTACGGTACTGCAGTGGGGCCCTTTCACAAGTTCTGCAGCAGGCCCCAGGGGGACCAGGGAAGCACACAGGGGCCCTGGGAACAGCAGAAGACAAGTAAACTGGATAGAGGAAAATGGAGGAGATTGGGTTCTCTAAATGCCATCCCCGCCATCCCTCCTATTCAGGTGTACAAGGGAGGCACAAGGGCCCCCTGGACCATGGGGCCCGGTTGCAATTGCAACCCCTATCGTTACGCCCCTGATCCAATGACTTAAAGCAGTACTGAGGTACTGCTGTAACAAACAGCAAGCACTTTTTGCGATTCGGCATTGCGTCGCTTTAACAGAAAATTACACGGTCGTGCGACGTTGTACCCAAACAAAATTTGTGTACTTTTTTTCCCACAAATAAAGCTTTCTTTTGGTGGTATTTGATCCCCTCTGCGTCATTTCTAATCACCGCTATAAACAAAAAAAGAGCGACAATTTTCCAAAAGAAGCGGGACTGCGATATTGCAGCGGACATGTCGGACCATTATGATACTTTTTTGGGACCATTGCCATTTATACAGCGATCAGTGCTATGAAAATGCATTGATTACTGTGTAAATGTCACTGGCAGGGAAGGGGTTTACCTACAGGGGGCGCGCTAAGGGTTAACTGTGTTCCCTGTGTGTGTGTTACTAACTGTATGGGGGCTGGGCTGAGTGGGGGAGGAGAGTGATCGCGGCTCCCATATACAGGGAACATACGATCACATTCCTTTCCCCTGTCAGAACGGAGATCCGTGTGTTTGCATACACAGAACCCTGTTCTGTCACTGCGGGGGAGCAAACGCGAGTAGCCGGTGGACATCGAGTCCGCCCTACCCGCTCCCTGGCTCCCACGGAACACAGTGAGCACGAGCACACCTCCGGCGGCACGCTCACGTTCCGCGATCTCGCAGCCGGCGTCAGGTGACGGCGGTTTGCGATATCGAGCCACTTTGCCGCTGTCAAGCGACGGCTGGCGATCGGCAAGTGGTTAAATTCAGCTATGCATGTGCAGCTCAGCTTACAGAACCGAGCTGGTCTCTGTATGGCGGAATGATAGCCTTCTTTCGGTCAGTGAACATGGTTGAGGACATGTGCGCAGGTGTGCGCAGCCTATTGCATTAGGGTGTGCACCTTAAAGCTCAAACAAACGTACATGTGTGTGTCTCTCTTCATATACAGTTAGGTATATATATATTTGGAGACAGGCACAATTTTAGATTTTTTCAGGTATTTACCAAAACATATTCAAGCTATAGTTATATAATGGATATGGGCAGAAAGTGCACAATCTCACTGGAGGAAGGATTTAGGAATTACAGCTCTTAAAGTGGTTGTAAAGCTGCCCCCACCCCCCCCCCCCAAAAAAAAAAAAAACCCTGTAAAGCAAAAGGCATAATGAGCTAGTATGCAGCGCATACTAGCTCATTATGAAACACCTCAGAACGAAGCTGTTGCAGCAGTCTCGGCACACTGCTGTGATCGGCTACATGGTTCTTCCGGGTCTGCGGCTCCGTCCAATCACAGCGTGGGCTCCAGCGATGTGATTGGCGGAGCCGCGCTGACATCCTCCCGCGCATGCGCACGGGAGCCGTCATTTACGGCACAAATACAGAAGAAACGGCACCCTGGGCTACCCCGGGTGCCGATTCTTCAGTGCGTATGTGCCGATGACGTTGGCACATGCTGATACAGGGAATATTTCCTAAACCGTAAAGGTTTAGGAGATATTTCCTGGACCTACAGGTAAGCCTTATTGTAGGCTTACCTGTAGTTTAAAGTGGTTGTCATGATTTGACAACCACTTTAAGAATAGCGTTGTTCGTCAGTATGCTGGCAAAAGTATGCTGGCAACGTGGCTCACATGCCCGGAAATCTAAGTTGAGGTTTGGAAAATGGACGAATTAACTACTTCTTTATCGCTTCCTCATAGGGTGTGGACCGGTACTTGTCGAAAACTTAGTTAACAGGTTAATGAAAACCAGGGTACTCTTTCCGCCCCCCCACCGATAAGAATTTCACCAACAGTTCAGTACTGTTGGTGAAATTTGATGTCCATTCGGATGTTATTCCGAATGGACATCCAGGTCCTTTATAGAGGA
>BLSH010217607.1:214029-224199 GCA_018402905.1 Glandirana rugosa | reverse complement strand
GTACCATGTTCCCCACTAATCTCCGACGTTTGTGTACCATGTCCTCCACTAATCTCCGACATCTCTGTACTTGTACCATGTGTCTGCAGCCTCTTATTACCTCTTGTGCCATGTCTCTACAGCCTCTAATCACCTCCTGTACCATGTGTTTGCAGCCTCTAATCACCCCTTGTACCATGTATCTGCAGCCTCTAATCACCCCTTGTACCATGTGTCTGCAGCCTCTAATCAACCCCTGTACCATGTCTCTGCAGCCTCTAATCACCTCCTGTACCATGTCTCTGCAGCCTCTAATCACCCCCTGTACCATGTGTCTGCAGCCTCTAATCACCTCCTGTACCATGTCTCTGCAGCCTCTAATCACCTCCTGTACCATGTCTCTGCAGCCTCTAATCACCCCTTGTACCATGTGTCTGCAGCCTCTAATCACCTCCTGTACCATGTCTCTGCAGCCTCTAATCACCTCCTGTACCATGTGTCTGCAGCCTCTAATCACCCCTTGTACCATGTCTCTGCAGCCTCTAATCACCTCTTGTACCATGTGTCTGCAGCCTCTAATCACCCCTTGTACCATGTGTCTGCAGCCTCTAATCACCTCCTGTACCATGTGTCTGCAGCCTCTAATCACCCCTTGTACCATGTGTCTGCAGCCTCTAATCACCCCCTGTACCATGTGTCTGCAGCCTCTAATCACCTCCTGTACCATGTGTCTGTAGCCTCTAATCACCCCTTCTACCATGTGTCTGCAGCCTCTAATCACCTCCTGTACCACGTATTTGCAGCCTCTAATCACCCCTTGTACCATGTGTCTGCAGCCTCTAATCACCCCTTGTACCATGTGTCTGCAGCCTCTTATTACCTCTTGTGCCATGTCTCTACAGCCTCTAATCACCTCCTGTACCATGTGTTTGCAGCCTCTAATCACCCCTTGTACCATGTGTCTGCAGCCTCTAATCAACCCCTGTACCATGTTTCTGCAGCCTCTTATTACCTCTTGTACCATGTGTCTGCAGCCTCTAATCACCTCCTGTACCGTGTCTCTGCAGCCTCTAATCACCTCCTGCACCGCCTGGCCATTCTGAGGGGGGTCACTGATGTAAGGGGGGGAGTGAATACAACAATGTAAGGGCGCACTGATATAAAAGTTCCCACTTATAGCAGGGAACCCCCCCTTAGTGTATTCACTCTGCAGAAGGTGGTCTCTGGTGACCAGAGTCCCCCACACACATCAGAGTTCCTGGCGTTCCTCTTTACATCAGAGTCTGCAGGATTCCCCCTTACAGTGCAATGACAATGCTGCAGACCCTGATGTAAGCAGATACTCTGATGTAAAGGGGAGCGTAGTGGACTCTGATATAAGGTGGTCTCTGGCGACCAGAGCCCCCCCTTATGTCAGCGTCCACCTTTAGAAAAGAGTTTCCTTGCACTGTAAGAGGGGATCCTGCACACTCTGTTATATGGAGGAACTCTGTGCTGGCTGGGTTATAGTAACCTGACCTTCATGTAAATGGAGAAATATGGTTTTTGACTTTTGTTTAACTTAAATACATTGCTAATGGCACTACAAGTTTATAGTTTAAATATTGATATTTGCACTGTTTGGCACTGAAAACTGTCATTTTAGGTACTTTTTTTGCAGTGGCAGTAAAAAATGCGGCTCTGTCAGTAAGTTTCATGAATTGTGCCCTCTGTAAATATTGGCGTCCTGCCAGTAAATTTCACTTCGGTGGCGTTGGCAACATTGGCCACATTCCGACTCCCCTAAGGCCTGAAGGACAGTAAAGTTGCCCTTTGTTTAGAGAGTTTGGAGACCCCTGTTCTAATGCTCTAATGCACTACCTTTGCTGGATCAGTGATTGCATTCATGATCAGTCTGGCTCAGTGACTTAGTGGTTGGCACCTGAGTCTGCAGCAATGGTCAGGTCTATATGCATGCAGTTTGCTTGTTCTCCCTATGCTTGCGTGGGTTTCCTTCGGGTACTCTGGTTTCCACCCATACGCCAATGCTGGTAGGTTAACGTGCTTGTAAAGGCTCAAGGCTTTTTAACTTGAATAATCCTTTTGTGTGCAGCAGCCCCCCCCCCTCCCCCCCAATACTTACCTGAGCCCGATCCCAATCCAGCAATGTGCACAAGAGCAGCAGCTCTACCAGGTCTCTTCCTCCTGATTGGCTAAGACAGCAGCGGGAGTCATTGTCCAAGGAGCCAAGGAATGCTATATGAATTGATTGCACTATAGCACTTTATGTTGTATTTGCACAGTATATTGTTTTGTGCGCACTTTATTACAGATTGCAGCACTTTATGATAGGATAAATCAAATGCACAGTTTTTGAATATTGAAGTTATATATTAATTGGCACTAGCACTTTTTTGTTAGGTGGTATATAATATTCATTACCATGTTGATTACCATCATACATTACCATGTATGATGTTTTGATATTCTATCAGAAAATAGAATAGCAGCTGCCTTCCCTTTATCAGTGTGTTAAGATTTTTTTCTTAGTCTTATGAGTATCCTACACGTGGTGCAGTTACAATTACAATATCTGCCATTTGAGAACGTGACAGACCCGGAAGGGGTCCCCTTTGGGTGGTCTTTCTCCCCACAGGCCTGTGTGATACCTTTGGATTTGTTTCCCCATTTGTCTTCTTTTCTTTACTACATTGATAAGCAAACCTGACCAAACTTGCTAAATTTGACATACATATCAAGCGATGATCTTAGTGAGGATCGGAGGTCCTGAGGAAGCAGGTCACCCCATGAAACGCGTTGACCTACAACTAGTGATCTCTGAGGGACCCCACAACAGAAGTTCCTGTAAAATTTATATTGGATTGAAACGTTTTTAGACATAAATACAGTGCCTTGAAAAAGTACTCATATCTCTTGAAATCTTCCACATTTTGTCATGTTACAACCAAAAATGAAGTTGTATTTAATTGGGATTTTATGTGATCGACCAACATGAAGTGGAAGGAAAAGGATAAATGGTTTTTGAACATATTTTACAAATAAATATCTGAAAAGTGTGGCATGCATTTGTATTCAGCACCCTTTACTCTGATATGCCTAACTAAAATCTTGTGGAACCAATTGCCTTCAGAAGTCACCTAATTAGTAAAGAGTCCACCTGTGTGTAATTTAAAGTGGTTGTAAAGGCAGAAGGTTATTTTTTTATCTAAAAGCATTCTATGCATTAAGATAAAAAGCCTTCTGTGTGCAGCGGCCCCCCTCAGCCAACCTAATGTTTGCCTGAGGTCCCTCTAGATCCAGCGATGTTGCAGGAGTGTCCCGGCTGCCCGGGACTCCCCTCCTCATTGGCTGAGACAGCAGTGCGGCGCCATTGGCTCCCACTGATGTCTAAGTCAATTAGCCAATCAGGAGAGAAAGGGGGCGGGGCCGGGCCGCTGCTCCATGTCTGAATGGACACAGGCAGCTGTTGCTCAGGTGGGGTGCCCCCATAGCAAGCAGCTTGCTGTGGGGGCACTCACCAGGAGAGAGGGGCCAGGAGAGCCGAAGAGGGACCCGAGAAGAGGAGGATCTGGACTGCTCTGTGCAAAACCAACTGCACAGAGCAGGTAAGTATGACATGTTTGTTATTTTTAACTAAAAACAAACACGACTTTACAATAACTTTAATCTCAGTATAAATACAGCTGTTTTGTGAAGCCCTCAGAGGTTTTTTCGAGAACCTTAGTGAACAAACAGCATCATGAAGGCCAAGGAACACACCAGACAGGTCAGGCATAACGTTGTGGAGAAGTTTAAAGCAGGGTTAGGTAATAAATAAATATTTCCAATCTCATGGAACCCTGTTCAATCCATCATCGGAAAACAGAAAGAGTATGGCACAACTGCAAACTTAATAAGACATGGCTGTCCAGCTAAACTGACAGGCCGGGCAAGGAGAGCATTAATCAGAGAAGCAGCCAAGAGGCCCAAAGTAACTCTGGAGGAGCTGCAGAGATCCACAGCTCAGGTGGGAGAATCTGTCCACAGGACAACTATTAGTCATGCACTCCACAAATCTGGCCTTTATGGAAGAGCGGCAAGAAGAAAGCCATTGCTGAAAGAAAGACATAAGAAGTGCCATTTGCAGTTTGCGAGAAGCCATGTGGGGGACACAACAAACATGTGGAAGAAGTGCTCTGGTCAGATGAGACCAAAACTGAACTTTTTGGCCTAAAAGTAAAACGCTATGGGGTTTAATTATTAAAGGCAGAACCACTTTGCACTACAAGTGCACTGCAAGTGCAGTCACTTTAGATCCAAGGGGAACATGCAAGGAAAATAAAAAACAGCATTTTGGCCTGCACATGATTGGATGATAAAATCAGCAGAGCTTCCCCTGATTTCATATCTTCCCCATAGATCTACAGCGACTGCACTTCTACGTGCACTAGCAGTGCATTTGTAGTGCAAAGTGGATTTGCCTTTAGTAAATCAACCCCAGTGTGTGGCAGAAAACTAACACTGCACATCACCCTGAACACACCATCCCCACCGTGAAACATGGTGGTGGCAGCATCATGTTGTGGGGATGCTTTTCTTCAGCAGGGACATGGAAGCTGGTCAGAGTTGATGGGAAGATGGATGGAGCCAAATACAGGGCAATCTTAGAAGAAGACCTGTAAGGGCCCACTCACACCTGAGCGCTTTCAGCTCGGAAAACGTTCATCTCAAAAGTCCCAAAACGCCCAACAATCAAAACCCCATTCGTTTAAATGGCCCCTGTTCACATCTGAGTGTTTTGTTGCATGAAGCTCAAAAAAGTACATGAGCTTCTTTTTAGGCAGATTACAGGCGTTTTTGTGCTTTTTACATGGGTGACCTTTTGACCTGTACAAAATCGCGGTAAAATCGCACGACTTTCCGCCTAAAAACAATACGCTCAGGTGTGAATGCAGACTTAGAGTCTGCAAAAGACTTGAGACTGGGGCGGAGGTTCACCTTCCAGCAGGACAACGACCCTAAACATACAGCCAGAGCTACAATGGAATGGTTTAGATCAAAGCATATTCATGTGTTAGAATGGCCCAGTTAAAGTCCAGACCTAAATCCAATTGAAAATCAGTGGCAAGTAATTGCTGTTGACAGACGCTCTCCATCCAATCTGACAGAGCTTGGGTTATTTTGCAAAGAAAAGGGGCAAATATTCCACTCTCTAGATGTACAAAGCTGGTAGAGACTTCCCCAAAAAGACTTACAGCTGTAATTGCAGTGAAAGGCGGTCCTACAAAGTATTGACTCGGGGGGGTGAATCCAAATGCACGCCACACTTTTCACATATTTATTTGTGGAAAATGTTGAAAACCATTTATCATTTTCCTTCCACTTCACAATTATGTGTCACTTTGTGTCGGTCTATCACATAAAACCCCAATAAAATACATTGACGTTTTTGCTTGCAACATGACAAAATGTGGAAAAGGGGTATGAATACTTTTTCAAGGCACTGTATGTGTTTTTTAATATGTACAAATAAAGATGTATAATTATTTTTAAATGATGTAAATGCTTTGCGTATTATACCATATATATATATATATTTAAAGTCCCTCTTTATATACGGAGAAACCATTGTTGCTTAATTGTTTTAGCGAACACACCAGAATGGACCAAAAATCACCTCTGCAGCACCATGCATTGCGGTGCACTAGGAAGGTGCACTGAGGTGTCCTTCAGAATGAACGGCATTGCATCGCACTATAGTGTCCACCAGCATTACAGTAGTGTAGTGGTGATGTGGGCCTGTGTTCTATCAGAATACCGCTACCCAGGGCCAGAACAAGGGGTGGGCAGGAGGGGCGGCTGCCCTGGGCACAGTGGGGATTTTTGCTAGAACGGGTGATTTGGAAGGGGGGATTTGTACTAGGATAGTAGATTTGTGTTAGGTAGGGGGATTGGGGGTGATGGAGTTCTGCTAGAAGGGATGATTGAGGGATTTGTGCCAGGAAGGGAAGTTTGGGAGGAAGTGTTAGTGCTAGGAGAGGGGATGTGGGGGGAATTTGTGCTGGGAGAGGAGAATTTGGAGGGGGGATTTATGCTAAGAGGGAAACTTTGAAGGGTGGAGGATTTGTGCTAGGAGGGGGGATTTGGGGAGGGAGAGGATTTGAGCTGGGAGGATGATCTGTAATGGAAGAGGTAGAATGTTTGTTTGGGGATAAATTTGGCCTGCAAAAGGAATTAGCTTAAGGGTCAGTGTTAAGATTCGTTTTTTGAGAGAGGATTTTTGCTGACACATAACGCTCATACATTTTGAGCGGGGGGGAGGGGGGGGGCAATGTTTGGCCTCTTTGCCCTGGGCACTAGATGACTCTGTCCCGGCACTGCTGCCAGTTCCTCACTTCCTGTCGCTGGGTGGTTTTGTTCATGTTTCCACTGTATCTATTGAAGGAGCCACGATTGCCCACCCATGTTCATCTCAAAGACATGGGTGATGATGGGATTAGTAGTTTACATAGGGCCATGGACAAGGGGTGAACAGAAGGGACGGCTGCGCCCCAAGTTTCTTCTACTATAAGGCTGACAGGGGTAGTGACAGTGGCATCACTACTTCTGTCAACCCAGTGCTGGAAGTGGCAAGGAAAGGAGGAGAGAGCAGGGTGGAGATGCAGGCTGTGCTCTCTCTCCCCCTTCTCCTCATAAGCACACACATAATGGGGGGGGCAGTTTGGCATCTTTGCCCTGGGCACTATATGTTCCTGTCCTGGCTCTGCCTCTAGCCATCAGAAAATGCAATGGAAGTGACATTGCAAAAAAAAATGCTGTTTGCGCATGCACTATGCATTCAACATGGCCACTATGTGTTTCAATAGGTTTCCTAATCTGACAGAACACAAAAGCAGCAGCAGATATCTTGAACACCCTGGCAAGTCTTGAATTTCACACTTATTTTAGCAGTTAACTCCTCTTATATACTAAAATAGACTATTTCCGAGTGAGGATGTCAAAAAATGTCCCAAATGACTATCGGTTTGGCGCTGAGCAGTGCGGGGTGTACCAAGATGCCGTCACCACCTTCTGACTGCAGGCTTGTTGCTGCTTTTTGAATGCAACTTCAAAACAGTGTCACAGATTTAAAAATACTTTATTTCAGTATAAGACGAGTTTACTGCTAAAATAAGTGTGAAATTGTAGACTTGCCTGGGTGTAAGAAGATGTCCGCTGCTGCCTTTGTGTTCTGTCAGATTAGGAAACCTATTGGAACGCATATTGGGATTAGGAAACCTATTGGAATGCATAGCGGCCATGTTGGAATGCATAGTGCATGCGCAGTAAGCATTTTTTGCTCAGAACGTCAATTCCGTTACATTTTGTGATGGGTAGCGGTATTCTGACAGGACACCGTCAGTGTCAATAAAGCCCAGTGTGTACCTCCAAACAAATACAAGTCTCTCGCTGAGGAACGTGTGACACAGCTGCCAGCAGGAAGTCGTTCCTATCACACTGACATCACTCTGCCGAGTTCCCGTGTGTGTGGTGAGGTGCTTTCCATGTGCTCACAGCAGCCCTATCAGTGCAGCAAAGCAGTCATGTGAACATTGGGGTGCACTGAATGAATACAGATATAGTCCCGATAATGGGCTCTATGCTATCAATATAGAGAACACATGGCTTCAGATGGACATACACAGAGCTCATTACCGATAAAATTCCTGATGAAATCTTAGGCCTCATACACATGGGCTTTTTTTGACGCCACGTTTTTTTGCAGCTCTGCATGTTAGTCAATGGCCCCATAAAAACGCCAAAGTTTTTGAGCTGCACATAGTGTCGGCATTAGTGAGCTGTAAATAGAACACGGGGACATCGCTTTCCGAGGCTGTAGCGTTTTGGCGTTTTTGACGCTGAGCCGGCAAAACGCTCACTAACGCCGACGCGACGTTAACCAGCGTTTTGGACTCCGACGGTTTCAAGATAAAAAAATAGCAGAGGAATTTTTTTTTAATAAAAAAAACACCTATTAACCCCGACGCTCCCAACGCTCAATAATGCTCATTAATGCCGATGCAAAACGCCGATTTATGCCTGACGTTGGATCCGACGTTTTGCTAATACGCCAGAGTGTATGAGGCCTTACAGTGTATGGCCAGCTTTATCTGCTGCCTAAAGAACTGCCGACATCTGGGGTACTAGGGGTGGAGTGGGGGGGGTGCCTTGAGGAAAACAGACTCCCCGACTGTCCCAGAAGTATTGGCGGTAAAAGAAAATTTACTAATAACCACTTCAGCTCCGGAAGGTTTTACCCCCTTCATGATCAGGGCATTTTTTGCTACTTAAATCGGCGGTCCGAGGGCTAAAAAAAAAATTAAAAGTCAGCAGCTACACATACAGTAGCTGCTGACTTTTAATAATAGGACACTTACCTGTCCTGGAGTCCAGCGATGTCGGCACCCGCCGCCGATCTTCGGATCGGGGGACGGGTGCAGCCGCCTCCATCGCGGGTAAGGGAACCCGGACGTGTAAGCAGTACAGCTTCACGCCGGGCACCTTACCGCGCATGCGCGAGCTCTGCCACGCTCTGCTACTGGCCAGGCGGCCAGAAGCAGAGCGAGCAGGGAGGAGGGAGCCGGGCTGCTGACGTCAGCGGCCGCGTCCGCCGGGCAGAGCTCCCGGATGTGTGGAAAAGGACACCTGTCTAAAGACAGGTGTCCTCTTCCCCCTCCCCCCCGAAAGGTGCCAAATGTGACACCTGAGGGGGGGTGGAATCCAACCAGCGGAAGTTCCACTTTAGGGTGGAACTCCGCTTTAATACTGCGCTACTTAAACTGGCAATCGCGCGCTCCTGCGACATTGTACTAAAACTAAATTGATATAATTTTTTCACACAAATAGAGCTTTCTTTTGGTGGTATTTGATCACCACTGTGTATAGATTCCACCCATTGTGTCAGGAGTATACAGCCCAGCATCACCAGATAGGAGTATGCAGCATCACCAGATAGGAGTATGCAGCATCACCAGATAGGGGTACACAGCATCACCAGATACAGATACAGCGGAGCGATCCCCACTGAGCAAAAAACGTACCCTTCACACGGAAAGCCCGTGTGAAAGGACCTGTACTTTAATTCAGTTCGATAGGCATGTACACTGGTGCAGATTGCCCCTGTTTAAACCATTTCACCAAAGCCCCATAAAGAGGCTCCCAAAAAAATTTGGAAGAAAATAATTAAATAATTAAAACTACTGACACTATCCACTGCCCTACTGACACCAATCTCTGCCCTACTGACACCGCCCACTGCCCTATTGACACCGTCCACTGCCCTTCTGACACCAATCTCTGCCCTACTGACACTGCCCTACTGACACCATCCACTGCCCTACTGACACCGACCTCTGCCCTACTGACACCGACCTCTGCCCTACTGAACACCGTCCACTGCCCTACTAACACCATCCACTGCCCTACTGACACAGACCTCTACCCTACTAACACCATCCACTGCCCTACTGACATTGACCTCTACCCTACTGACACCGTCCACTGCCCTACTGACACCGTCCACTGCCCTACTGACACGTCCACTTCCCTACTGACACCAATCTCTGCCCTACTGACACCATCCACTACCCTACTGACACCGACCTCTGCCCTACTGACACCGACCTCTGCCCTACTGACACCGACCTCTGTCCTACTGACGTCATCCTCTGCCCTACCGACACCAATCTCTGCTCTACTGACACCGTCCTCTACCATACTGACACCAATCTCTGCTCTACTGACACTGTCCTCTGCCCTACTGACACTGTCCTCTATCCTACTGACACCGTCCTCTGCCCTACTGACACCGTCCTCTGCCCTACTGACACCGTCCTCTGCCCTACTGACACCGTCCTCTGCCCTACTGACACCGTCCTCTGCCCTACTGACACCGTCCACTGCCCTACTGACACCAATCTCTGCTCTACTGACACAGTCCTCTGTTCTACTGACACCGTCCTCTGCCCTACTGACACCAATCTCTGCTCTACTGACACCGTCCTCTGCCCTACTGACACTGTCCTCTGCCCTACTTACACCGTCATCTATCCTACTGACACCATCCTCTGCCCTACTGACACCGTCCTCTGCCCTACTGACATAAATCTCTACCCTACTGACACCGTCCACTGCCCTACTGACAGTCATCCCGTCTCCTACCACAGTCATCCT
>BLSH010217607.1:202935-214019 GCA_018402905.1 Glandirana rugosa | reverse complement strand
CCACAGTAATCTCGTCACCCGACACAGTCATCACGTTACCCTGCCCTACTGACACGTCCACTTCCCTACTGACACCAATCTCTGCCCTACTGACACTGCCCACTGCCCTACTGACACCATCCACTGCCCTACTGACACCGACCTCTGCCCTACTGACACCATCCACTGCCCTACTGACTTCATCCTCTGCCCTACTGACACTGCCCATTGCACTACTGACACAGCCCACTGCTCTAATGACACCGTCCACTGCTCTACTGACACCGTCCACTGCCCTACTGACACCGTCCTCTGCCCTACTGACACCTTCCTCTGCCCTACTGACACCTTCCTCTGCCCTACTGACACCATCCTCTGCCCTACTGACACCAATCTCTGCTCTACCAACACCAATCTCTGCTCTACTGACACCGTCCTCTACCATATTGACACCAATCTCTGCTCTACTGACACTGTCCTCTGCCCTACTGACACTGTCCTCTGCCCTACTAACACCGTCCTCTATCCTACTGACACCGTCCTCTGCCCTACTGACACCGTCCTCTGCCCTACCAACACCAACCTCTGCTCTACTGACACAGTCCTCTGCCCTACTGACACTGTCCTCTGTTCTACTGACACCGTCCTCTGCCCTACTGACACCAATCTCTGCTCTACTGCCACCATCCTCTGCCCTACTGACACTGTCCTCTGCCCTACTTACACCGTCATCTATCCTACTGACACCATCCTCTGCCCTACTGACACCGTCCTCTGCCCTACTGACATAAATCTCTACTCTACTGGCACCGTCCTCTGCCCTACTGACACTGTCCTCTGCTCTACTGACACCGTCCTCTGCCCTACTGACACCGTCCTCTGCCCTACTGACACTGTCCTCTGCCCTACTGACACCACCCACTGCCCTACTGACACCGTCCTCTGCCCTACTGACACCGTCCTCTGCCCTACTGACACTAATCTCTGCTCTAGTGACACCATCCTCTGCCCTACTGATACCGTCCTCTGCCCTACTGGCTCCGTCCTCTGCCCTACTGGCTCCGTCCTCTGCCCTACTGGCACCGTCCTCTGCCCTACTGACTTTGAGGTGCACACTCTAATGCAATAGGCTATGCACACCTATGTTCAGTTAAAGTGGAGCTCCACCCAAAAGGGGAAGCTCTGCTTGTTTGCACCCTCCCCCCTCCTTTGCCACATTTGTCACTTTTGTTTTGGGGGGGAGGGGGAGACCTGGTTTTGACAGTTACCCGCTCCCACTTCCAGGGTAAGATTGCCACATGGCGATCTACTACATATCCAGCCACTCCTCCTTCCACCACTGCCTTCTAAGACCTGTGTGTGTCCCAGAAAATGGCGGAACCATTCAGAAAGTGCAGCAGAACTCGCGCATGCACAGTAGGAAACCAGCTGTGAAGCCTGAAGGCTTCACTGCCGGTTTCCCTTACTTGCAATGCCGCCTCCTGCACCCAAAGCCAATGGACGAATCGGCTTGGGGTGCCGAAATCGCGGGAACCCTGGACAGGTAAGTGTCCTTATTTTAAAAGTCAGCAGCTACAGTATTTGTAGCTGCTGACTTGTATTTTTTTTTTTTTTCAGACTGAGCTCCGTTTTAAGCCGCTTACAATAAATTTGCTTGAAAATAAGTTCTTGGGTATGTGTAGGGTAGTCTGTAACCATTAGGAGTCAATTTAAATTGGAGCTCCATCTGAAAAAAAAGAATTAAAAGTCAGCAGCTACAAATACTGTAGCTGCTGACTTTTAAAATAAGGTCAGCACCCCAAGCTGATTCGTCTAACGGCTTCCGGTGCAGGTGCCGGCATTGCAAGAGAAAACGGCAGTGAAGTCCTCAGGCTTCACCGCCGGTTTCCTACTGTGCATGCACATATATAGGTCCCAGAAGGCAGTGGGGGGGGGGGATATGTAGTGGATCGTGTGGCGATCTTACCCAGGAGTGGGAGTGGGTACCTGCTCCCCCCCCCCCCCAAAAAGTGCCAAATGTGGCAGTGGAGGGGGGGAGGGTGCGAACAAGCGGAGCTTCCCTTTTTGGGTGGAGCTCCGCTTTAACAAGAGAAACTGTAGGTTTTCACTTTGGAAAACAATTTTTAGACATTAAAATTAATTTCTCCAAATTCCATAACCTGCTCCTCTGTATTGGGGATTCCAGCTTGTGCAGCTTTTTTGAAATGCAACAAAATCCGAGCGTGCATACAAAAGGACTCAGCACTCCGCTCTTTTATACACAGCAATTTAAGTACATAATGTAATTTAGAATTTTATTAGGAAAACAAGCTGGCCGGCTATTTTTGGTTTGTCATCTGTTGGATAAATGCCCATGTGCTGATTTGTTCCACCCACACAAGCTATGTTCTATAAAACAGAGATGCTTATTCGAGCGTTCATGTAAGGGAGCCCATTGGGTAGGCTAAACAAGGACATGGCTCAGGGGCTTTAATAAAGCAGCTGTTACTTCTCAAAGAGGCAGATTTCACACTCTCCAATATTTCCAGATTAGAAAAAGGTTCACCTGCCTTCCCTCCCTAGGCAATGAGGCATAAGTGAGGTTTAAAGGGGCTGTGCTTAAGGCCTCATACACACGGGCGTATATAAAAAAATAAACAAAACGTCGGGCCCGACGTCAAGGAAAAAAAGGCGACGTTTTTCGGCGTTATGTATTGACGTTTTTCGGCGTTAGTGAGCGTCGGCGTCAATAGGCGTCAATAGGCGTTTTTTAAAACAAAATCATCCCTCTGCTATTTTTCAACCTAAAAACGTCGGCGTCAAAAAACGCCGGAAAACGCAGGTATAATAATAGGTGGCATATGGTGGCATATGTTGGCGTTTCTTGGCATATTGTGGCGTCGGCGTCAAAAAACGTCAAAATGTTACAGCCTCAGAACGCGATGGCCATGGGTTCTACTTTCTGCTCACTAACGCCGACGCCACCTACAGCTCAGAAACGCCGACGTTTTTATGGGGCCATTGACTAACATGGAGAGCTGCAAAAAACGCCAGAAAACGCCGGCGTCAAAAAACGTCCGTGTGTATGAGGCCTTAATCATATTTGTGACCCAATCATTTTCTGCACCACATATAGCTGCCACTTTGTACTATGGCTCTTCTGTGTCTCTAGAACAGGGTTTCTCAACCTTTTCAACACGGAACCCTTGAAATAACTTTACGGTCTCAGGGAACCCCCTGCTAAAAATGACTATATCTACAACTAATGATACATTAGCGTGATGGTCAGTGGGAAGAATGCTACTTATACTTGTGGTCATTGGGAAGAACTTCCCCTTACAGATAGATAAAAAGATCAATGGTGTCAGTGGGAACTTATGAGAGTCAGAAATTGCTCAAGGAACCCCTAGCAACCTCTGGAGGAACCCAAGGGTTCCATGGAACAAAGTCCTTCCAGCATAAGATACTACCCCACAGAGTCCCCCATTGAGGTATTCCCCCATAGAGTGCAACCTCATACAGACCTTCCTCTATAAAGTTTTGCCCCATAGAGCCCCCCTTATACAGTCCTTCCACCAAAGAAATGTGCCCCCATACAATACTGTCCCCATCGAGTCTCATTCATACAGTTCTTCTTCCATTGGGTGCTGCTGTATAGATTACCTGCTCATACAGCCCTTACATAGACTGCTGTCTTTACAGAATCCCCCAAATGACACCTTCCCACGATGATTCCACCATAGAACAATTTCATACAGTCCTACCTTCAAAAGATTTTGTCCCCATGTCCTCCTACAGTCCTTCCACCATAATATACTGCTTCAATACAGTTCCCCTCATATAGTTGTTCCTCCAGGCGGTTGTGCCCCTAGGAGTACCTCTAATACAGTTCTGCCCCATAGAGTACCTCTAGTACACTCTTTCCCCTTTAAAATACTGCACGATACAGTCTCCCTAATATAGTCCTTTCTCCATATGCAGCTGCCCCCATAGCGCACCTTCATACAGTCCTTCCTCCAAATGATGTAGTCCTATACAGTGTCCCTCATATAGTCTTTTCACCATAAACTACTACTTCCATAGAATTCCACTTCCCCCACCAGAAAATGCTGCCCTCGTACTGCTTGATCACCATGCTCCTCTCATTTCGCCTTATATAGTTCTTCCTCCAGAAGGTGCTGCCCCAATAGAGAACCCCTTATACAGTTCTGCCCCACAGAGTACCCCTAATACAATCTTTCCCTTTAAAATACTGCCATATGCAGGTGTGTACCCTTATACAGTATACTCCTTCCTGCATACGATGTTGTGCCATAGAGAGCCCCTCATATAGCCATTCTACCATAAACTACTGCACCTGTAGAGTGCCCCCCCCCCCCCCCACCATAAAATGCTGCCCTCATACTGCTCAGCCCCCATGTTTCCCCCATATAGTTATTCCTCTAGATGGTCCTACCCCCCATAAAGTTACCCTTATACAATTCTGCCCCGAAAGAGCCTCTCTCATAGTCCTTCCTACATATGCAGCCGCCCCCACAGAGTGCATCCTTATATAGTCCTTCCTTCATGTGATGTTGCTCCATAGAGTGTTCATGATATAGCCTTTCCACCATAAACTACTGCCCCATAGAGCCCCTTTATATAGTCCTTCCTTCATGTGATGTTGCTCCATAGAGTGTTCATGATATAGCCTTTCCACCATAAACTACTGCCCCATAGAGCCCCTTTATATAGTCCTTCCTTCACATGCAGCTGCCCCTCATAGAGCGCACCCTCATACCTTCCTCCATATGATGTTTCCCTCATATTGTCTTTTCACCATAAACTATGTAGCGTTCCAAACTACCCCACCATAAAATGCTGCCCTCATACTGTTTAGTCTCCTTGGCTAGCCCTTTGTTTACAAAGTCCTCATGAAGGGATTCCATCCAGCCTATAGGTCAGCCATTCAAAGACGGCACCAGCAATCATACCACTTGTCACATATACTATTTTATAACGCCATGTGACCACAGCAGCCAATATTAGTCTGACATTCTATGGGCTAGATAGGCAGCGGGATCTCCTGACCATAGTTCCAGGCTATATTCCGTCCCCTTTTGTACCTCGCATGTGTGGTGCAATCGCGGTTTACATACACCTGCACCCCCTGTGCTCCTGTTTGCATTAGCGGGTGTGTTCATAATGGGGGTTATGATTATATGTTTTTTAATCACATATGTATTAATTTATTATTTAACTTTATTGCTATCACGAGCAGTTAACAACCCCCCCCCCCCCCACCCATGTGATAGCATTGGGCAGGTGACAGATACTCTTTATGGAGCCATTGGGGGTCTCCCCTCCCCTTCAAAGCGTGCAGTGATCTGCTCAGTTACAGGCTCCCCGATTGTATCAGTCAAGCAAAGACAGCTCCAAAAGTGTTGAAATCGCCTTTGCTTCCAGTTTCATTCCAGGCAGAGAAGATTGAAGAATGGATGTTCTTGGGTCTCCTCTCACCAGCCATTTTGAAACCCTCTGATGTGGTCCTTGGGCTGTACCCCGTGGCATTAAACCCAAAATATTTATTAATTTGTTTAACCTCTCTCCGTCCGTGCCATAGCCGAATGACGGCTACGGCGCGGCTCTAAAATACAGGGAGGCCGTCAATAGACGGCCTGCCCTTCGGTTCGCGCCGGGCACGCTCCCGTGTGAGCGTGCCCGTGGTTCGGGCGGACCCGATGTCCGCTGGAGGCCCACGATCTCCTCACAGAGAGCAGGAACGGGGAACCGCCGTTGTAAATGCGGCGGTTCTCCGTTCTGTGAGGGGGGCATGCCAGATCTACTGATCCCTGTCACTGGGATCAGTTAGATCTGTCATGCCCCTGCCAACCCCGCCCCCCCCCCCCCACAGTTAGAACCCATCCATGGAACACTGTTAACCCCTTCACTGCCCCCTTAGTATTAACCTCTTTCCTGCCAATGACATGTATACAATAATCAGTGTCTATTTTTAGATCTGATCGCTGTATAAATGTCATTGGTCCCAAAAAAAGTGTCAAAAACCTCCGACATGTCCGCCGCAATATCGTAGTCCCGATAAAAATCGCAGATCGCCGCCATTGCCAGTAAAAAAATAAAAAATAAATAAAAACGCCATAAACCAATGTCCATAGTTTGTAGGTGCTATAACTTTTGCGCAACCCAATCAATATACGCCGATTGCGATTTTTTTTTGCCAAAAATATGTAGAAGAATATATATCAGCCTAAACTGATGAATAAATTTGTTTTTTTATTTTTGGATATTTATTATAGCACAAAGTAAAAAATATTGTTCTTTTTTTCAAAATCGTCGCTCTCTTTATTCGTTTATAGTGCAAAAAAAAAAAAAAAAACCGCAGAGGTGATCGAATACCACCAAAAGAAAGCTCTATTTGTGGGGAAAAAAGGACGCAAATTTTGTTTGGGTACAACGTCGCACGACCGTGCAATTAATAGTCAAAGAGTGACAGCGCTGAAAACTGAAAAATGGTCTGGGCAGGAGGGGGGGGGGGGGGGTTTAAGTGCCCCAGTAATGAAGTGGTTAAAAATAGTATTGCATTTTATATACACGTTCCCTTAATTATTTGCACATTTATATTA
This sequence comes from Glandirana rugosa, assembly GCA_018402905.1. Lineage (NCBI taxonomy): Eukaryota > Metazoa > Chordata > Amphibia > Anura > Ranidae > Glandirana > Glandirana rugosa. Next base: position 207,438 of record BLSH010217607.1, on the reverse strand, counting down.
TATAAAGTAATAAAACTTGGATGACCCTGGTGCTTCCCTCTTGTCTGTGTCCCCGCTGCAGCACTGGATCCTATGGATCACCCGTTGCCACCTCTCCTGCACATCCTTCCCTTTTAGCAAACAGGCAAGCCGGTCACTTTCTCCTTTCTCTGTGTAGGCACCCCACGTCACTATTGGGTTTTCTTTGATGAATGAATGACAAGCCCCTCCCCCTCTCCTCCTCCATGGTGACATCATCATAGTAACTAGCAAATGTCAATCAGCTAAAACTCCACCGTTTTACTCAAAATAATTATAAGATATTTTTAAATAATGAGTCCTAAAAAGGATTAAAATAATTTATTTATATTTAATACGTCTTTTTCTTTTACATTGCAAAAGTATGTTTTTATTTTTATCAGTGAGCGCTATGTGGGCATGGGAAGCTATTCAAGACTTATTTATATGGCGTATCTAGCATACGTCATCTGACTTTTTGCGATATAAACAAAAAAAGACTGACAATTTTGGTGAAAAAAAACAATATTTTTTTACTTTCTTCTAGAATACATTTCCAAAAAAAAAAGTGAAAAAAAAAATTTCTTCATCAATTTAGGCCAATATGTATTCTGCTACATATTTTTGGTAAAAAAAATCCCCAATAAGCGTATATTGATTGGTTTGCGCAAAAGTTATAGCGTCTGAAAAACTTTAGATTTATAGACTTTCATTTATTTATTTTTTTTTACTGTTAATGGCAGCGATCTGCGATTTTTAGGGGGACTGTGACATTGAGGCGGACAAATCTGACCCCAAGTGACACTTTTTGAGAACCAGTGACACTAATACAGTGATCAGTGCTAAAATGACACTGGCAGGGAAGGGGGTTAACACCAGGGGCAATCAAATGGTTAAATGTGTTCCCTGGGAGGTGCTTTCTAACTGTGAGGGGTAGTGGATTCACTGGAGGAAAAGAGAGATCATGATTCAGCTTAGCTGAAACACAAGCACTCTCTTTTCCTCCCTGACAGAGCAGTGGTGTGCTTTGTTTACATCAGCAGACCGTTACTCCGGTTCTCTTCTGAACGATCAGCCCATCGTGACCAATCACAGGAGGAGCGGAGCCCCCCCCAAACCGCGTGCAAGAAATCACATACAGGCACTTGATTTTGCGCACCTGGGCCACCCTGCTGCAGTAAATGTACGTGGGGCCTTCCAAAAGTGGTTAAAGTGTTAGGGCCGGTTCACACTGAGGAGATCCGACTTCGGGGCGACTTTGGTAGGCGATTTGAAAAGGCGAAGCGGCGCGATTGCGAAGCGGCGCGATTGCGAAGCGATTGCGAAGCGATTGCAAAGCGATATCAGGCGATTTTAGGCGATTTCAACACGAGTACCTGGGACATGAGAGGTGTGTCTTCTGGCAAAATTATGTTTTTCTTCCTGGAAAGTCGCTTCTTCATAGACTGGGATCCGACTTGGAAGCGAACTTCCATTGACTTCTATGGGCTCAATTCGCCTAGAAGCCGCTTGAAAATAGTACAGGAACCTTTTTTGGAATCGCTTTGGACTTGAGTAGCGCATATTAAGACGGCTCCATTCATTCCAATGGGATTTCTGATGTCAGGCGATTTGAGGCGACACAAGTCGGATCGCAAATCGCCTAGGATCGCCTCAGTGTGAACCGACCCTAAGTTGACCTTAACCAAAAACTGCCTATGCAGATAAGGGACATCTGTAGATAAAAACAAATTGTGCAGCTCTGACTAAAGTTGAATAATGCCCTTGCTATATATGTAGACCATTAATTTACCTCCTGAAGCCTGACTGGAATACTCAGTCCCAGTACGATGCTAGGACGTTGCTAAGTGAGGCCTAGTCATTACTGTTCATCTCCGCCATCACAGGAGTGAGCTCCCAAATGTTGAGCTCAGGGCTACTACATCAGGGGAGAGAAAGAGTATGAGAGGGGGTCTGAATCAGAGAAAAAGGCTCACTCCTGTGATGGTGGAGGTGAGCAGTGATGACTAGGCCTCACTAGGCCTCACTAGGCCTCACTTAGCAACGTCCTGGGAGTATTCCAGTCAGGCTTTGGGAGATATGTAAATGGCCTACACCTATAGCAAAGGCATTATTCAACTTTAGTCAGAGCTGCACAGTTTGTTTTTATCTACAGGTGTCCCTTATCTACATAGACAGTTATTTTGGTAAAGGTCAACCAACCCTTTAAGCGTTCTAAATATGTGTACACACAGTTCTTCTACTTCGCATTTAGATACCGCATATCACCCCTTACTTGCACAGGCAGTTTTTTTTGTAAAGGTGAACTAACCCTTTAATGCTTGTGAGTTTAATATCACTTTAACCTCTTCAGGACCGCCCTCCCGCAATGTACTGCGGACAGGCGGCTCCTACAGGCACATCGGCGTACCTGTACGTCACGGCCTCTTCTGGGTACAGGGCGCACCCTCCAACTCCCGCATTGATTAGACACAGCAGAATTTTGTCAGCAGGTCCCAGCCAATGATTCAAGGCTTGGACCTGCCGATCAGCTGTGTCCAATCACAGCCTAGAGCCCTGTGTTGACAAACAACACAGGGCTCTGTATAGAGGGAACAATCTCTTTATTTCTTGCAGTGAGAAGAAACAAACAGATTTTTAGTAAAAAGCAGCCCATAATATACACATTCACAATTGTTAGACACACACTTAACCCCTTGATTACCCGAGATGTTATCCCCTCCCCTGCCAGTGTCATTAGTACAGTAACAGTATATAGTATTATCACTGATCACTATATTAGTGTCACTGGAGATGTCAGTGTCAGTCAGTTAGTCTACCTCCCGGGTCCCACGCTATATCAATTAGTGTCAGATTGCTCACCGTATCACAGTCCCAGTATAAGTCGCTCATCACCGCCACTACTAGTATAAAAAATGAATTAAAAGAAATTCTGGTATATATGCCATAGATGTAAACGCTATAACTTGCAGACAAGCCAATCAATATACACTTATTGGGATTTTTTTTACCAAAAACATGTAGCAGAATGCATTTTGGCCTAAACTTATGAAAAAAAATTATTTTATACTACATATTTTTACCAGAATTTTTTTTTTCAAAAATGTTTGGTCTTTTTCATTAATTTAATAAAAAAAATAGAATCAGTGATCAAATGCCACCAAAAATGGAATCAGTGTTTAAATGCCACCAAAAATGGAATCAGTATTCAAATGCCACCAAAAATGCAATCAGTGTTCAAATGCCACCAAAATTGGAGTGAGTGATCAAATGCCACCAAAAGAAAGCTCTATTTGCGTGGAAAAAAAATTATATAAACTTTGTTTAGGTACAGCATCATGTGACTGCACAATTACGAGTTAAAGTAGCGCAGTGCTGAATAGCAAAAAATGGCCTGGTCATTAAGGGGGTAAAACCTTCCAGGGCTAAAGTGGTTAAGTCCCCTCTCACATGGGCAGTCTGGTTAGGTTTGCCAGTCATTTTTTTAGGCAGACCTGATCGGAAGATCCACATCAGTCCATGAGTGGCCAGACGTAAACAGACTTGTGTCCATTTGAAACCGATTACATTTTTGGACCCAAACATGGCGGATGAGAGGTAATCGGATTTATTCCAAATAAAAGATAATGATATAAAAGGTATATTCCATTCTGTCTCGATTCAGTGGGAGATTTGTTCACGGATACCTCACTGATGGGATCAGACACGGTCTGTGTGAAAGGGGCCTACAAAGTTCAAGGACACAGGCCCTATAGGAGATTGCACAATCAGGTTGATGCATATATAGCCAGCTTTAGGCATAAGGGACCAGGGGCCAATGTATAAAAAGTGTGCTAACAAGAAAATTGGCAACCAATCTGCTGCCAACACTCATTTCTAGAGACCACAGAGTTTGTAAATGGAATAAGGACTTTTCTGCTTGCCTATTCGCCCCGTACAAGCCATGTCTAACTTTTTTTTTTAAAAATGATAAATTGCTCCAAAGAAGGGGTCTCCAAACTCGTTATTATATGACCCACAGCTAGGGTCAGTTGCAAATCCTTAATTGGTACAGACTGAGAATTAAGGTCAGCAGAAGCCTATGGTCTCCACTGCAACCTCACCGTTGTAAGGGCGCACTCTGACCGGGACCATGATGCAAGCGGGGACTCTGACTAGGACCATAATGCAAGTGGGGACTTTGACCGGGACCATGATGTAAGCTGGCACTCTGACCAGGACCATGATGCAAGCGGGGACTCTGACCGGGACCATGATGCAAGCAGGGACTCTGATGCAAGCTGGGACTCTGACCGGGACCCTGATGCAAGCTGGGACTCTGACCGGGACCCTGATGCAAGCTGGGACTCTGACCGGGACCCTGATGCAAGCTGGGACTCTGACCGGGACCCTGATGCAAGCTGGGACTCTGACCGGGACCCTGATGCAAGCCGGCACTCTGACCGGGACCACACGGCCGAACGTAGTCCCAGGGCCAGTCTCAGGGTCGAACGTAGTCCCAGGGCC
>BLSH010217607.1:189512-201214 GCA_018402905.1 Glandirana rugosa | reverse complement strand
TCAGGGGTGAACGTAGTCCCCCCTGATGCAAGTGGGGACTCCGACCGGTACCCTGATGCAAGTGGGGACTCCGACCGGTACCCTGATGCAAGTGGGGACTCCGACCGGTACCCTGATGCAAGTGGGGACTCCGACCGGTACCCTGATGCAAGTGGGGACTCTGACCAGTACCCTGATGCAAATGGGGACTCCGACTGGGACCCTGGTGTAAGGGGGAGCTCCGATCGGGACCTTAAAGCAAGGGGGAGCTCCGATTGGGACCCTGATGCAAGGAGGCTCTGAGCGGGGACCCTGATGCAAGGGGGGGGGGCTCTGATCGGGACCCTGATGTAAAGAGGAACCCTAATGGGGACCCTGATATAAGGCAGACTCTGAAGCTGATGTAAGCGGGGACTCCAATGTGGCCCTTATACTGAAAAAGTTTGGAGACCCCTTGCTCTAAAGAGTTTACAATGTAAAATTAAGCGACTTTTACACAATGCAATAAAGGGTCTGCGGCATTTGTTTGGCTTAGGTTGGACCTATTAGGTGAGAGGAGATAAATCTTATGACTCAAAGTAAAGAAATGCAGCTTACAATGATTGACGATAATAAAGTAATGATTAGCCAGCACTAATTTATATGCCAATTCATACAAACTGCACCCAGAAGATACCAGCTAGGCAATGCCAAAGTTCCCTGGCAACCTTTGACCATGCCAGCAGCATCTGCAGCCCCTCTGACATCATACTGCAGCCTGGTGATTGGCTGATGACCAGAGACTGCACCCCTCTACACTGATCCATGACATCACACTGCAATCCCAAAATCACAACATGACCATCATAAACAGACACCTTCCAGGCTCTGCATAGCAATCACTCACCTTCCACAGCCATGATCTCAGCACTGTCCTGATGCACACATTATTTCCGAAGCCCAGGGACCATCTGCCTCTTCTTCTACACAGCTGCTTGTGTATTTCTGCTTTCACTGCTATGGGAAACCTGCAGAGAGCAAGCCTGAGAACCAGCGCAAGGCTTCATGGGAAATGTAGTTCTTTTGGTTTAGCCATCCTCACGTTTTACTGCTGATATTTGCTGATGAAGTCAAAGAGATTTGATTTTATTAATTTACTGACCATTTGCAATCCACATGTGCTGCTTGTGGAGCAGATTTCGTGGAGGGTGAGGAGTTCTAGAGGGGAGGTGGACTGGTAAGGACTACATTTCCCAGAATGCCTCATGGCAGGAGCAGATTTTGACAGCTAGTGCAAGTATTTCCTCAATAACTTCCTTCTCAGGTGCAGAGCCATGCTGGATGTCACAGTGACCGCACACAGGGATGCTGCTCTGCTGGAAAAACTGGATTTGTCTACATAGTATCTGATTATTTCTAGAGGAAATATTATACAGCAGACTTTAATGTGATCACTGCAATGTTACAGTTGGGTTGCAAGAGCTGGGGAATGTTTATTAACCACTTCAGCCCCGGAACCAGGCCACTTTTTGCGTTTCTTGCGTTATTTTAACTGACAATTGCGCAGTCCTGCGACTCTGTACCCAAATAAAATTGATGTCCTTTTTTTTCCCCACAAATAGAGTTTCTTTTGGAGCTATTTGATCGCCTCTGCGTTTTTTATTTTTTGCGCTAGAAACAAAAAAAGACCGACAATTTTGCAAGAAAAAAAAACAATATTTTTTACTTTTTGCTATAAAACACATCCAATAAAAAATTGTAAAAAAATCAAATTTCTTCACCAAAAGTAAGTACACCCCTCACCGTTTTGTAAATATTTTATTATATCTTTTTAATTTTTTTTTACTAGTAATCAGCGATTTAATACAGAACTGCGATATTGCGGCGGACATTCTCACACTAACTGACACTTTTTGGGGACCAGTGACACTAATGAAGTCATCAGTGCTAAAAAATATGCACTGTCCATAGGTGTGCTCACAGGGTGTGCCAGGTGTGCTTGGGCACAGCCTTATCACCCTGTATGGAGCAGATTCCCCTTGTTTAAACAAACCCCTGATATTTAAGAAAAATATAAAAAAATAATTAAAAAAATAAAATTGAAAAAAATAAAACTACTACTACTGACACCATCCATTGCCCTACTGACACCAATATCTACCCTTCTGACACCAATCTCTGCCCTACTGACACCAACCACTGCCCTACTGACACCAATCACTGCCCTTATGACACCAATCTCTGCCCTTCTGACACCAATCTCTGCCCTTCTGACACCAATCTCTGTCCTACTGACACCAATCTCTGCCCTTCTGACACCAATCTCTGTCCTACTGACACCAATCTCTGCCCTACTGACACCAATCTCTGCCCTACTGACACCAATCTCTGCCCTACTGACACCAATCTCTGACCTACTAACACCAATCACTGCCTTTCTGAAACCAGTCTCTGGCCTACTGACACCAATCACTGCCCTTCTGACACCAATCTCTGCCTTACTGACACCAATCTCTGCCCTACTGACACCAATCTCTACTCTTCTGACACCAATCACTGCCCTACTGACACCAACCTCTGCCCTACTGACACCAATCACTGCCCTTCTGGCACCAATCTCTACCCTTCTGACACCAATCTCTGCCCTACTGACACCGATCTCTACCCTTCTGACCCCAATCTCGTCCTTACTGACACCAACCTCTGCCCTACTGACACCATTCACTGCCTTACTGACACCAATCTATGCCCTTCTGACACCAATATTTGCCCTACTGACACCGATCTCTACCCTTCTGACACCAATCTCTGCCTTACTGACACCAACCTCTGCCCTACTGACACCAATCACTGCCTTACTGACACCAATATTTGCCCTACTAACACCGATCTCTGCCCCACTGACACCGATCTCTGCCCCACTAACACCAATCTCTACCCTTCTGACACCAATCTCTACCCTACTGACATCAATCTCTGCCCTACTGACACAAATCTCTACCCTTCTGACACCAATATCTGCCCTACTGACACCAATCTCTGCCCTTCTGACACCAATCTCTGCCTTACTGACATCAATCTCTGCCCTACTGACACTATCCACTGCCATACTGACACCAATCTCTGTCCTTCTGACACCAATCTCTGCCCTACTGACACCAATCTCTGCCCTTCTGACACCAATCTCTGCCCTACTGACACCAATCTCTACCTTTCTGACACCAATCTCTGCCCTACTGACACCCCTACTGAAACCACAATCTCTGCACTACTGACACCAATCTCTACCCTTCTGACACCAATCTCTGCACTACTGACATCAATCTCTGCCCTTCTGACACCAATCTCTGCCCTTCTGACACCAATCTCTGCCCTGCTGACACCAATCTCTGCCCTACTGACACAAATCTCTGTAGCCATGTGCTCCCTTGGGAGTAGCATTAGTTGTGGTTCACCTTATAGCTGCCCTCAATCCCACTATATCTCACACATCCGTAGACACTGACCAGACCGGCTCTTGTTTTTGTTGTTTTATTTAGGGGAAATAACTTGGATGGGGAAAAGGGGTGACTGTGGGATGCCCCCGGAATTATTATACACGACTTCCATATACAGCACACTTGCCCTGCAGACTGTTACTCCTCACAATTCTCTCCAGCACTCAGCTTACTGACCGGTTCTCCTTATAGTTCTCTATCTCCACCACTATACTTGCAGACTATTTCTCCTTCACTTCTCTCCAGCACATCACTTGGTTTCCAGCTTGAAAGGAAATTTATCAAGCTTATTTACTCCTTTCTCTTCACCGCAGGTAGCACATGGCGAGGCCTACACTTTGTCAGCAGGACCACCGGACCACCCATTACAGGCCAGGGATCACAGGCCCCTGAATATGTAGCAAAGTACTTGGGTGCTAGCTGGGCCTTTGATGGACTACATCCTGCAGCCCATCTATCTTCCAGGCCACCACACTGACCTACTTTCCTCACAGTGACACTCCTTCCCCTGACTGGCTCCCAAGGCTTCCACAGCACAGACTGCCTACTATTCCTCTCCCAGCCTGCTCCAGCACTTTCTCTTCCAGCTCCCAGGGTCTGGACTCTTTAAAGTGTCTGAGTAGCACCTCTGCTGCTCTCCTGTTCCCTTGTGCGACTCCAGGAATCACCTCCACTCCTGGCTGCCCCTGAACCTCCAGGCCTCAAGGTCACCTCCCCAAGACTGGGGGCTCCCTCCCAGGTAGAGGCCCCCACAGCACCTCTGCTACCTCTTCACACTTCCACCTCCAGCAACTCCTCCCCCGACTGATCCAGCCCTGAGTATATGAGAAGGCCTGCCAATCCAGATTGGAGACTGGTCAGGGCTTCCCATGACACTCCAGATGATGACACCTCTTGTCCCACCTTCACTCTGGAAAGTTCCAGTGCTTCCCAGAAGAAGGTAGGAGGGTCTAGTGACATCATCTGTTGGACTGTCCTAGTCCTGCCTTAGCCACTCCCCAGATCAAAACATTCAGGCCTGCTCTTACACTCCTGACTAAATTTTGCCTCTCCTAAAAAAAAAACTCACAAAAACGCCTACACTATGGGGGTGCTACACAGTTTAACTACCTTTTCCCACAGATCCTTTGACAATTCTTTTACTTTCCCCATGACCAGGGTTGCCACCTTTTCTTCAAGCCAATCCCAAACACTTTAGCGGGCTTGGACACCTTTGGGTGCCCCAAGGAGAGTAGTAATGCAGTATGCATAGCATGCTGCTGCGAACAGTGGATGTGGCCAAATTGCTCTTGCTGACATCATCGCCCTGCCCCCCCAGTGATGCCGAACCTGCCTCTAGACAGCTGCCCACAGCTCCAGTAAAACAGATTTGTGTGTGACTATCTTGGTTACTTGGGGAGCTACAGCCTGGTCTGAATAATGTGTCTGGGTTTCAGTCCGCCTGAAACCCGGACAATGAATCAAAACCTGGACTGTCTGGGTGAGTCCCGAACAGGTGGCAACCCTACATGGGCACCCTGATCAGTCTGCAGCTATGCACCCCAAAACACAACAAACTGAGATTCTATGTGTAGTCTGACACCTTTCTATCAGAATCAACATTAATGTTTTCAGCAATTTGAGCTACAGAAGCTCTTTGTTGGATTGGATTACATAGGTCAGCCTTCATTCCCCATGTGCATCAATGAGCCTTGGCTGCCGATGACCCTGTTTCCAGTTCGCCATTTTTCCTTCCTTGGACTACTTTTGGTCGGTCCTGAGCACTGCAGTCCGGCAACATTCCACAAGAACTGCAGTGTTGGAGTTGCTCTGACCCAGTCATCTAGCCATTGCAATTTGACCCTTATAAGTTGCTCAAATCGCTTGTCCATTTTTTTCTGCTTTCATTACATCAACTTTAGGGACAACATGTTCTCTAGCTACCTAATATATCCCACCCACTTTCAGGTGCCATTGGATAATAAAAAAAAGGGTCACTGCCCCCACCTATAACAGGCCTTTACAGCAAGGTGTGTATATTGATTGGGTTGCGCAAAAGTTATTGCGTCTACAAACCGTGGGATAGATTTCTAGCATTTTTATTTATTTATTTAATTTTTTACTAGTAATAGGGGCGATCTGCAATTTTTATCGGGACTGCGACATTGCGCGGATAGATCAGACACTTTTGGGACCAATGACATTTATACAGCGATCAGAGCTAAAAATAGCCACTGATTACTGTATAAATGTCACTGGGAGGGGAGTGGTTAAACACTAGGAGGCGATCAAGGGGTTAAATGTGTTCCCTAGGCATGTTCTAACTGTGTGGGGGCTGGGCTGGCAGGGACATGACAGATCTAACTGTTCCCAATGTCGGGGATAAGTAGATCACTGTCATGTCCTCTGACAGAACGGGGATCCGTCATGTTTACATTGGCATATCCCCGTTCTGCCTCTGTAACAGGCGATCGCTGGTCGAACCGCCGGCACGCTCACGTAGCACACGTGTGGTTGACGTACCATGGCGGCGATTTGCGCAGTCGAGCCAGCCTGCCACAGTAAAACTGCAGCGGCTGGTCGGCAAGCAGTTAAAGGCGCAGGCACACGCCGAACAACCAGCACATTGCACTATGGTGGCAAAAGTGTCGGTGCGTTGCCTGACCAATATATACAAAAAAGGGTCACTGCCCCCCCCCCCCCCAATAATTGGCCTTTACAGCAAGGAGCATTGGAAGGGAAGACGCATGTCAAACAAAACCAAAGTATTTCCAAACTCAACCGGGGGTTAACCCAGGTTTTTATAGCATACTGTTAGACAGGTCAATTTGCTTGGTCGCAGGCTGGTTGGTAGGTTGAGCTTGAAAATTCTTTGGTTTGTTTGAATTGCCTAGAGATAATGAATGTTATTCACTTTACCTGTCAGTGGCAATAATGTTCTGGCCGATTGGGGTATATTGGTGTAATTATTGGATTTATATCATTGTGCACTTTACCCCTTTTTTCCTCTTAACCTCCCTGGCGGTATGATTCTGTCTGGAATTTTGTACCAAAAGCCGTACAATTTTTTGCATGGAAATTTGGTGATATGTATTATAGGCCTGCAATTCTTAGTAATTACTTACTTAAACCTGACCAAAACAAGACTGTAGTAGACATTCCAGATGTGATAAATTTGAAACACAAATGCATGAATTATAATCTAATCAATAATATAATTTTATTCAATAATGCAATGAAAAATAATGAAATTTGTCAAATAAAGAAATTCAATACACATGAGTGTGAAACAGTTTGAAGCATGGAACTAGACAAAGTCCGACGTTGCAATCAGGACAATAGTACCTTGTTTCTTTTCGGACTTTATTTCCATTGACATCTCTCTTGGAACAGCAAACGACGCACATCCTGGTAGGCGCTAACTTTCTTGCGGTTGGCGGTACGAAGTCTACAAAATGACGACCTGTCAGGTGTTCTGGATTGCCAACGTCAACAGCGCGTCGTCCGGGTCTGTTAGCAGATACTGATGGCATCGGGTGGTTGACAAAAATCTGCTCAGCCACCTTCCAGATAAAGTCAGAATGAACAAGAGGCTTGTCACTCTTTGCTCTGTGCAGGATATATGCATTCCAAAGGCATTGTTCCAGAAGATGCCTGAAGATTTTCTTATAATATTTTTTTTGCTGTTTGCGCATAGCCGGATAAAAGGTCATTGCCTGATCCGCTCTGTCGACATCTCCCATTGTGTTGTTATAGTCTATCACGACTTGCGGCTTCAACACATCTTTCCCACCTCTTGTGTGGACCATGGCAGTGGAGGTATTGTGCACAGTGCTCATGAGACACACGTCCTTCTTGTCTCGCCATCGCATTGCCATCATCTTACCCTTCTGCCAGGCAACCATTTCTCCGGTTTTGAGTTTTTTCTTGGCAAACATAGATGGCATGTCACGTCGGTTAGGCCTAATGGTACCGTATGCATCAGTCTTGTTTTGTAGCAAAACCTCATACAGTTCCGGAGATGTGTAGAAATTGTCCATGGTCACACAATATCCCTGGTTCAGCAATGGTTCCAGCAGTGTAAGGACAGATGATGTGGCCATCCCATAGCCGCTGTACCTGGGGTTGAATTTCATGCCTTTACCGGTGTAAATTCCAGATGTACCCAGTGGATGACTCGCAGAGCATGTAGGATTTGATGCCAAACCGCGCTCTTTTGGATGCAATGTACTGTATCCAGCTTAGGCGTCCCTTGTAGGCCATCAAACTTTCATCCACGCTGACATCCCTTTCTGGCACGTAGGTGCGCTGGAAATTGGTCACAATAATTTGGCATACCTCCCAGATTTTTTTTAGTTTGGGCGCAGGATGCGTGGCCTCATCAAATTCTTCATTGTTCGTGAAGTGGAAATACTTCATGATGAGGGAAAACCGGTATTCTGACATCACGGTGCCAAAAAATGGAGTGGCTTGTCTACATAATGTTATACTTCGGGGGAGATTCACTAAAACTGACTGGTGCACTCAGCATCTGGTGCAGCTGGGCATAGTAACCAATCAGCTTCTAACTTCAGCTTGCTTCAATTAAGCTTTGACAATCAGCCCTCATTCACAATGAACGCAGGTTTGAAATCGTGCGATTTCAAACCCGCATTTCATTTGTGAGTTTGGGGGCGATTTGAAAGACATCTGTGTGGGTTCATGTACAGATGTCTATTGAGAAATTGCGCCCAAAGTCGCCAAAAATAGTGCAGGAACTACTTTTGGAAATTCGACGTGCAAGAAGCTTTCTTTGGGGGCACTAATCAAGGGGGTGGGGCCAGGAGCACCAATGGGGGACCCCAGAAGGAGGAGGATCAGAGCTGCAAAGCCACTGCACAAAGCAGGTAAGTATAAAATTTTTTTTTGTTTTTTTTTCCCCTAAATTAAGTTTTAATACCACTTTAATACAACCATAAAGCTGGCTATAGATGGTTCATTTATTTCTTTCAGCCAGCGGGCTGAATGGAAAAAGATGTACCGATTCCCCCATCAACCCCCCATTTAGGTGGATAGAGGAATGCCTCCCAATGAGACTATGGGGTTCATTTACTAAAACTGGAGAGTGCAAAATCTGGTGCATCTCTGCATAGAAACCGATTTTTTTTGTTAAAGCTTAATTAAATGTAGCGATGCCCCAGCCCTCCAGAGGCCTGGTGGTGACCTCCAGAGTCAGGGAGAACCTTCCTCCTCAGGGTGCAGGTTACTAGGCATGGTGGGTGTAGAGTAAGGTGGAATGATTGGGTGCCAGTTACTTTTGAAATGAACAAAAATAGATTTATTGTCTCTTAACAAGAACTGGGGCACAGAGGGTTAGGGCCAGGACACTCTTAGGCAAATGCAATATGTAAACTAGCAGACTCCGCAGACAAAAATAGAAATAGGCTGACAGCAATACAGAAAAGGGACCTTTAAGCTACGTTCAGCAATCTGTATTTTCGTAGCAACTGCTGTCTCCTATATCAACACTTCACTTTCAATACTTCACTGTAGATCTGCACACGTAACTCACAGTATCCCACTGTAGATCTCTCAAGCGTCACCCACGTCACCTGCTTGGTCCCTGGCTTGACTTGCAGCTACCCGCTGTACTTATCTTCAAGGTGCACTCACGCCTCCTGCTGGGTTACCGGATGAGACTACTGAAGCTTTCCTACCTCTTCACTGACCCCGGCTAGTGAAAGGGCTGCTCTGGTACTTCTTCAGACCTCCATCCTCTCTACACTGGCCAGTGGCCTCTGGTAACAGGAGTGGTCGTCCCTTTGTGGCAGCTGCTTCTCCTTTACCATTGGCACCAATCCGGTTCTCCCTCAGGCAGAACCTCCTCCACTTGGTCAGGCTTCTGACTCAAAGCCCAACTCTCTGCTGCTGCTTGGATTCCTGGATAGGCTTCGGTCAGGCCTAACAGCCAGGTGCTCCCGAGGTAGGCCTCAGGCTTCTGACATACGTCCACCCAGGCCGCCCGGGTGGCAAAGAACTCTGATCACCTGACTCCACCCGAATAAATAGTCTATTCCAGCATGCTTGGCAGCCGAAAGAAACCCCCTGCTGATTGGCTGAGATAACATATCCATTCATAACCTGTGTTTACTGTGCTCCATCATTCTAATGTCAGAAGCAGCATTTCCACCTTTTGACAGAAGAGAGGGGCTACACATCAGACGCAGGCTTAGGGCAGAATCCGTGGATCCCCTACCAATTAGCCAAACTAGTTACCACCTAACACAACTAAATTTGTTAGCTGCCCTGTTTAGGACCAAGGTGCTACAGGAACAAGCTGAAGTTAGAAGCTGATTGGCTACCATACACAGCTGCACCAAATTTTGAACTCTTCAGTTTTAGTAAATCAACCCCATTGTATTCTGTCAGTGGGGCTCTCTTCTGTCAGAATACATTGATCAGCAGCAATTGACTGCAGCCACTGATCAACAAAACGTTTCCAACATTCCTGTTCCACAGAAGTGGATCTAGCAATCACCTTCTGATGACATCGTCCAAATTCCGATCCATTTATGGCCAGCTTCACTGGGAAGTGCGACTGATAACACTATGGGGTTGATTTACTAAAGGCAAATAGGCTGACTTTTCCCAGAACTTACTGACACTCTGCTGGCTTCCATCATCCTATCATGTGCAATCAAAAATGCTTTTAATTTTATTTTCTTGGCATGCGATTGGGCATTCTTTGCAAAGTTAAATTGCATCACGTTAACTAAGCTCCCAGGAAGATTTCCTTGCAAAGTAAAAGTCCTATTTGTCTTTAGTGAATTAACCATTATGCTTGCCTCTCAGAGTGCAACTTCCCTTCCTTTATTTACACTCAAACTCTCCCCCCAAATCTGTTTTATCTTTCCCCCGCCTTTACCAAGGCCATTTGAAACATAAGGACGGATCCCTCAACCAATTTACCCCTAGACCCTTCACCACACTCCCAGAAAAAACAGACTAAATATTACATGCAATTAATTAATGTTTATTAGAATCCATATCAAGCAGACAAGTAATCTTGTAACAATGCAATCTAACTACTACATCTTAATAATTCAGTTCTAAACAATGATGTATGATGAAGTTATAACTGTTACTGAACTGTGCTCCTTGCGACTATTTTGCCTATTTTCACATATTTGTTACTTGAATAAATCTTTTATATTCAAAACCAATAAAATGTATTGAACAAAACACGATGCACTCTCTCCGGGCCCGATTTACTAAAACAAAAGAAAGAGAGGTCCGGTCCAGAGTCCTTCAGACGCCTTTTGGCAAACTCCAGGCAAGCTGTCATGTGTCTTTTACCGAGGAGTGGCTTCCGTCTGGCCACTCTACCATACAAGCCTGATTGGTGGAGTCCTGCAGAGATGGTTGTTCTTCTGAAAGGTTCTCCTCTCTTCACAGAGAAACACTGGAGCTCTGTCAGAGTGACCATTGGGTTCTTGGTCACCTCCCTGACTAAAACCCATTTCCTCCGATCACTCAGTTTGCCCAGGCAGCCCGCTCTAGGAAGAGTCCTGGTGGTTCCAAACTTCTTCCATTTACGGATGATAGAGGCCACTGTGCTCATTGGGACCTTCAATGCTGCAGACATTTTTCTGAACCCTTCCCCAGATCTGTGCCTCAATACAATCCTGTCTCGGAGGTCTACAGACAATTCCTTGGACTTCACATCTTGGTTTGTGCGCTAACATGCACTGTTAACTGTGGGGCCAGTGGCGTTTTCATCCATGGGTGCAGGGTGTGCACTGCACATGGGCCCCGAGGGGGGGGGGCCACTGTGACCCACCCTGCACACATGGATGATTGTTCCTTGATAGCCGGGGATGATCGGTGTGATGGGGGACGGCTGTAAGCACCGATCTCCCTGCATGGCAGCCGCTTCTCCTCTCCCTCCCGTGGCTATCAGTGCTTACAGCTGTACCCCCCCACCCCCACGATCCTCCCAGGCTGTCGTGTCGTCTTCCTCCTCCGCTCCCTGTGTTCTCTCCCAATCCACTGTGTTCTCCTTTCCCCCACTCCCCGTTCACCTCCTTCTCCGCTCCCCCATTCTTCCCCGGCCACTGTGTACAGTTCTCCACTTTTCCCCTGCTCACCTCCTCCACTCCGCCGTTCTCATTCTCCGCTCCCCCGTTCTTATTCTCCGCTCCCTCCTTCTCATTCTCCGCTCCTCTGTTCTCATTCTCCGCTCCCCCCGTTCTTCCCCGGCCACTGTGTCCTCCGCCCCTGTCACCGGGG
>BLSH010217607.1:150018-166720 GCA_018402905.1 Glandirana rugosa | reverse complement strand
CAAGGACCGGCAAAGGCCCACCACGCGCGCGTAGGCACGCGCGAGCGCGCGAGGGCACGCGCAAGCGCGCGAGGGCACGCGCACGCGCGCACGGGAGCGCGCGAACGCGCACGGGAGCGCGCGAGCGCGCACGGATGCGCGCGCACCACCCGGAAACGGCCAGGAACACTGGCAAAGTCCTTTTTACTGACAATGCCTGTCAGAGTACCTAACTAACTGACCCTGCCTGGGGTTTACGCTGACCCTAATGCACACTAAAGCCTAACTGGGGTCACTGCCGGGCGATAGTGGGTTAAAACCTATAAAAGTTATATAAAATAATATACGGTGGGTAATCTGATGGGCGAAAAAAAACTATCTAGCTAGCTAGCATCACCCGTGACACTTATACAGTGATCACAGGTGACAGGGGGCAATCAAGGGGTTAAAAACTTTATTAGGGTGGGCAAGAGGGGGTACCTAGGCCTAATACTACCTACCCTAACACTGATTAGTGTCACAAGGGTCACAAGTACAGCAATCAGTGAAGGATCTGATTGCTGCACTCAGTGATACAGTGAAAGGGGGTTACAGGGAGTGAAGGGGTTAACTGGGGGGGGGGGGGCGATCAGGGGGCGATCAAAGCCTTAAAAGTGTGCCTAACTGTACTGGTGTCAGTGTAGTGTTGTGCAACTCACGTTTCAGATGTCTCTCTCTCCTCTCTGCAACGGAAAAGGACGCAGAGAGGGGAGATGACATCACTTCCCCTGCTTGTGTTTACATTCCACAGACAGGGGAAGGCATCCCATTCGGTGGGACCATTCAACAGGAATAGATCAACATCTTGGTGAGATGACTGCAGATGGCTGGAGGGCGAGCATGTAGAGATGCAGTGTAACCACGCCCCACGCTCCCATCCTCACACCGCATGTAAGTTCTGCTCGGGGATGGAGCCAGAAGCCAGGGTGGATGGCGTGGCTGCAGTCACTGAACCGGAGGGAAGCTATCCAGCGACCCGGCACATGTTAGCATGGCTACCGCTCATCTTCTCCCCCCGCACACCGACTCAATAGCCGCCGGCTCATACCCCCAGGGAAGTGAGTCAGCAGGCGGACGCCGAGCTGGAGAGATGGGGGGGGGGGGGCTGAGGTGAGAGGAAAGCAGAGGTACTGGGGACACGAGATCCAGAAGGAAAGAGAGGGTGAGCCATATCGAGATCAAGACAGCCTGCCCGGGAAGTGGTAGATATAAACAGATGGAAAAGCTGTGTGTTTCTGTGTGCCTTGTGCCTTGCCTTGCATGCTCATCTATGCTGTGATAGCTGGATGGTGGAGTGAAACTGACCCGCCACCTTCTTTTGATGCTAATTTTATGATTGATAAGACTGTTTGAAGTAGCTAAGTCCCATACCAGCACACTGGGGAGTAGAAAGGGATGTAAACTTAAAAGTAATAGGGGAACTATCTTTAAAAAAAGTAAAAGTATCTATTGAAGGTAAAAAAGCAACCTGCAAATATACACACTTCAGAGGGATGAAGGGCAAAACAAATAAGAGCGTGAAGACCGCCCCAAGCCTGGCTGCTAGTCCAGGAGGAATACAGCGGTATATGGCCGTTGAAGGGAGCATGCAGGAAAGCCCCATTCGGGGCACGTGGGGGGGTCCTGCTGTAGTCTCAACATCTAAAATAAAAAATGCTGGGAGTACCCCTCCAGGAAATAGCAAGAACCAAAAAATGCAAAAAGCACAAGAGGGTGACCAAAAGAAAAAAGGTATAGGGTCCCCAACAGGTGAGGAGAAAGAGGGGGATACCCAGGCAAGCATCCCACAGATTAAAGAATTTTTAACAGAGATGCTGTCTAGAGTGGAAACCTCCCTAAAAACTGGCATAGCCGCAATTAGAACTGACATCGGCCTAGTCCTCCAAAGAGTAAAAGAAACAGAAGAAAGACTGGACTCACAGGATAGGAAGATAGAGGAATGGAACAAGCAGATGAGAGACCCGCAGAGAGTAAACAGAGGTAGTCTGTATAGATTGTAAGATCAGGAAAATAGAAGCCGCAGAAAGAACTTGCGTATAAGAGGTACCCCGGAGAAATATAAGGAGGAGGAATTAGCGGGAGTGATGCAGGACCTACCAGAGACAGTGAAAATAGACAGAGTGCACAGGATAAATAGGTTCTCAGCTAAGAGGACCGATAACCCCAGAGATACAATAGTGAGACTTCACTATGCAGAAGAGAAAACACAGATCATAGGGAAAACACGGAAAATTGATAGTATCCTATATGAAGTTACGGAACTACAGATCTACTCTGACCTCTCTGCAGAGACTCTGGCAAGACGGAGAACTTTGAAACTGCTAACCGAACAATTGCAAAAATCCAACATAATTTATTGGTGGGGGGGTTCCTGCCTGTCTCAAAGGGAAAAAGGATGGCCGGACGGCGGTGCTAAGGTTCCCAGAAGATCTAAGGGCGTTCTGCGAGAAGATGGAGATTCAACCACCAATCATCCCAGGCTGGGAAGAAGGGAAGGACAGTCCAGAGACAAGTGCAGACAACAGGAGACGGACCCTGAAAGAGGGGAGAAGGGGAGGAGCGGAGGTAATGGAGGGAGCTGGGAGAAGATAGGATGCAGGACCTTCCCTCTTATTATTTAAAAAGGTCTAGCTAGAAGAGATAGATACAAAGGAGAAGTAGTGCTGTTAGGGTAATATGGCTACTTGTGTAAGGCAGAGGTAGAGGAGCGTGGGAAGGAGGGTTGAGGGGGTGGTGGAGAAGAGGAGGTGTGGGGATGGGAGAGGGGAGGTGGGAAAGGTGGTGGCTGAGTGTCTGAGAACCCCTCCATGAGGTATGGAAAGAAGGAGGCACCCTGGATGGGCGCCCAGATCCATGCAAAGAACGGAACAGGGATAGCCATTCAATCATGGGTGGTGTCATGCTGCCAGAGTGGGAGGGGGTGGGGGGCGAGGGGTGGGGAGGGAGAAGGGATGGGAACAGGGGGTTGTTTTGGGGAGGGGAGGGGCGGTATAGGGGAGGGAGTAGGGGGGATTATCATCTCTACGAGAAGTTGCTCTCATTTAAGACCAATAAGGGACAAGAGACAAATAAGATAAGGAAAGAAAAGGCAGCTAAGGGAGAAGGTGTGTTGATAACTTATGGCAGGGCTAAAGGTAGTGACATATAATGTAAGGGGGCTAAACACCCCTGAAAAGAGGTATAAAGTTAACAAGAAGTTACAGTACTACGGGGCACAAGTGATCTGTCTCCAAGAGACGCATATCTCTTACGCCTCCGGACATACTTTAGCGACATACAGTTTTCCCAGATGGTTCTACGGGGATTCAACCTCAAGCAGAGCAAGAGGAGTAGCCATAGGGTTCAGTAAAGAAACTGAGTTTACAGTAAAGGAACAACTGGCTGAACCAGAGGGAAGATTCCTGTTTATCAAGGGAGAAATTAGGCATAAAAAATGTACCATTGCAAGTATCTATTCACCAAATAAGACCCCCGAAGCCTTCTTTAAGAAAGTGATAAAAAAGCTCATGACATTTAGAGAGGGATGGTTGATAATAGCGGGCGATTTTAATATGGGCATAGACCCAAATATAGATATTACGGGTCCGTCCAAATACAACCTATTAGGAAGATCTAGAGAAATTAAAAAGGTATTGAAGAATAATCAACTGGTAGATGCGTGGAGAATAAAAAATCCTAAAAATAGGGATTATACATTCTACTCCGCTGTTCATGGGTCTTACTCTAGACTGGATTACGTCCTGATTGAACAGCGGATGATATCTAACCTTATAGGGTCTAAGATCGAAGCTATGACTATCTCCGATCATGCGCCGATATGGATCCAATTAGAAGTAGAGATGGAGGAGTTAAAGGGTAGGATATGGAAAATAAATGACTCCCTTATTCAAGACCCTAAAACAGTGGAATACCTGGAAGTTGTATTAAAGAACTTCTTTAGGATAATTGAATCAGCAGAAATTTCAAGATCCCTTATATGGGAAACTCATAAATCTTATTTGAGGGGATTACTGATAGGAATAGGGGCGAGTAAGAAGAAGGAGAGAACTGAGAAGATTGACTCCCTATACCAGGGGTGTCAAACTTGATTTCATTGTGGGCCATATCAACATTATGGTCGCCCTGAAAGGGCCGGTTGTATATGTAAGACTAGATGTCCAGAGCACCACCCCCCCACCCCTTACATCACATGCCAAGAGCTCCCCCCCCACCATCAGAAGTCAAGGGTCCCCCACCATTCCTTGCATCACAGTTGGGAGCTGGTAAGCAGAAAGTGCAGGGTCTAGAGGAGGACCAGAGGAGAGCTGGAGTCTTCTGAATGCTGAGACCAGGGGAGGTGAAGATGAGGGGGTGCTGCAGCTGCACAGAGAGGAGCAAGATCTGAAGGAGTTCTGTACTTCACTCTGTGGCCGACTGCTGAGACAGGGAGTGGTGGAGATGAGGGGAGTGCTACAGCTGCAGGAAAGGTGTGAGGGCCACATGAAATGACCCGGAGGGCCGGATGTGGCCCCCGGGCCTTGTGTTTGACACCTGTGCCCTATACAGAGAAATTCAGGAATTGGAAAAACAGGCTAAGAGGAAAGGAGAGTCAGAGAAGCAGAAGCTATTCGTAAAAAGGGGAGAACTGGCAGATTTATTGGAATTAGAGAGAAGAGTAAGCCAGTTAATAAGGAAGGATACATACAAATAGGGAAATAGATCGGGGAAATGGCTAGCAAGGAAGGTAAATGAGAAGAAGAGTGCAACATTTATCTCCAGGATAAAAAATGAGGAAGGAGAGATAGTACATGCATCACCGGAGATAGCGGGAGTATTTCAAAAATTTTATAGGAAACTCTATAATGTCAAGCTAGGAGAAGGAAGAGGAGAAAAGCAGGAGGACAGTCACCGCATGCAAGGATATCTCAAAGGCTAGGATCTCCCAGAGATATCTAAAGAAGAGAGGGGATATTTAGATGACCCGATTACGGAGGGGGAAACAACTAAAGTAATAAAAAAAACATGGCCCCTGGGAAGAGCCCAGGCCCGGACGGATATTCTATCCTATACTATAAAGAATTTCAAAAAATATTGGTCCCTAAACTATGTGAGTATTTCAATAAGCTAGCAGAGGGAGAAGAATTAAGAGAGGAGTCAACATTGGCCTACATTACTCTTATTTTGAAGGAGGGCAAGGACCCAGATCACCTTGGAAACTACAGACTGATCTCATTAATAAATATCGATATATAAAGATCTACTCAAAAATAATCGCTGAATGATTAAAACAATTGCTACCGAGATTGATCCATGAAGACCAATCGGGGTTTGTGGCAGGAAGAGAGGGAAAAGACAACTGTCTCAGAACATTATTAGTGACACAAGAAGCGAAAAGAAGAGGAGCCCCAGTCGTACTCATGTCAATAGACGCAGAAAAAGCATTTGGCAGGGTTGACTGGGGCTTCATGTTGAGAGTCCTTGGCCAGTTAGGAGTGGGGGAGAGGATGATGAGCTGGATCTTGGCGCTGTTCAGATATCCCACAGCTAAAATGAGAGTGAATGGAATTTTGTTGGAGAGGGTTGCCCTCTTCAACTGAACCAGGCAGGGGTGTCCTCCTTCCCCGATCCTGTTTGTATTAGCTCTGGAACCCCTGTTGGCTGCGATCAGGATAAATAAGAATATAAGAGGGGTGAGAATAGGAGAGAGAGAGCACAAGGTAGCAGCATACGCAGATGATTTGTTACTGTACATCTCTAACCCTGGGATTACAATACCAAATGTAGTGGAAGAACTAAACCGATACAGCAAGCTATCAGACTTCAAGATGAATACAACTAAAACAGAGATATTAAACATATCGATCTCCAAGAAAGAACAGTAGGCCATCCAGCCCAAATTTTCCTTTAAGTGGTGCAGTGGGGAAATGGGATACCTGGGGATTAAATTGGCTTTATTGACAGAAGTATTGTATGAGAGTAATTATATCCCAGTCCTAAATGGTATTAGGAAACAGCTAAACTATTTGAGACAAAAGCCCTTGTCATGGCTAGGGAAGATAAATGCATTGAAAATGTATGTATTACCAAGATTGACATACCTCTTCCAAATGATTCCAATTTCAGGCCCCCAGGAATTTTTTAGAAAACTGAGATCAATAACGTTAAAATATATATAGGCTAATAAACACCCGAGGATATCGTATGCAATCTTAAGTACTATCAAGCAGCAGTAATATCACGCATATCGGAATGGATACACAATAAAGGAGGGAAGAGTTGGGTAGACATAGAGAGAGCACTGGGGAAGAGCGATCTGGGAAAAATGGTGTGGATACCACAGAAATTTAGGGAATTAGCAGGAAGCACGAGCACTATCACAAAAAATACATTCAGAGTCTGGGATATGGTTAGTAAAAAGAATAATTGGGAATATAATGCACCTTTAATGTCACTATTAAACACAAATTATTTTAAGCCAGGGAAAGAAGAGTACGTTTACTTTAGTAGGTGGGCAGGGAAAGAAGAGATATTATTGCAGGATATAATGGTAGGAGATAAAATAAACACATTTGGTGAGATTATACTTAAATGGGGACAGAGGCCTTTGGATAAATGGAGGTATATGCAGCTTAAACACTTTTCACAGTCAATTCCACAACCACTGAGAGGTGAAGAGGGCATGAGGGATATTGAGAGTCTATTCAGCTCATCGCTTTGTGTAAGGAAAAGTACTTCAAAAATATATAAAATTCTGGTAAAGGAAGCGGAACCATTGAGCCCAACATACTTGAGGAAATGGGAAGTAGAGCTGGGGAGTATCCAAGATCTTGAAGATGTGCTGGGTATCAACTAGAGATATGGGAACGGCAGAAATGAGCTACAAATTATTAGCAAGATGGTACATGACACCGCAGAGGATGAGAGGGATGGGAAGGATGACCCCCCAAGTTCTTGGAGGGGGTGCGGGGTAACCGAAACCTTCTCTCACCTGTGGTGGGATTGCCCCAAAATTAGGGTATACTGGAAGGAGATTATATAGAAAAAACTTGAAGGATTACAGGGGAACAAATAAAGGGGGAGGCCTGGGAATGCTTGTTCCATACTACAGAGAAAACAGTCAAGGAGTACAAAAACACATTAGTTCCATTCTTTTTGAATGCAGCCAAAAGTCTGATTCCAAAACTATGGAAATCTCCGGAGGCCCCCTCACTGAGAGCATGGGCACTAAAAATAGAGCAGATAAGATCTATAGAAGAAACAATTCCCATTGCAGAAGACTCGCTAGACTGGTATTGGCATATTTGGAAGAAGTGGACGGAATTTAAAAAGACGGAAAATTTCAGGGTGACGATGGAGACTGGAGGCAAGGAGGTTGAGGAGTAAAGAGTGCTTAAAAATAAATAGGAGCAAAGACAGGATAAGCGAGAGATGTTGGGTTGCGTGGGGGGTGGTAAGGTTTTTGTTTCTGTATAAGATTGTGGTTATTGTAAATAAATAAGGTCGAAGATATAAAAAGAAGTAAGAATTGAAGGGATTTACCACAATGATGCGACTAGCAAGAGACTATATGAATGGCAATATGAAATATGCTCTTGGAGTATTACTGAAGTGGAACAAAAAAAAAAAAAAAACAGGAATAGATCAAAATTCATTGGTCTATTCCTGTGGATTGAACGATCCTGTAGCGAATCGGATCGCCGCGACCTAGCTGTGCCCGCGATCACCGCCTATTTACGGTGATTCGCGGGACATGTCCCCACTGCCACAGTAAAAAGGCAGTGTGCGGTCAGGAAGTGGTTAAAAAGCAAAAGCACCATGCTGCTAATTGCACATTAAAGAGACAGTAGCAGCATTTTTTTTTTGAGTTAACAAACGCTTTAAGAGTTCCCTTCACTGGAACTAAGTGGTCAAGCCCAACCCCTGAAAAACAACCCCACACCATAAACTCCCCTCCACCAAATGATTTGGACCAGTGCACAAAGCAAGGTCCATGGATGGGCATGTTTGAGGTGGAGGAACTTGAGCGGCCTGCACACAGTCCTGACCTCAACCCAATAGAACACCTTTGGGATGAATAAAGGCCCGTACACACGGTGCGACGGTCGTATGAAAACGCTTGTTATATGATCATCCGACCGTTACTATGTGCGATTAGAACAGCCAACGAGCAACGGTCGTACAACAGAAGTTGGATGAGCAGACAAGAAAACTTTGGTTATACAACAAGGGATCGTACGACCGTTGTATCGTGTGTACAGAGAAGTTGGTCCAACAAGTTGTACGTGCAAAACACGCATGCTCAGAAGTCAGGAACGCTCAGAAGTGTCCTTTCGTGTAAACCTACGTTCCTAATTCACAAATCACATTCACCTGTGCTTCCTCTTTATACGCTTGTAGCACGTCACTACGTTCGGCTTGGTCGTACAATCGCTTACTGCATGTCAGTACGTGAGATACAACAGCCAACATACTATTTGGGCCATTCGGTCGTATGACCGTCGCACCGCATGTACGAGACTTTAGAGTGGATACTGCGAGCCAGGCTTTGTTGTCCAACATCATTGCCTGACCTCACAAATGCTCTTCTGGAAGAATGGTCAAACATTCCCATAGACACTCCTAAACCTTGTGTACAGCCTTCCCAGAAGAGTTGAAGCTGTTATAGCTGCAGAGGGTGGACCAAGTCAATAATGAACCCTATGGTCTAATGCCTCATACACACGGCGTGACGGTCGTATGACCAGACGTCCAAAATCGTATGTTGACTGTTGTGCACTAATCGATCGTACGATCTGTTATACAGGTGACCACTAGAGGGGGCATTTACCATCTGTATATGAAATACAGTAAGTAAAATATGGTGCAGCAAGGAAGCAAATGTTAAAAAGTCTCAGCGTAAAAATGATTTAAAGGTAAGTGAGACAATGCTATTTCAAGATTCCCTTAAATCAACCCTTTCATTTGCCACTGCTTACAGCAATTCCTACCAAATATGAATTAATTAGCTTAAAACTTAAAAACAGTGTACAAAAATTCTGCCCGAGATCCAATTGATTGCCAATGGCTGCTTGCTATCTCAAATTTCTAACAACATTAAGTAGGTAAAGCAGGGGAAAGACCTGTAAGTGTTACAGAACTTCAGCAGAGAAAAGGTCTGCTGCCCTGCTAGACAGTGCTGTGCTGTGTGCCAGAGCTGTGTAAATCTTAGGACTGGATGGACAGAAAAATTTTTTGGCAGGTAAAAATGCTCCTTTATATGTATTTCATCTTTATATGTCTGTATGTTTGCCTGGAGCTCGGCTTTAACCACAGACCACCTAACTGTAAATGTATGTAAATGTAAATGTATGTCATTACTTTGATGTTAAATACCAGGGTTATGGCAGCAGCTAGTTGTATTCTTTTTTTCATTAGGCGGTCAGCTTTAAGATAAAAGTGATCAAGTGATCCCAGCAGCAGATTCGCCGTGAGATCACTTTCAGGTAGTTTCTGAGCTTACCAGAGCCGTCGCTAAGCCCAGAACCAATCCGGTGTGGCCGATGGCTATGCAGCAAGTTGAGTGAGGGCAAGATAGCCCCCACTCGGCTCTATGCCCTTGGAGGACTAGAGCGACCTCCAACATCACTTCCGGTCCTTGGGCAGATAGTCAGGATTTTTTTTCTTAAAGTTAAAATGACAATTTTTTTTAAGGTAATTTAGAGATCTTGGTTCTTTTTGACCCCAGATCTCTCCATAAAGAGGACCTGCCATGCTTATTTATTTTTCCTTCGGAATAGGAATAAAATTAATCAAAGAAAAAAAATTAAAGGGACCATGTAAAAATAAAAAAGTTAAAAAAAAAAAAAAAAAAATTAAACCGCCATCCCTTTGAGCTTGCGCACAGAAGCAAACACATACGTAAGTCACACCTGCATATGTAAAGAGCGGTCAAACTCCACATGTGAGGTATCGCCGCGATCGTTAGAGTGAGAGCAATAATTCTAGTGCAAGACCTCATCTGTAACACTAAACAGGTAACCTGGAAAAATGTTGAAATCATCACCTATGGAGATTTTTAAGTACCGTAGTTTGTTGCCATTCCACCAGCGTGCACAATTTTAAAGCATGACATGTTAGGTATCCATTTACTCGGCATAACATCATATTTCACATTATGCAAAAAAAATTGGGCTAACTTTACTGTTTTGACTTCTTTTTAATTCAATAAAGTTAATTTTTTCCAAAAAAAATTGTGTTTGAAAGACTGTATCGCAAATACAGTGTGACATAAAATATTGCAATGATCTCCATTTTATTCTCTAGGGTCTATGCTAAAAAAACATATTCAGCTTCTGCTGTTCCTAAGGATTGAGGGGACAGCTTCTGCTGTTCCTGAGGAGCGATGGGACGGCTTCTGCTGTTCCTGAAGAATGATGGGACGGCTTCTGCTGTTTCTGAGATGTGAGGGAATGGCTTCTGCTGTTCCTGAAGAGTGATGGGACGGCTTCTCCTGTTCCTAAGGAGTGATGGGACGGTTTCTGCCGTTCCTGAGGAATGATGGGATGGCTTCTGCTGTTCCTGAGGAGTGATGGGATGGCTTCTGCTGTTCCTGAGGAGTGATGGGATGGCTTCTGTTGTTCCTGAGGAATGATGGGACGGCTTCTGCTGTTTCTGAGATGTGAGGGAATGGCTTCTGCTGTTCCTGAAGAGTGATGGGACGGCTTCTGCTGTTCCTGAGGAGTGATGGGACGGTTTCTGCTGTTCCTGAGGAATGATGGGACGGCTTCTGCTGTTTCTGAACAATGATGGGACGGCTTCTGCTGTTCCTGAGGAGTGATGGGAAGGCTTCTGTTGTTCCTGAGGAGTGAGGGGACGGCTTCTGCTGTTCCTGGGGAGTGCTCGGGTCAGCTGTGTCGGGAAGTATGGCAACAATCCTGCCATCGCTAAGTCCTTTTGCCTTTCTGGCAGTGTGCACAGAGCAGTAATGTAACCGTATACAATAGTAATTCACATGTCCATGGAACTTTATATGAGGTACAATACAGACAACAGTACAATTAAAGAAAAAGTTTTATTACAGTAAAACAGTATGTGTTAAAAACAAGTCTCAATGAAATGGGCTAACTAATCTGCTGTAATTGGAGATCCAAGAATAACACACAAATATTCATATTCAAACTGTACATAAAATGATCAACAATGCATACCTCCCATCTTTTTGGGATGGGAATGAGGGACACCTATTAGCAAAAATTTAGGCATAGAACACACACCCACTGGATTTACAGTATCTCACAAAAGTGAGTACACCCCTCACATTTTTGTAGATATTTTATTAAAACTTTTCATGTGACAACACTGAAGAAATTATACTTTGCTAGAATGTAGAGTAGTGAGTGTACAGCTTGTATAACAATGTACAGTTTCTGTCCCCTCAAAATACCTCAACACACAGCCATTATTGTCTAAACCACTGGCAACAAAAGTTAGTACACCTGTAAGTGAAAATGTCCAAAATGGGCCAAATTAGCCATTTTCCCTCCCCGGTGTCATGTGACTCCTTAGTGTTACAAGGTCTCAGGTGTGAATGGGGAGCAGGTGTGTTACATTTGGTGTTATCACTCTCACTCTCTCATACTGGTCACTGGAAGTTCAACCTGGCACCTCATGGCAAAGAACTCTCTGAGGATCTGAAAAAAACAATTGTTGCTTTACAGAAAGATGTCCTAGGTTATAAGAAGAATGCCAAGACCCTGAAACTGAGCAGCAGCACTGTGGCCAAGACCATACAGTGGTTTTACAGGACAGGTTCCACTCAGAACAGGCCTCGCCATGGTCGTCCAAAGAAGTTGAGTGCACATGTTCAGTGTCATATCCAGAGGTTGTCTTTGGGAAATAGACGTATGAGGGCTGACAGCATTGCTGCAGAGGTTGAAGGGGTGGGGAGTCAGCCTGCCAGTGCTCAGACCATACGCCGCACGCTGCATCAAATTGGTCTGCATGGCTGTCGTCCCAGAAGGAAGCCTCTTCTAAAGATGATGCACAAGCAAGCCCACAAACTGTTTGCTGAAGACAAGCAGACTAAGGACATGGATTACTGGAATCATGATATCCTGTGGTCTGATGAGACCAAGATAAATGTATTTGGTTCAGATAGTGTCAAGCGTGTGTGGCAGCAACCAGGTGAGGAGTAAAAAGACAAGCCTGTCTTGCCCACAATCAAGCATGGTGGTGGGAGTGTCATGGTCTGGGGCTACATGAGTGCTGCCAGCACTGGGGAGCTACAGTTCATTGAGGGAACCATGAATGCCAACATGTACTGTGACGTACTGAAGCAGAGTATGATCCCCACCCTTCGGAGACTGGCCCGCAGGGCAGTATTCCAATATGATAAGGACCCCAAACACACCTCCAAGATGACCACTGCCTTGCTAAAGAAGCTGAGGGTAAAGGTGATGGACTGGCCAAGCATGTCTCCAGACCTAAACCCTATTGAGCATCTGTGGGGCATCCTCAAACGCAATGTCGTGGAGCACAGGGCTAACATCCACCAGCTCCATGATGTCATTATGGAGGAGTGGAAGAGAACTCCAGTGGAAACCTGTGAAGCTCTGGTGAACTCCATGCCCAAGAGGGTTAAGGCAGTGCTGGAAAATAATGGTGACCACACAAAATATTGACACTTTGGGCCCAATTTGGACATTTTCACTTAGGGGTATACTCACTTTTGTTGCCAGCGGTTTAGACATTAATGGCTGTGTGTTGAGTTATTTTGAGAGGACAGCAAACTTACACTGTTATACAAGCTGTACACTCACTTTACATTGTAGCAAAGTGTCATTTCTTCAGTGTTGTCACATGAAAAGATACAGTCAGGTCCATAAATATTGGGGCATCGACACAATTCTAATCTTTTTGGCTCTATACACCACCACAATGGATTTGAAATGAAACAAACAAGATGTGCTTTAACTTCAGACTTTCAGCTTTAATTTGCGGGTATTTACATCCAAATCAGATGAACGGTGTAGGAATTACAACAGTTTGTATATGTGCTTACCACTTTTTAAGGGACCAAAAGTAATGGGACAATTGGCTGCTCAGCTGTTCCATGGCCAGGTGTGTGTTATTCCCTCATTATCCCATTTACAAGGAGCAGATAAAAGGTCCAGAGTTAATTGCAGTGTGCTATTTGCATTTGGAATCTGTTGCTGTCAACTCTCAATATGAGATCCAAAGAGCTGTCACTATCAGTGAATCAAGCCATCATTAGGCTGAAAAAACAAAACAAACCCATCAGAGAGATAGCAAAATCATTAGGTGTGGCCGAATCAACTGTTTGGAACATCCTTATAAAAGAACGCACCGGTGAGATCAGCTACACCAAAAGACCCGGAAGACCACGGAAAACAACTGTGGTGGATGACCGAAGAATTCTTTCCTTGGTGAAGAAAACACCCTTCACAACAGTTGGCCAGATCAAGAACACTCTCCAGGAGGTAGGTGTATGTGTGTCAAAGTCAACAATCAAGAGAAGACTTTACCAGAGTGAATACAGAGGGTTCACCACAAGATGTAAACCATAGGTGAGCTTCAAAAACAGGAAGGCCAGATTAGAGTTTTCCAAACAACATCTAAAAAACCTTCACAGTTCTGGAACAACATCCTATAGACATATGAGACCAAGATCAACTTGTGCCAGAGTGATGGGAAAAGAAGAGTATGGAGAAGGAAAGGAACTGCTCATGATCCAAAGCATACCACCTCATCAGTGAAGCATGGTGGTGGTAGTGTCATGGCGTGGGCATGTATGGCTGCCAATGAAATTGGTTCTCTTGTATTTATTGATGATGTGACTGCTGACAAAACAGCAGGATGAATTCTGAAGTATTTCGGGCTATATTATCTGCTCATATTTAGCCAAATGCTTCAAAACTCATTGGACGGCGCTTCACAGTGCAGATGGACAATGACCCGAAGCATACTGCGAAAGCAACCAAAGAGTTTTTTAAGGGAAAGAAGTGGAATGTTATGCAATGGCCAAGTCATTCACCTGACCTGAATCTGATTGAGCATGCATTTCACTTGCTGAAGACAGTTGCAGTAGAGGCCTGGCAGAGCATCACCAGGGATGAAACCCAGCGTCTGGTGATGTCTATGCATTCCAGACTTCAGGCTGTAATTGACTGCAAAGGATTTGCAACCAAGTATTAAAAAGTGAAAGTTTGATTTATGATTGTTAATCTGTCCCATTACTTTTGGTCCCTTAAAAATTGGGAGGCACATATACAAACGGTTGTAATTCCTACACTGTTCACCTGATTTGGATGTAAATACCCTCAAATTAAAGCTGAAAGTCTGCAGTTAAAGCACATCTTGTTCGTTCCATTTCAAATCCATTGTGGTGATGTATAGAGCCAAAAAGATTAGAATTGTGTCGATGTCCCAATATTTATGGACCTGACTATATAATAAAATATTTGCAAAAATGTGCGGGGTGTACTCACTTTTGTGAGATACTGTTGATGGGACTCAGGTAAGTATTAGGGGGGCTGAGGGGGGCTGCTGCACAAAAAAGGCTTTAAAAGATAAAAAACTTCTTACTTTACAACCACTTTAATATACCTCGGTTGCAGAAAAATAAAACCTTTCTTTGATTTTTAGAACAAGGTCTTAACTTAGCCCTTGCTGTACTTCTTAGAAAGCTTCAGAGACATCCTGGTATGTAGATTTTGGACAGAGAGAGAAACCAGTAAGACACAGGAATGAGTTTACCAGCTGTCCTTATTAGCACACACACATCCTGCAGTGACCTCATTACAACTCACACACTTCACCCATTAACTATGTTTGCACAGCATTCCTGCATCTCTCCATGTGGAATTTGCCTGGCTTGTCAATGTAGGCTGCCACAGCTGCTATGTTTGCTATATCCACATGCTAAACTCTCTAGGGCCGCATGCGGCCCACAGGGCGCAGGTTGGACACCCCTGATTTAGTGTAAGATCCTGCCCGATTGAATACAGAATGATTTAATAGATGGTGTCCCCTCCTATGTCATAGTTTGGTAACTCTAAAGGAGATTGTACAGAAATTGTATAGTGTATGGCCACCTTTATACACCTAAAATTAACAAGTCACCTCTAAACTTCTAGAACATTTAGTCTACAACTGTCTTAGCTCCTACCTCAGTGAAAATAACCTTCTTGACCCAGTTTGGCTTTCGGTCACAGCAGTCCACAGAAATTGCCTTACTAAAACTCACTAACAATTTACTATCTGCTAAAACCAAAGGTCACTACTCCATACTCCTACTGCTTGACCTCTCTGCGGCCTTTGATACTGTTGACCACCCGCTTATTCTCAATAAACTCCATTGCCTTGGCCTCCAAGATTCTGCTCTATCCTGGTTCTCCTCCTACCTATCACAGCGCTCTTTCAGTGTTATTTACAAGTTTGTCTCCTCCTCTCCATTGCCCCTTTCTGTGGGGTCCCCAAGGCTCTGTTCTTGTACCCCTTCTCTTCTCTATCTACACATCCTCCGTTGATAACCGCCCACGGCTTCCAATACCATCTATACATCGATGGCACCCAAATCTATGTGTCTACTCCTCATCTTACTCTCAATCTCCTCTCGCATTACTAACTTACTAACTGGCATATCAGCATGGATGTCTCAGCACTTCCTTAACCACTTCAGCCCCAGAAGGACTTCCCACTGTAGGACCAGAGCACTTTTTGCGATTCAGCACTGCGTCGCTTTAGCTGACAACTGCATGGTCATGCGACGTTGTACCCAAACTACATTTACGTCCTTTTTTCCCCACACATAGAGCTTTATTTTGGTGGTATTTTGTCACCTCTGCGTCATTTCTGATCACTGCTATAAACAATAAAAGAGCGACAATTTTGCAAAAAAAACCAATATTTCTTGATTTTTACTATAATACAAATCCAAAAAAAAATATAAGAAAAAAATGTATTCATCGGTTTTGGCCAATTTATATTCTTCCTCATATTTTTGGTAAAAAAAATTTGCAATCTGCATTTATTGATTGGTTTTCGCAAAAGTTGCCGCGTTTACAAACCTTGAAAATTAATTTCTAGTGTTTTTACATTTTTTTTTAGTAATGGCAGCGATCTGCGATTTTTATCGGGACTGCGATATTGGGATGGACATGTCGGACATTTTTGACACTTTTTTGGGACCAATGACATTTATACAGCGATCAGAAATTGAAATATCCACTGATTACTGTCTAAATGTCATTGGCAGTGAAGGGGTTAACCTGCGGGAGGAGATCTAGGGGTTAACTGTGTTCCCTAGGCGTGTTCTAACTGTGAGGGGGCTGTGCTGTCAGGGGCATAAGAGATCTAACTGATGCCAGTGACAGGGATCAGTAGATCTCTTACATGCCGCCTGTCAGAACGGGGAACCGCCAGGCCTGTACTGGCCATCGGGACTACCGGGAGTTTCCCGGTGGGCCGATGGCTCAGTGGGCCGGCCTCGTCCTTGCATTGGTGCCCGCGATCTACCCGTCAATCACCGCCAATCAGCTGACGGGTAGATCGGGGATTCAACAGCAGAGAAGCGCAGGGAGCAGCTGTGCATGAAGTTCTCATTCATGTCACAGTCACGCTGCTCTCTGGCGGCCCCGCCCCCTCCTTTCTCCTTGTCCATTCCAATTGGCTTGTGACATCACCTGGGATGGACGAGGAGAGAGGA
>BLSH010217607.1:136189-148764 GCA_018402905.1 Glandirana rugosa | reverse complement strand
TTACGGTCTAGCCAAAATCTCTCTAAAACAAATTGGTGAAGGTGTGGCACGCGTCATATAAATGACGGCGTCACACCTCGACTGAGTGCTTAGCGGCATTTGTCTGCCGCTAAATGCCTGTCCGTCGATCTCCCGCGTTAGCGCCGCCGTGCGTGATGCCCTGATGTGTCCCGTGCCCTTTGCCCTGATGTGCACTGTACCCTGATGTGCCCTGGGCCGGTCTGGATGAAGTCCAGGGCCAAATTTTTGTCCCAGTCCAGCCCTGGGAACCGCCGTGTTTACTTCGGCGGTTCCCCATTCTTTCCTTGTGGCAACTCATCACGGCTTGTTGGCGGACGTCGGGTGCAGTGGGCACGAGTGCGTGCCGCCGCGATTGCGCCCTCTAGCTGCCTGTCCGTAAATCGCCGTCTGTTTACGGCGATTCGTGAGTCAGCTCCACACTGCGGCAGTAAATATACTGCGCACGGTGTGGAAGTGGTTAAACAAAATCTCTCTAAAACCGATCTGGCATTATTAGCCCCCCACCGTCCAACCATGCCCCCCCTACACGAATACATCAAAATCAATAATGCAACCATCAATCCCTCCCCTCATGCCAGGGTACTCGGTGTAATCCTAGGCTCTGAACTGTCCTTTCAGCCCCAAATACAATCGTTCTCAAAAGTTTGTAGACTTCACCTCCGTAACATCTCTAAAATACGCCCCTTTTTTACAAATGAAACCACCAAGCTCCTCATTCACTCCCTTGTTATCTCTCACCTTGACTATTGCAACTCCCTTTTCATTGATCTCCCTATCCATAGGTTATCTGCTCTTCAGTCTATCATGAATGCTGCTGCCAGACTTATCCACCTTACCAACCGCTCAGTGTCTGCCACCCCTCTCTGCCATTCCCTACACTGGCTCCTGATCACCCAACAAATTGTTTGCCACCCCTCAATGCCAATCCCTATACTGGCTCCTGATCGCCCAGCAAATTCAATTTAAAACATTAACCACAACATACAAAGCCATTCACAACTCTGCCCCGAGCTACATCACCAATCTGGTCTCCAAATATCACCTAAACCGTGCTCTCCAATCCTCTCAAGACCTCCTACTCTCAAGCTCCCTCATCTCCTCCTCCCATGCTCCTCTCCAGGATTTATCCAGAGCCTCTCCCATTCTCTGGAACTCTCTACCTCACCCTGTCCAGCTATCTCCTACTCTGGCTGCCTTCAGGCAATCCCTAAAAACTCATCTCTTCAGGGAAGCCTATCACACCTCCAACTAATCTTTTACCACTTCCGTCAGCTCCCCACAGTTACAACCTTTTGTACCACCTGCCCCACCCTATTAGATTGTAAGCTCTTCTGAGCAGGGCCCTCTTAATCCTCTTGTATTTTATTGTATTGTAACTGTATTGTCCCCTTTTATATTGCTGCGTAAACTGTTGTCCCTATATAAATCCTGTATTATAATAATAATAAGTAACGCTTTTTAGTGCCATTAATTGTTAATGATACAGCAAACACACATTTTACCACACAATAAACAGGTGACAAAAGCAGCAACACACACAGTAAAAAACATGCAACTTGCACCACGCCAAAATGTCCCATGAGCAACTTTGCCATTTGTAGGACAGCCCATTGAAATCAACGTGCTGCCCTATGTGTGTCATGGGAAAAACAAGCCAAAAATAATTCGCTCCCACTATGCTAAGTGTGAATGGGGTCTGGAAGTGAAATTGGTGTGTTTACGCAAAAGAAAGGCTCCATTCACATCTGTGCGTTTCCAAATACAAAAACTGCACAGAAAATGCATGCTTAGCCATGCGTTTCAGAAACAAACTGCAAACACACCGAAAAGCATAGTAAAAATTGCACTACGCTCCACTCTAAAAAAAGGCCTGGAGCTTTTTTGGGCGATTGTTGAGCATAAGGCAGCCCATTCAAGTTTATGGGCTGCCTTATGTGTGACTGACGGAAAAGCTCCAAAAGGCCCCCCAAAAAATAAATAAAACGTAGGCAGGAATGTGAGTTCCCACTATGTGAAGATGTGAACGGGGCCTTAAAGCTAAACGCCTCCATCCACTCCCTCCTATGTACTTGTATACAGATGGCCATACACAATGCTATCTGGTTTTGCAATCTCTGTACAATTTCCTTTCGATTTACTAGAACTATGGAACAGGAGGACGCACCTAAGCAATCTATCAATTTGTATCAAATCAGGCAGGCCCTTGCACTACATAGCTGATAGGAGATCCAAAGGAGATTGTACAATCAGATTGTAATGTGTATGGTCACCTTACAGGGAAGAAGGAGGCGGTGGTATAGTAATGAGGGAAGTATGGTCCAGACTGGTAGTACATGCCCTATCACAACCTTTTCTGTGATGCAAAGACACAGAGATTGATGGGAGCTGACCTACAGGAAGTGATGCAGCCAGAAAGAATGTTTTAAAATAGAAGACAGAAACATGAAATTTCTAACCTTTTGTGGATAAGGTAAATTAAAGATAAGAACATTGGAATGACTGGGCCAGAAATTATATTATAAAAGGATTCTATGTATTATGAAAAGTGAAATTCTGCCCAAAAAGGTGAACTTTAAGGTGTGTAGTAGGATTGTGGTGTGCCTAAGAATGGGTCAGAGTCATCATATTTAATGAACATGCTATATTTTTGCTGCTCCTCATACATGTTCAAGGTCAGTGGTCTCCAAAACTGTGGCCTGAGGGCCAGATATGGTCCTTTGCTTCCTTTTATGCGACCTTTGGGGGCACTATTCCTCTCACTGATACAAGGCATTATTTCCTCTTACTGACACCAATGATGAGACATTAACTGGCCCTATGTTTGAAAAGCTTGGAGACCGTTGTTTTAGGTCATTGACTCATAATATGTTCTGTCTTTGCAGCTCTACATACAGTATGTGTTCTAAACCACTTGCTTATACAGTGCCTTGAAAAAGTATTCATACCCCTTGAAATCTTCCACATTTTGTCATGTTACAACCAAAAACGTAAATGTATTTTATTGGGATTTTATGTGATAGACCAACACAAAGCCAAATACAGGGCAATCTTAGAAGAAAACCTGTTGGAGTCTGCAAAAGACTTAAGACTGGGGCGGAGGTTCACCTTCCAGTGGAGCAACAGCTCTAAACATACAACCAGAGCTACAATGGTTTAGATCAAAGCATATTCATGTGTTAGAATGCCCAGTCAAAGTCCAGACCCAAATCCAATGGAGAATCTGTGGCATGACTTGAAAATTGCTGTTCACAGACGCTCTCCATCCAATCTGACAGAGCTTGCGATATTTTGCAAAAATGGGCAAAAATGTCCTCTCTAGATGTACAAAGATGGTAGAGACATCCCCAAAAAAGACTTGCAGCTGTAATTACAGTGTAAGGTGGTTCTACAAACCACACTTTTCAGATATTTATTTGTAAAAAAATTTGAAAACCATTTATCTTTTTTCTTCCACTTCACAGTTATGTGCCACTTTGTGTTGGTCTATTACATAAAATCCCAATAAAATACATTTACGTTTTTGGTTGTAACATTACAAAATGTGGCAAATTTCAAGGGATATGAATACTTTTTTTCAAGGCACTGTAATATGTTCTATCTCTGCTGATCCTCATAAAAGTTCCAGGCCAGTGACTCATAACATTGAAGCAAGTGTGTCGCCAAAACAGCCAGGTAAGTTCCATTTTCAAAAGGAGATCAGCAATTGCAAACTTAAATCCTAGCTGCTTGACTCTTGCTGCCTTTCAATACCTAGAGACAATGACCACAGATTATGCATATTAGGAAAATAAGAGGCAGAGGCATAAGCAGAACCTTTAGGGCCCTGGTGCAAGAAACCATGAAGGGCCCTTTGACCACGGGGGCCCTTTCCATTGGTCCCAGGGCCTTTCCTTTGGTCCTGGGGCCCTTCCCTCTTATCCCAGGGCCCTCCCCTCTGATCCCGGGGCCCTTCACTTCCATTACGGGGCCCTTTATTAACCCCGGTTCACACTGCTGCGACTTATCACATGGCTTGCGACACATAAAATCGCACGACAAGTCTAAACACATTGATTTAAATGGGTACGTCTTAATCAATGTGACTCAAGTCACAGCTACAAAAATATAAAAGGTTCCTACACTACTCTTCTGTGACTTTGGTGCAGTTTGAGTGCCATAGTGTAAGGAACCATGATTTAGACTGAGACAGAACTGCAGTAAAAAGCACACCTTTTAATGTAATTGTAAAAATGGTACAGATCAGTAAACAAAGTCAAAACATAAGCCAGGGATCGGAATCCAAAGCAGGTAGTCAGACAAGCCAGTAATCAGGAAACCAGAGATCAGCGTAGTCAGAGGCAGAAGAACAGGATCAGGAACTAGAAGAGACATCAGCTGGAAAAAGTCTTTCACAGGGACACAGTAGAGAAACTCCAAACATGTTGACCAGGCGAAAGCAGGAAAGGAATGGACAAGGCAGTTTAAATAGCCAAAAGGGGCTGGCTGTAGGTGGGACTGATGCACAGATAATGATATCCAGGTGAGACACTGAGGAATCAATGAGTGCTTACAATTATCCGACAGCGGAGCAGCCTGAGCAAAGAGAAGGGAGCTGCTAAGAGCCCAGCCCTAAAACATAGGGGTTGATTTACTAAAACTGGTGCACTCACTGCAGGTTTCTCTGCAGAGTTGCAGCAGATTTTGCACAGTTTTAGTAAATAACCCTCATATACTGAAATGTTAAATCACAAATGTTGCAAGCAAATCACATGATTTTTGGGCAATGTTCACATGTTCAGCAGCTGTCCCCCTTCCTGCCGTCTTGGCACCCCCCACAGTGGCGGAACACCAGGTCCTGGTCACAAGTGTAACCTTTGCGACCCTGGTAGTTCCGCCACTGATAAGAGAGAAGTCCAAACTGCTGATATGAAAACAGAAGTGCTGAAGCTACCGGATCAGTATGACAGTTAAGGTTGTACAGCAGTTAAGAAGCATAGATCTGCAATGTCAGTTTCAGTATGTCCCCACTTAGCGGTGTCCTTTGAAGTTTTATGAGAAGTTTTCAGATTGTCATTTTATTCAAAAAGCTGTGTAACTGTAGCTTGACCACATAATTACATGCAATGGCAAATTGCTCACTTCCTATAACACAATGGGAACATTCATGCAGAAAACAGAACAATATGACATTAATGTCCCATTAAATTTTGTAGCACCGTGTCTTTTATTTGAAAGTCGAGATTGATGTCCCTGACCAAGAGAGATTTCCTTTCTTTTCTCTTTTTTTAGCATCTCATGAGCTTGTATCTATCTAGTCTAGATTAATTCCTTGCTTTTAAAATCTCCCTTTCATGGCTAGTTTAATTATACTTATACATTAATGTAGATTCTGTAGACGTAGTAGCCTCCGGCTTATATTTCTGGAGAGTGTTCGTTCTCTAATAGGAATATTTCAAACATGAAATTAATTATACAAGTGTCACTTTGTAGTTGTGGAGTCCATCATTAAAAGGGTACTGGTAGAGCGCCCAAGGGCAGTTTTGGGGAAAAAGCTGCTTAATGGATTGAGACATGGATCTGATGATGCTATTTATGAACAGACGTTACTCAAACTGCTGTATCAGTAATCCTAAGGATATGTTTAGACAGTAATACAGAATGTTTGACGTGATACATTGATTTCTGAAAAAATAACTCTCTTTCATATATTCAAGTTTTTGAGTATTTAAAGTAAACAATATTTAATTTGCCTGTGGTTTAAAAACATTTTTTTGTTTTGTTTTTTTCTTTAAACTTGCTGTTTATACAGTTTTTTTTATACTTTGTTGCATCTCAGCACTGACAATCTCCTGCAGCCATTCCTCCTGCAGGAGAATAATTTGGAGACACTAAACAGGTCATTGTCACCCAAAAAAAGAAAGTACCTTAAACCCAAAAAAACAGACAAAAAATGTAAGATAATTACAGCCAACCAGTCCTTAGACATGACAGCCGTTTTAGTTTTATATTTTTTTTTAGGCTAAGAACATTTTCAGCAGTGCAGAAGATACTTGTTGACCTTTCCAGAAATGCAGCATCCTTGGCATTTTCTATAAGTTTAAAAGAAAGCACAAAGATCTTTATTGTGTAAACTACTTGTCCCATCAATCCACCATGTAATGGAGATGAACAAAGGTAACATGTTTAACCGATTCAATACCGTGCACTTTCACCCCCTTCCTGCCCAGGCCAATTTTTAGCTTTCACACTTTGAATGACAATTGCACGATCATGCAACGCTATACCCAAATTAAATTTGCATCATTTTTTTTCACACAAATAGAACTTTCTTTTGGTGGTATTTAATCAAATCTGGGTTTTTTTATTTTTTGCTAAAATTTTTTTTAAAAAGACCAGAAAATTTGAAAGAAAAATGTTCTTGGTTTCTGTCAGAAAATTTTGTAAATGAGTAATTTTTCTCCTTCACTAATGTGCACTGATGAGGCTGCACTGATGGGCACTGATAGGCTGCACTGATGGGCACTGATAAGGCAGCACTCACGGGCACTGATGAGACAGCACTGAAGGGCACTGATGAGGAGGCACTAATATGCAGCACTGATGGGCACTGATAGGCTGCACTGATGGGCACTGATAAGGCAGCATGCATGGGCACTGATGAAACGGCACTGAAGGGCACTGATGAGGAAGCACTAATATGCAGCACTGATGGGCACTGATAGGCAGCACTGATATGCAGCACTGATGAGCACTGATAGACGGCACTGATAGGTGGCACTGATGGGCACTGATAGGTGGCACTGATAGGCAGCACTTATGGGCAATGATAGGCGGCACAGATTGGCAACACTGATGGGCACTGATGAGCAGGCACTATAGGCACTGAAAGGCAGCACTAACTGACATTTCTGATGGGCACTGTTTGGTATCACTGATGGGCGCAAATTGGCATCACTTATGGGCACAGATTGGCACCACTGATGGGCACAGATTGGCATTACCAATGGGCACAGGCTGGCATCACTGCTAGGCACTGTTGGGACTGCACAGATAATCAGGGCACTGATGATCAGTGCCCTGATTATCCATACAGGTCTCTCCTGTGAGGAGATGACACTGATCTGCTCTCCTCTCCTCACACTCTGTCAGTGTGAAGTGAGGAGAGCCAATAAACGGCACTTCCGTGTTTACATGTGATCGGCTGTGATTGGACACAGCAAATCACATGGGTAAAGAGCCGCGTCATCGCTAGCAGAATCCCAGAAGAGAGGGGATCCCGCCCGCCATCATTTGTCTATACGGCAGATGAGAGGTTAAACTTCAGCCTGTGTGATAAACATGGCCCCTAATCAAACAGGAAATAACTGTAAATTGCAGTTAACTAAAAGGCTAAATCTGTTATCTAGGTTTGTTGAGTTTTTCCAGGGATATTTTTCTTTTTTCTTCTGAGGAGTGTTCTCCAATAGACAGAGGGAGAGCAAACAATGTTTTGGGTTATGAATATTTTTCTACCGTGACCATTCACTGACAGATTTATTTGTGATGTAGGCTGAGGAAGTAGATAAATGGCTGGAGGGACTTTTTTTTAAAGGGCCCCTCTTTCCCAAGTTTTGCCATGATAGGATGCCATTGTGAGGGATCTTTATCTTTGCCTCTCACACTTTGCCTGAGGAGGGATTTCATCTAAGAAGAATTTCCTTGCCTCCTGCCTGGGAGGGGATATCTCCTGAAGGAAATCCAGGTCATGCTTCTCAAACCTAAAGTTTGGGGAAGAAAGCTGAAACCGAGGAGGAGCTCTAAATGTCCTCCTTAGTAAAAAAAAACAGGGAATAAAAGAACTCCCCTGTGGGCCTATATTAAACGTGAGGGATCACTATGGGTAACCCCCAAGTAATTCCCCCCATGATGGCAACACCTCTATAGAAAGGGGTGGAGGTTCCTCAGTAATGTGATACTGTACAAAGAAAGAAGAGAAAAGAAACTGTAATTGGAACCTCAATGCCTTAAACAACTCTATTTATTAACCACTTGCCGACCGCCAAACGCAGTTTGATGGCGACAAAGTGGTGCGATATCGCAAATCGCCATCATATGATGGCGGCTGCGAGATCGCGCTCACTGTGTTCAGGGAGGGCCAGGGAGCGGGTGCGGCGGCTTCGATTGCCACCGGCTACCCGCGATGCCCCCCCCCCCGGAGTGAAAGAACGGAGGTCCGTGTAAGTAAACACGGACCTCCGTTCTGTGAAGGGGGAAGGGCTGTGATCGCTTCCCTTCCCCTGCTAGGACAGTCCCCCCACAGTTAGAACACGCCCAGGGAACACAGTTAACCCTTAGAGCGCCCCCTGCAGGTTAACCCCTTCACTGCCAATGGCATTTACACAGTAATCAGTGCATTTTTATAGCACTGATCGCTGTATAAATGCCAATGGTCCCAAAAAAGTGTCAAAATGGTCCGACATGTCCGCCCCAATATCGCAGTACCGCTAAAAATCGCAGATCGCCGCCATTACTAATAAAAAATAAAAAATAAATAAAAACCCCAAAAATTAATTCTCATCATCCGTAAACGTGGCCACTTTTGCGCAAACCAATCAATAAACGCCGATTGCGAATTTTTTTTATCGCAAATATGAGGAAGAATATAAATCGGCCAAAAACGGTGAAAAAAAATGTTTTTTTGTATTTTTTTTGGATTTGTATTTTAGCAAAAAGTAAGAAATTTGCGTTTTTTTGCAAAATTGTCGCTCTTCTTTTGTTTATAGCGGCGATCAGAAATGACGCAGCGATGATCAAATAACCACCAAAAGAAAGCTCTGTTTGTGGAAAAAAAAAGGACGCAAATTTTGTTTTGGTTACAACGTCGCACGACCGCGCAATTGTCAGTTAAAGCGACGCAGTGCCGAATCGCAAAAAGGCTCTGGTCCTAAAGGGGGAAATCCTTCCGGTCCTTAAGTGGTTAATAAATTATCAATTTAGAAAATATGACAACCGGTGAAGCAATTGGATTAAAACATGACAACGTTGTCAAAGGCTGCTTAAGGTGACGTCACCAACCACAACATGCCATACATCACCATACAATGTACCAATCCTGTAATGGGCCCCTCCTATGATGCAGATCACATAGTCAAAAGTATGGGATAGCAATCTGATATAGAGATATAGTGTTCCTAGATGTAGGAATCAGAGCCAACCAGGATTCTTATGGATGAAGTTCCAGTAGCGTGAAGTAAAGTGCCAATGTGCAGATACAGATTTTTTTTTATTTATTTTTTTTTTGGTTGTCATATTTTCTAAATTGATCATTTATTAATAAATAGAGTTGTTTACGGCATTGAGGTTCCAATTACAGTTTCTTTTCTCTTCTTGTTTTGTACAATCCTCCTTAGTCAATTGGCAGTCTTGTATACCCTTACATATTTCATGCCTGAGGTTTACAAGCACTTTAAAGGTCCACAACTAGCCTTCAAGAATGGTGGTAGCTGTCTGTCTGGGCTACTGAATGGCTAATGTACTAGCAGATACTGTACGAATAAACAATGGAAATTTTTGCTGCTGTTTTTAGGTATCTTGATCTTCCATCCCTCTATTCTCTGGACCAACCTTTTTCAACCAAGATGCCAAGGAACCCTGGGGTGCCTTGAGGTTTCTTTAGAGGTGCCTTGGCAAAATGCATAAAAATTGGCCAAAAACTGTATGGATAACACCTGCCTTTTAGTTACACAAAGCCACAGGTTTTTATTGTGCACCAATACAACCTTCTAGCTGCTGACATCCTAACGACCAATAGTGTCATCAGTTGATAAGGAGGAGGTCATTTCCCTGCATAGAAAACTTGTATGACCCTCCCCTGCCCCTCTCCATCATCATTGAGGTCACATTTGCTGAGTGAGGGAGGAGAAAAACATTGGAATACTAGTCAGTACCAGTTTGCAAAAGTGTATTTGCTTGCGAAGAATAAATCACCTCTAAGGTTGGGTATCCTACTTAGACATATGGATTTTGGTGCATTATGTAAAACTATTAGAGTAGTTTTTACATTTTAGAATGGTGTGCCTCAAGACTGTCCATAATTTTTAAAGAGTGCCTGGAGACTGTCCATAATTTTTAAAGGGTGCCTTGACTGAAAAAAGGTTGAGAAGCACTGCTCTGGACAACTGAGCCCAGGGGCGTTGCTAGGGGGTGGCTATTGGGGCTATAGCCCCGAGTCTGGGGCCCATAGCCCCGAGTCTCTTACCGGGTGGGTGCAGTTCTGCAATTAGCAGGTATGTCCCAGTCCGGAATGCAGGAGGCAGGGGCAGACTGAGCCGCTGCAGCATTGGCTCCAGCACTGCCCTCGCCTACACCTGACTCTACTCCTGGTCACTGGTTGCTAGAGTTGACTAGTGTCTAGCAACCAGTGACATCACAGCCACGACTCCTTCCCTGCCCAGCATTCAAAGCGGAGACTCTCTGGGGACCCTGATGTAAGTGGGGTGGCTCTCTGGGGACCCTGATGTAAGGGGGATCCGCACTCAGATATGTAACGATATATATATATATATATATATATATATATACTGTATATACACACACGTATATTATATACATGTGTATGCCTGCTCAAGCGTATGACTTTCTTTACTTCGCTGCTATGGGCTCTAGCCCCAGATCTTTTGTAGACCTAGCAACGCCCCTGACTGAGCCAATATAATTGCAAAATGAAACTGAGTGGAAGTCTGTCATTCAGTCACTGCTGGTGGGTCTGTGAGTGTTAGGATGTGGCAAAAGGGCAAACCATCATTATCAGGGCCTGTAAAGTCCGGCAGCTATTTAGGGGTTATTGCTACATGTGATTGATCTTTACAAGATGTCACTACATACTTCATGTGTAGCTTACTCAATAGGGAGCCATTTGTTCCATCTGTTTAGGAA
Source organism: Glandirana rugosa (assembly GCA_018402905.1). NCBI lineage: Eukaryota > Metazoa > Chordata > Amphibia > Anura > Ranidae > Glandirana > Glandirana rugosa. The sequence goes on along the minus strand of BLSH010217607.1, from coordinate 137,850 downwards.
CCAATTGCTACTCCTAGCTTAATATCATTAGCAATTGTAATGGCACTATAAAAATTCTCCTTGGCATCTTTATATGAATAAGGTGACTAACCTCCATCTTACAGCCGATCATTATAACAAGGCAATTTGTTTTCCTGCCAGGGACTGTAAAAAGAACCTCCTAATCACTTAATTCATCCACAGTGATTTCTAATCATAGCAACAACATCCCCCTCTTTTTTGTACATGGCCAGGTAGACAGATTACACTCTACACTGATTACACAGCTCCTATCTACAGTATATTGGATGCGTATTTATTGTGTGTGAGGCCAATTTTAAGCTCAAAAGGGCAACAAAATTCTCATGCAAATATTTGATGGATTGCAACAGTATTAGCGACATTCTATCAACACTAGCTCAATTTTTAACCGCTTGCCAACCTCTAGCAGTACATTTTCTGCTGCTGGGTGGCTCCCCAGGCACTGTAACGTACCCGTACATCGCTGTGAACTTCCTAGTTTAGAGGCGAGTGCGCTCCCTGCTAAATTGTGCTGTGATTGTACACAGCACAAATTTGTCAGCAGGTTACAGCTAATGATTTTGGCTGTATACCTTCTCGTCGGCTGTGGCCAATCACAACACAGAAATCTGTGTTTGTAAACAGAAGATCTTGGCTGTATTTCTCCCTTCTTTCAGTTACCGTTCAGAAATGAAAGCAAGGAAAGACCTAGCCAGACCCGTAAGTAAAAGCAGCATGCATACATTTGCACACATTTAACCCCTTGATTGCCCCCCTAATGACTCCTGTTACCCAGCCAGTGTCATTTGTACAGTGTCAGTGTATGGTATTATCACTGATCACTGTATTAGTGTCACTAGCAACGTCAGTGTCAGTTAGCCAGTTAGTGTCCCCTCCCAGCCAGTGTCAGTTTTCCCTCCACACTATTAGAGCCGGTTCACACAGGGGCGACTTGTCATGCAGTACAATGGAACCATTCTAATAGGAGCAACTCAAGTCGCTCCAACTTATAAAAAGATTCCTGTACTACTGCTGGGGACGACTTCAGGAGACTTGCATTGACTTCTATTACAGAAGTCGTTTGCAAGCTACGCTAAAGTCGCACTGTGCGGGGCGGCTCAGAGTCGCCCCTGAAGTCGGATCGCCCCTGTGTGAACCGGCTCTTAGGCTGGGTTCACACTATCCGACAAAAAAACGGCCCGACTTTGATACTACTTTGCTGTACGATTTGCGGTCCTACATAGGGTCAAAGTCGGACCGTTTGTCTGTGAACAGGGATCCGACTTTGATCCCGACAATGCCAGGCACTTTGTGCTCTGGGGATCTTGAAGGGGAACTCCACGCCAAATTTTAAAAAAAACTGGCATGGGGTCCCCCTCCGGGAGCATACCAGGCCCTTTGGTCTGGTACAGGTTTTAAGGGGAACCCCCACGCCGAAAAAACGGCGTGGGGTCCCCCCCAAAATCCATACCAGACCCTTATCCGAGCACGCAACCCGGCAGGCCAGGAAAGGGGGTGGGGACGAGCGAGCGGCCCCCTCCCTCCTGGACCATACCAGGCCGCGTGCCCTCAACATGCGTTTAGCATGTCGTTTCATCATAGTTTCAGCCCGGCAAAAAAACAGCCTATCACACTTGGGTCGGATTCTCGGCCAAGTGTGT
>BLSH010217607.1:120747-135277 GCA_018402905.1 Glandirana rugosa | reverse complement strand
CAGAAACCATTTTTTTGTTTGACGCAAAAACCCCTATGATATGAATACCGCTGTGATCATATCAAGACTAGTACTAGTTCTATGACTAGATATGTCTGTGATATGATCATTACCACCACTAGTCGTTGAATATCACACTGACATTCCGACCCAAGTGTGATCAGGCTAAGAGCCTGGCTGTACTTCTCGTGTTCAACGTAATGCAGTGTTTTTGTTACTAAGGGATACTCTCGGCAGAATTGACCAGGCTGAACACAAAAAGTTTCAGCCACGCTGAAACTTTTTCCAAGGACATGATGAAAACAGGCTGAAACCGGATCAGTGAAGACACTGATACGACTTTGATCCGACTTCAATGCCTTTCAATGGGCTGAAGTAGGATCAAAGTCGGACAAAAGTAGTACAGGAACCTTTTTCAAAGTCGCACCGACTTTGAAAAACACAAGTCGGACCAGTTAAGACGGCTCTCATAGGGAATCATTGTTTTTGTGACGTAATGCAACTTGTGCTCTTCATGTCGGTCCGAGAATCGGACTAGTGTGAACCCAGCCTTACAGTCACACTATAAGTTGCTGATCACCACCATTACTAGTATAGTGTCTGTATAGATCAGTATCTTGATCATGATCAGAACTATACTAGTGTCGCCATAAGTATAGTATCCCCAAAAACGCAGTTTGTTTTTTTACCAAAGACATGTAGCAGAATACATTTTGGCATAAATTTATGAAGAAATTAGATTTTATTGGATATGTTTGATGAAAGAAAGTAGAAACATTATTAATATGTTATTTTTTTTCAAAATGTTTGGTCTTTTTCATTTATATAATAAAAAATAAAAAACCCAGTGGTGATCTAATACCACTAAAAGAAAGCTCTATTTGTTTGAAAAATATATAAATTTACTTTGTGTACAGTGTTGCATGACCGAGCAATTACCAGTTAAAGCAGCGCAGTGCTGAATAGCAAAAAATCGTCTGGTAAGGAGGTAAAACTATCTGGAGGTCAAATGGATAAAGTGTATCTAAACTTAAAAACAAAATGTAATATATTGTAGTCTACAAGTTAGAGCTGCACAATTAATCGTATTAAAATCGCAATCCCGATCCACCCCCCCCCCCCCTGCGATCTCCATCAGGCATTACCGCGATTTTTAGTGCAGTTACTGGAGTCCGACTTGCGGGGTGACTCTACGTGACTTAACTGTAATAAAAGTCAATGCAAGTTGCCTGAAGTCTTTTCTAAGTCAGAGCAACTTGAGTCTCTGGGGAGACTGCCAAGTCTGGGCAGAGAGCCAAGTTCTGAAGTCACGCTGATAAAGACGCTTAGTAGAGATACAAAGTAATAACTTCAAAGGAATGAACTCCCGTGTATAGAAGATGCTCAGTTTAACCACTTAAAGACTAATCTTTTCTGATTTACTGCTTACAAATAAAAATCCAGTATTTTGTGCTAGAAAATGACTTAGAACCCCCGAACATTATATATATATATATATATTTTTTTTAGCAGAGACTCTAGAGAATAAGATGGCGGTTATTGCAATATTTTATGTCACACGGTATTTGCGCAGTGGTCTTTCAAACGCAATTTTTTTGGAAAAATGACCCTTTCAAAAAACTAAACAGTGCTGTTAGCCCAATTTTTTTGTATATGTAATATGTTACGCCGCGAGAATCGTGATTTTTATTCTAAGCAAAAAAATCGTGATTCTCATTTTGGCCAGAATTGTGCAGCTCTACTACAAGTCCTTAAGCCCCATAAACACGATCAGAAAATACCGCTTTCGAAACGATCATACGATAATCAGATCGTTAGTACAGAGCTTTTGAGAGCCGATCATGACAGTTCATCTGATATTATCCGATCAGACATCCAGGAAAAATTCTCTCGTACGATGCCCGATCGTACGAATTTCGTTTAACCAGTACAGCTGTCGTTTGAAAATGCAATACAAATACACTACAACACATCACTTCCGATTCTTTATTCTGTTGTATGAGAATTTTCATGACTAAAGTAAACTCTTCCAATTCGATCTGAGATTAGCATGCAAACAAAAATGGACGATCATTCGTCCGATAATCTCATCGTGTGTACTGGGCATGGCATTAGATGTGGTGGCTGCATTATTTTTCATTCCTGTCCTAGGGTGACAACACCCACTGTACTCTATCTGTGGAGGAGCAGTGTTGCTCTGCTAATTAAGAGGGGGTTATTGTTGAAAGGCTGATAACATTGAGATTTCAATTCAGTACACAGGAAGATTTTCTGGCAAGTTGAAAGGCAATAAGAAAATTGGGCAAACATTTTTGTCTGAGGAACGATCGTACGATTTTCTGATGGTGTGTACACAACAGCCGATTCCGACCTTCCAAATGAAAATTTCCGAAGGGACAAACTCCAAAATTTTTCTCGTATGGGACCAGAATGAACAAGTTTCATTTAACCGCTTAGAGACCGCCCCACGTACATTTACTGCAGCGGGACAGCTTCTCTAGGTGAAATCACGTACCTGTACACTTGATTTTGCCGAGCCAATCAGCAGGTCTGGCGGACCCGATGTCCACCGGAGACCCGCCGATTGTTCCCGAGGCAGGCAGAACGGCGGTCTGCCTATGTAAACAAGGCAGATTGCCGTTCTGTGACAGGAAAAGACAGAGATCCTGTGTTTCTGCTAAGCAGGAACACGGATTTCTGTCTTCCGACAGTACAAGCTCCCCACCACCAGCTAGAAAGCACTCCCTAAGGACACATTTAACCCTTTAATTGCCCCTGAGGTTAACCCCTTCCCTGCCAGTGCCATTAGTACAGTTATAGTGCATATTATTTAGCACTGATCACTGTATTGGTGTCACTGGTCCCCAAAAAAGTGTCAAAAATGTCACTTTGTGTCCGATTTGTCTGCGGTAATGTCACTTGCTGGCAGTACTAGAAAAAAAAATTCCATAAAAATATCCCATAGTTTGTAGACCAGTGTTTCTCGACTCCAGTCCTCAAGGCACCCCAACAGGTCATGTCTTCAGGATTTCCCTCAGATGAAACGGCTGTGATAATTACTAAGGCAGTGAAACAGATCAAATCACCTGTGAAAAATAATGGCAAGCCTGAAAACATGACCTGTTGGGGCGCTTTGAGGACTGGAGTTGAGAAACACTGTTGTAGACGCTATAACTTTAGCATAAACCAATCAATATACGCTTATTGGGATTTTTTAACAAAAATATGTAGCAGAATACATATTGGCCTAAATTGATGAAGAAATATGTTTTTTTTACATTTTTTTATTGAATATGTTTTATAGCAGAAAGTTAAAAAATGCTGTTTTTTCTTTTTCAAAATTGTCTGTCATTTTGGCCCGATTTGGGTCGGTCCGTTAATAAGATGTTTCTATCCATAGCCCGAACCCTCTCAACTACGCCATCAACCAGGGACAGAGGATAGCCTTTCTCAAGAAATCTGGTTCTGAGGAGTGCAGCCTGCGTCAAGTAAGACTCCTCATCAGAACAGTTACGCCTAAGTCTCATCATTTGACTTTTAGGGATGGACTGTAGCCAAGTCCTGTGATGGCAGCTATCGACCGGAATGTAACCATTCTGGTCGGTAGACTTAAAAAAGGTCTTGGTAATAAGTCTACCACCGTCATTGGTGATGTCCAAGTCCAAAAAAGTGAGTCTTAAAAAGGACCCACCTAGTTCAGTATCTGCTTCAACAATAGTAAACACCCCTTCAGTATTAATAACTCTAGAGGATCTATATTCAAAAACATCCATTAGGTATGTGGTATGGTGGAGTGTTTTATTTGCAGATCAGGGGGGTCGCCATGGGGGCAAAATTTGCCCCCAGCTTGGCCAATTTATTTCTGGCCAAGTGGAAGGAGGACATCATCTATGCCCTTAGACCATCTGGGCTCACGTTGTGGGCAAGATATATAGACGACGTCATCCTCCTGTGGGACAACCCCCCTGATCAATTGTCTCAATTAATTTCTTTTTTGAATGATAATGACCGGGGTATTGTCCTGTCAGCTGAGACAAGTAATACCAACATTCACTTTTTGGACTTGGACATCACCAATGACTCTTTTATTTTATGGACGGAGCCATCTGTGGAGTTGTCTCACCCTAAAGGGTTGATTGGCCATCCTGATCGGCAGAGGTCGTCCGTGTATGAGGAGTGACAGTCCGGCCCTGATATAATAGCTCTATATTGGCTATCTCTACATGCGGTTTACCAGTTGGGTTCTGGTAAGAGTATTTTATCCCTAAGGTGGTGGACACACTGTATACGGTGGAACACTATGAAGTTTTAACCATTCACTACTTCTTCACCATTTCACTATTTCTAATATGTAATTTTATGGACTTTTTATTTAAGGACACTTCCTGGATAATATCCGGGTTCTAATTTACATTAGCGCTGCACCTTTATTATATGTATTGTCTGTATTTACAAAATTTGTTGAATTTTGTGGTGGTAGCTGCTTTTCACAAGTCTTTAGTGGATGCGCAGTGTTACTATTTTTTATTTTTATATTCATCGATTAATTACCTTTTGACATATGCTAGTGTTAGCTCCTGCTCGGGTCTGGTTTCTAAAGCATTAATAAGAGCAGTATATGTCTCTGGAAGGCTGCAGAGGAGCAGGGCAACAATATGGTTATCTTTGATATCCTCTCCAATGGAGCGTAGCTGCCCTATGATTTATAGCTTAGCTTTCATGTGGTCACATATTTGCTGGTCTTCTTCTTTTTTTTTTTCCAACAAAGCTTTATTGAATGTTACAGGAAGATACAAGTATACAGAGAATAATGTATGTCACATGATATACCAAAACAGAAGGCAAAGGTATAAGCATACATTAACCTTATCCGTTACAGGGAAACATATCTGTAATGTTTTAATTGAGTGATGCAGCTTACTCGATGGGGGTATTGGGTGGGATTTTGCGAGTCATGAAAGCAAGCACTACGGCCATCGCGTCCAGCGCGAGGCGGGGGAGAGGTGGAGTGGAAATATTAAGTTGGTAAGTGGAAGCGTAAGTGTAGGGAGAAGGGGGGGTGGGAAGAGAGAGCGATCCCAGGGAATACGGTAGTGTAGCTATACGGATGGAGAATGTGTATTTTGGTGGGGGATTGTAAGGATGTGGAAGAGGGAGGGGATCTTCGCTTTGGTCTAGGAGGCCTTATGAGCGTGTAAGGTCTTATAGATCGTGGGAGGTAGTTGTTATTGATTGAGGATGGTTGATCTGGGGGTGGGCAGAGTATGGGGCTAGCAGGTGTTTAAGGTCTGTTTATATATGTCCGAAGTTTGGAAGTGTGACCAACAAGCCCATCCTTTTGTGTACAAGTTTGGGGTATTCCGGGCGATGGCAATGAGCTCCTCCATTTCTGCTATTTTGTCAATCTGTTTGAACCAGTCTGCCAGGGAGGGGGTTTTAGTGGTGCCCCAAAGTCTGGGTATGCAGAGTTTGGCGGCGTTGATCATGGCCATTGCTAGAGATTTGTCGTAAGAGGGGTCCGCGACCTCTTGATGGTGTAGGAGATACTGTCCAGGTGTGAAGTTTAAGAGGTATGTGGTCCTAGAGCAGACCAAATTGTGGACTTGATTCCAAAAGGATTGAATGTATGGGCATTCCCGCCATATATGGAGAAGGGAGCCCTGGGTTTGGGAGCATCGCCAGCACGTGTCTGGGATGTCTTTGTTGTATTTGTGTAGCGCTGTGGGAGTCCGATACCAGCACGAGGCTAATTTGAAATTGTTTTCCTGAATGGAGACGTTCAGGGATCCCTTATGGGTATGGTGAAATATGGTAGACCAGTCCTCTTCTGAGAGGTTGGTTTGGAGGGAGCGTGCCCAGGCATCCAGCGCTCCGCCGGAGCTAGGCGGGGTAGATTCCCAGAGCATGTTATGCAGCAAGGAGATGACATGTCTTAGCGGTTTCCCATCCATGCATAATGAGTCAAAGGTAGTTGGGTCGTTTGTTAAGTTGTCGTGAGGTTTTAGGCTGGAAATAAAATGTTGAATTTGTATGTAGCTGTAAGGGTCTAGATGTTTGGTCTCCAGGAGAGCGTTGATGTGGGTACGGTCCCGTAGAACCCCGTTTTCCATGAGGTGATGTAAGCGTAGGGCCATTGGAGGTTGGTACTTTGATAATGGATGAGGTGACTGGCCTGGGGGGAAGATTGGGTTTTGGAGGAGCGGGGTCAGAGGGCCCGGGTTGGCTGAAATCTTGTACTTCAAGTTTGCTGTGTCAAAAGCGAGGATCGTAGGGCCTATTGTGGGGTGGGAAATAAGTTCAGGTGGTCGGTGGTTTTTCTTTAGCCATGGAGTTTGAGAGGTGGGGGTCAGGGAGAAGGAGTGTTCTAGTGTTATCCAATCTTTGGTATGGTGGTGTAGATGCCAGTCTAGTATTCTCTGCAGGTGGCATTCCAGGTAATATATTTGTATGTCGGGGAAGCCGGTAGCCCCTTTAGCTTTGGGTTTGGATAGCTGTGAAAAGCTTTTTCTTGGGGTTTTGTGGTTGCAGATAAAATTTCTGAACATTTTTTTGACTGCGTCAAAAAATGATTTGGGTAAGAAAATGGGGATTGTCTGTAGAAGATATAAGAGACGGGGTAGTACGTTCATTTTAATGATAGCTGCCCTGCCAAACCAAGAGAAGTTGGCTTTGTCCCAGCGTTTCAAGTCAGTGGCAATGGCTTTGATTGTTGGAGGGAAGTTAATGTTATAAAGATTAGAGAGATGCTTTGGGATTTGGATGCCTAGGTAGATGATAGCTTAATTTCTTCCATTTCAAAGTGAAAGAGTGTTTGCATTGAGCGAGTAGACTGTCAGGGAGGGATATGTTTAATGCTAGGGATTTAGCATAATTGATTTTAAAGTGTGAAATATAATGGTAAAGATCAAGGTCCAAAAGGAGGTTGGGTATAGAGATGATGGGTTGGGAAAGAAATAGGAGGATGTCGTCTGCGTATGCCGCTATTTTGTATTGTTTTCCTTGGGTGATGATTCCGTGGATACTTGTGTTGGCTCTAATCATGTTTAAGAAGGGCTCTAGGGTGAGGACGAAGAGTAGGGGAGAGAGGGGGCAGCCCTGACGCGTGCCGTTGAAAATGGGAAAGGCGTTCGACAGGGTGCCATTGGCGCGAACTTGGGCCTTGGGGTTAGAGTAGAGCGACATTATACTATTAATCAGTCTTTCTCCCAAGCCCAATTTAACAAGAACCATGTTGATGTAATCCCAGGCCACCCTGTTGAACGCCTTTTCAGCGTCTAGGGAGAGAAAGATACCCGGGGTCTTGGATTTTGAGAGCCAGTGGTGTAAATTGATTGCCTTTAGGGTATTATCCCTGGCTTCTCTTCCGGGGATAAACCCTACTTGGTCCTTGGCTATAGTGTTGTTGAGGACTGGAAGGAGGCGGTTCGAAAGTATTTTGGCATATATCTTTATGTCTGTGTTTAACAGGGATATACGTCTATAACTAGCTGGTCTCTCTACATCTTTTCCGGGCTTGGGAATCAGGCAGATATGAGCATTTAATAGGTTCTGGGGGGAAATGTTTGGGGTAGCTAGGTGGTTGAAGGTTTTAGGGAAAGGGGCTGTTAGGGTGTCTTGGAACGTCTTGTAGTATGATAAGCAGAGTCCATCAGGGCCTGGACTCTTGCCCTGTTTCATTTGCTTCAAGGCAAGGAGGAGTTCAGTTCTCGTGATGGGGTTATCTAGCTCTTTCTTTTGCTCTGGAGAGATGGGTGATGGGCCAAGTCATCCTTGTTCAAAAGCATTTCTAGTTTAAATTTCCATAGCTGGTAATTGCCATTGTTCAGCTTTGCTATTGCAAACTTCACATCTGAACTGCTTGCCATCTTTGCATACAGTACTCACAGACTCACTGTACTCACTGAGTTGCAGAATTATCTTTCCAGTGTCTCTGGGTGCCTGGATGCTTGCTGGGTGCGCTGGGTGTGCCTGGAGCCATAACCTGTTGGCAGAGTATTGAATTAACGCTGGAAGCTTGTTGTATACAGCAAATGGCTTTATCTTTCATGGAGAAATATCACATCATGTCTTCTAGGAACTTAATAACAAACGAGTACACAGAAAAGAGGGATGATAACACTTATTACATTACAATAGATTTTCCATGAACATAACACTATAATACTGCAGTGCCACCTAGCTGCATAGACAGGTATAATGGATATATATATATATATATATATATATATATATATATATATATATATATATATATATATATATTTCACAGTATAAAGCAGATTGCTGTTGTTCTTCCAACAGTCCCCTAGTCCAGTCCTGCCATATCAATAGTTGAATAGGGGGAATGGGTCTTGCTCAGGATCCCATCCGCTGACCCTGATCACCACTGCTCATTTGCCCACAGGGGTAGGTTACTGTGAGAGTTCCTCCATTCGTCTTACATCATTGATTGAACACCCACTTGTAGAAATATTCTTTCAACTTTAAAAAAAAGTATCTTCCTGATTTGTGCGTTCTGTTGGTGCAGCTGCCATGAAAAGCGAACACAGCGGTGTCCTTGGTAATTTTAATAGGGAGAGCAAGATGATTGGTTTCAGCATCATTGTTTTTCTAACCAACAAGTCCTTGTTAGCAGGACTGCATAAATCTATGGGTGATATACCACTGATTGTAAAAAACACTGTCAGTGCAATCAGCTGTAGCAATGTCCTCAACAACAGCTTGGGGTCATTCTGTGACTTAGATGATGAATGCACAGTGCGCCTCTCAACTAAAATCATTTAAAATTTAGTGCTGAAAGTATATCTAATGCCAAAAGTTCTTTTTATTTATAATTTTGGATAGGGGAGGGAATTGTTAAAATTCTTATTAGGTTTCACTCCTGCTATCTATGCCCCACTGGGGAGATTTTCCTTACCTTCCTATACTGTAGACACAGCAGGGAGTTAGAGGAAATCTATCCGAAGTAAAGGAAATCCCTTCTTTTTTTAAAAAGCTATTTTATTAATTTTTGCACAATATTAACATTGTTCCGCATCAGAAAGTGTCTGTCATAAAGTTCACAATAGCTTTATATATATTGCAGAATTCAGCCTTAAAGATATTACAGCATACCCAATAGGAATAATCAAAACAAACAGAACAGCTGATAAGTAGATCCAATTAGAAGCAGAACATTTCTCCAATCAAAAGAAAGAAAGAAAACCCATAAATATATAAGTCATATGACAATAAGTAGCACAACCTGCAGGGGGCATCTTCAGACAATTGAGGAGCTCAAAAAGTATCTAAACTCTACACCTCAATTTCCCCTGATACCGTAGAAGTCCATTCGGACCAAATTTTGTTGAACTTCTTCGTACATCCTCTAGTGACATAACATAAGTAATCTTACACATAGGTAATGCCTGGTTGACTAGTTCTGTCCAGAATTGTATAGAGGGGGGTTCTGGATTTTCCCAACGTAGGGCAATTGCTTTTTTGGCATAAAATAAAAGAAGCCTGACCAAAGTTTTCTGGGCAACCCCTAGCTCCTCATCCTACATAACACCAAGGAGGCATCTGGCAGGGTTACATATATTAGGTAGGGTTAATATATCTTCCATAAAGGAGGTGACCTCAGACCAAAAGTGACATATTGCGGGGCATACCCACGTCATATGGAAAAGATCTCCTCGAGCAGCATGGCACCTAGTACATTCAAGAGATTCTAGTTTCCCCATCTTATACAAATGAGTGGGTGTGTAATATATTCTGTGAAAGTAATTAATTTGTGTGACCTTATCCCCTGCGGCTATAACTGCTGTTACTTGATTACCCAGGACCTCCTCCCAAGTGTCATCCAGTAATTCTGGTATATCACTCTGCCATTGTATTTTAAGCTTATCCAGTCTGGGAGTAGATAGGGATACAAGCAGCAAATAGTACCTGGATATCAGTTTAGAGTGGTCCGCCTCATAGATTAAGGCTTCTAACACAGAGGGCTGAAGTCGAAAGCCCCTTAGCCCAAATTGAGCATTCACTGCATGCCGAAGCTGAAGATATGCAAAGAAATAAGTGTTGGGGATCCCAAGTTCAGCCCTGAGCGTTTCAAATGATTTAAATGTCCCTCCTGAGAAAAGTTGATGTGCATATTTCAGACCCACCTGGGCCCACCTCTGCACATCAGGCAACTGAGCAAGCTCAGCAAAGTCATCATTGAACCACAGAGGGGCGTTAGGTGACAAAGCAAGAGGAGTCTTCTTACTGCATATATGAAAAATTTTATATGCCAATTTCAGTTTCTCCGCCCCCTTAGTTGGGTAAGGGCCATTTCGGTATAGAAGATTATTCAAAGCCTCATAGGAGAACACAAGCGCCGCTGGAGCCGCCACCGATGCTTTATCTATATCTGGAGAAAAACAGCTATGTACATGTGTTAGTTGGGCAGCCCAGAAGTATGCTTGAAGGTCGGGGAGCACCAATCCCCCCCTTTGTGCCGGCAGTTGGAGTGTCCCCACGGAGATCCTAGGAGGACGAGATGCCCAAAGGAAGGAAGAAATTAATGTGTTTATTTCAGTAAAAATCTTTTTAGGTATGTATACAGGGGAGTCCCAAAAACATAGAAATCTGGGCAAGAAGACCATTTTGAACAAATTTATCCTCCTGAGGAGATTTAGTGGGAGATTGCTCCAGGTAGCGAAACAATTTTTCAGCCTATGGATCAGTGGGTGAAAATTATTATTTAAGTAGGATTGGAGGGGGAGTTGTATTTCAGTACCTAAATACCTAAATTTGGACCCCACTTGAACTAGTATATCAGGAGGGAGTACTGGTTTAAATAGGAAATATACTTGATTTGCTCCAATTGACCTTAAACCCTGAAAAATCTCCAAACCGCAATATAACTTGTAAAGCCTTGTCTAGAGAGTCTGCAGGGTCTGACAGATACAGGAGCATATCATCTGCATATAGGGATGTCTTTTCTTCTAGGTCATTAATTTTGCAACCTTTAATTGTACCGGTCTGCTTGAGAAGTGCCGCAAGGGGTTCAATGGCAATGGCAAATAGGAGGAGGGACAAGGGGCTCCCCTGCCTAATGCCACAAAACATTGGAAAGGCCTTTGTAATAGAGTTATTTACTTAGGGCCAAAACCAAACCGTCTAAGGATCTCAAATAAGTATACCCACTCAATAGAGTCAAATGCTTTATGCGTATCGAGCGACACCACCCATCTGGTGTCCGGGTCCGGTCCCTCAGCCTGCAAATTTGTAAATAGCTTTCGTAGGTTAATTGCCGTAGAATAGCCTGGGATAAAACCTGTTTGATCAGAATTAATAAGGCCTCCAATAACCGAGTTAAGTCTCCAGGCCAGGACTTTAGCTAAAATTTTGGCATCAACATTTATCAAGGAAATGGGCTTGTATGATTCACAATACCTGAGATCCTTATTTGGCTTCGGAATTAAGACTATTAGCGCCTCAGTAAGTGATGGAGGTAGATTTCCCTTTTTGTATACTGCCCTGTATACATCTAGGAGTTTAGGTGAGAGGTATTCAGCATATGCCTTATACCACTCAATTGGATACCCGTCTAGGCCCGGGGTCTTATTTGGCTGGAATGAAGCATCAATCTCCTCTACGGATAACTGACACTCCAGGTCCTCTATCTCTACAGAAGAGAGGGCAGGCAACTGAATTGTGGTAATATATGCCTCCAGTTCAGACTGATCATATTCCACCCTGGAGGCATATAACTGTCAGTAAAAGTCAAAAAAGGCTTGAGTAATGTCCTCCGGCGCCATTTTAAAGACATCAAACTGATAAACAATACAGGGTATAGATGTAGGCGGTAGCTCAATTTTAGCAAGATAAGCAAGAATTTTACTATTTTTGTCCCTGAATTCAAACAACCTCTGCCTCTGATACAGCAGCTTTTTCTGAGTCTTTTCCACCAGTACCAGATCAAGCTGTCGCATTGAGTCTCTCCATAATTGGTAATTAGCCGATGTAGGATTTTTAACATATTCCACCTCCCCTGCAGCAACTGCATTTTCGTGTGTGGTCACCTTCCAAGCCCTATCATCCCTGAGATGTTTAATCACCCCTGCTATAGAGCCCCATACACACCTAACACTCAGCCCATGTTTGGTCCTAGTAGCCTGTCCATGGCCAGATCTGCCGGAGCTAAGCCCAGCACATCCAGCCACGGTGCCCAGATCCTCTCAAACTTAGTCAAACTTCCCCTGTGCTGATATATAAGCTTTTCCATTCTGAGTGAATCTCCAACGTTTTTGACCTATTCCTGTGTTGTAGGGGGGTTCTCAGACTTCCAATGGACCATAATCAATTTCCTTGGCTGAAATAATACTCTATGAATTGCTTCATTGACTTGTGGTTCCCATTCAAATTCTTCCAAGGTGCCAAGTAAACAGGCCCTTGGCACCAAAGGAAGAGCTATATTAAACACTAGATTTATTTTGTCTACTACATGTTTCCAATATGTATGGAGCTTTGGGCATCTCCACAGAATATGGATGAGATTACCATGGTCCCTCTTACATCTTGTACACGTAGGTTCCGACTCCAAGTGCATCTGGTGGAGTCTATGAGGGGTAATGTATACTCAATATATACATTTGTGTGAGGCGCTGTGTAACGTTTAATGAACACAACCGCTTGGAAGACTTCCTCTCACTGGTTCCCATCCATCTGGCCAACATCCCGCTCCCACTTTTCTTTCATTTGCATAGAGTGATTTTTCAGAAAGGCCTGTAACAGTATGGTGTAACATTGTGAGATGAGACCCTTTGATGAATCTGCCCCCTTAATTAGACCAAAAACTGGAGTAGGAGATAGGTGCCACTGCGAAGAGCCACTCTGTGCTTTAACAGCATGTTTCAGTTGGAGGTATAGAAAGTGCATTGAGATGGGTATCTTGTAGTGTTGTTGTAGGGCCTCAAACGTTAGTAGCCTCCCAATATGGAATATATGACTAAGAAGGGTTACCCTATATGTCTTCCAACTCGCCCCATGTTGCAGTTTAGCCAGTTCTAAGTAAGTGCCATTATTCCAAATGAGACTGAATTCTGTGAATCCAATCACTTTCTGTATATATTTAGTTTTGTTCCAAATTTTTTGAAGGAGAACGTACGTAGGGTATCTTTTATTCAGCAGAGTAAAAGCTTGCGCTTCCAGGGCCTGTGGAATTGGGACTCTTTTGACTGTGTTCCATGACAGCCTGGGCTTTGGAAGTTTTTCACTTTATTCTTGTTTTGGTTACAACTTAAAGTCCTTATCTGCTTGTCTTCAGCAAACTGTTTGCGGGCTTTCTTTTGCATCATCTTTAGAAGAGGCTTCCTTCTGGGAGGACAGCCATGCAGACCAATTTGATGCAGTGTGTGGCGTATGGTCTGAGCACTGACAGGCTGAACCCCCCACCCCTTCAACCTCTGCAACAATGCTGGCAGCACTCATACGTCTATTTCCCGAAGACAACCTCTGGATATGTTGCTGAGCATGTGCACTCAACCTTTTTGGTCAACCATGGCGAGGCCTGTTCTGATTGGAACCTGTCCTGTTAAATGGCTGTATGGTCTTGGTCACCATCCTGCGGCTCATTTTCACGGTCTTGGCAATCTTCTTATAGCCTAGGCCATCTTTATGTAGAGCAACAATTCTTTTTTTTCAGATCCTCAGAGAGTTCTTTGCCATGAGGTGCCATGTTGAATTTCCAGTGACCAGTATGAGAAAGTAAGAGCGATAACACCAAATTTTACACACTTGCTCCCCAGTCACACCTGAGACCTTGCAAAACTAACGAGTCACATGACACCGGGGAAGGAAAATAGCTAATTGGGCCCAACTTGGACATTTTCACTTAGGGGTGTACTCACTTTTGTTGCCAGCGGTTTAGACATTAATGGCTGTGTGTTGTGTTATTTTGAGGGGACAGTAAATTTACACTGTTATACAAGCTGTACACTTACTACTTTACATTGTAGCAAAGTGTCATTTCTTCAGTGTTGTCACATGAAAAGATATAAAATATTTACAAAAATGTGAGGGGTGTACTCACTTTTGTGAGATAGTGTATGTATGTTTCTGCAGAAAATGTACTTTAACCACTTCAGATCCTAGGACGTCCATGGACGTCCTGGGGTTTCAGTGGTGATATCTCAATGATGCTGGCACCTGCAGGCATCATTGAGGTATCATTTTTTAGAGCAGGCGATTCCCATCACCGTAAGAACGATCATAGCGGCAGGTCAGCCGCTTGATCGTTACGTCCACGGTCGTAGTAACTCTATAGTGGTGACTTTGGGGTCCTGCAGGTACCTGCAGGATCCTAGACTTCACCAATTTCATGTAAAAGACGTCTTTGTATGTATGTGATAGAGTGTTTTCACTCATGTGGGGAGTGTAAAAACATTTATAAAATATAGAAAAGTACACTGTTGTGACTTCTTTACTGTGAAACGATGTTACATTTCATCATTCACATGTCGAACATATTGTCACATTTAAATGACAGGGGAGTTTTATTGTGTTG
>BLSH010217607.1:64915-78270 GCA_018402905.1 Glandirana rugosa | reverse complement strand
CTGTGCGGGGGACGGTGTGGCGAAATTTCCTCTTAATATGGTTTTTTTTATCAATTTGGGTGTTCACGAAAAATAATGGAGATGATAAGGAAATGTAACCGAAAACTTTAAATGGTTACGTCTTTAAATCTTTAACCTACTTTCCAAACCGTGACACTTTGTCTTTCTATTTATCACGTAAAATATGTGTTGATATATCTAGTCTTTGTATCTTTGTATCTTTTCACTGCCGTCTTTTTCTGACTCATCAGGTAGCTCAGACGGGGAAAAATAAAATAAAAAAAAAATAAAAAAAAATGTAATTGGAACAACAGACTGATACCTACAGAGGTTGTGAGACAGTCAACAGTAAATGGCTTCAAACATGCTTGGGATAAACATAAATCCATAGTCAGACAACAAGGTTAATGTAAAAAAAAATAAAAAAAAAATAAAATAAAAAGGGGCAGACTCGATGGACTACTCAGTCTTTTTCTGCCGTCACTTTTCTATGTTTCTATGTTTCTGATCTATATAGTTGTGTATAAAATGCACTATTTATCTTTCTGTTTCACAGTGCCAAACCTTTCATCCAATTTCTAAATTTCTGCATTGGTAAATTTCAAAAGCCAATGTAAAGGAATAGTAGAGGTAATAAAAAGCACTTGTGGGTTTAACTATTTTTTTTGGTATAATTCTCCTTTAAAGCGGTGTGGCAGGGGGCGTGTCCTATGCCTACATACGCTTGCTGATAGGTGTCCCTCATTCCTTTTTAAAAAGTTGCAAAGTGCCATTGCACTTTGTAGTATCTTAAAAAAAGTCAAGTATTTTAGGTTTAACCACTTAAGGACCGGAAGGATTTCCCACCTTAGGACCAGAGCACTTTTTGCGATTCGGCACTGCGTCGCTTTAACTGACAATTGCGTGGTCCTGCTACGTTGTACCCAAACTAAATTTGTGCCCTTTTTTTCCTACAAATAGAGCTTTCTTTTGGTGGTATTTGATCACCTCTGCCTCATTCCTGATTACCGCTATAAACAAAAAAAGAGCGACAATTTTGCAAAAAAAAAAACAATATTGCTTACTTTTTGCTAAAATACAAATCCAAAAAAATATATATAAAAAAACAAATTTATTCATCGGTTTTGGCAGACTTATATTCTTCCTCATATTTTTGAAAAAAAAAAACGCAATCGGCGTGTATTGATTAGTTTGCGCAAAAGTTGCCGCGTTTACAAACCATGAGAATTAATTTCTGGCATTTTTACAATTTTTTTTTTGTACTAGTAATGGCGGCGATCTGCGATTTTTATCGGGACTGTGATATTGGGGCAGACATGTCGGACATTTTTGACACTTTTTTGGGACCAATGACATTTATACAGCGATCAGAAATTTAAATATCCACTGATTACTGTATAAATGTCATTGGCAGTGAAGAGGTTAACCTGCAGGGGGCAGGGAAGGGGTTAACTGTGTTCCCTGTGTGTGTTCTAACTGTGAGGGGGTTGGGCTGCCAGGGGCACCAGAGATCTAACTGATCCCCGAGTACAGGGATCAGTAGATCTCTGACATGCCGCCTGTCAGAACGGGGAACCACCGTGTTTACATCAGCGGTTCCCTGTTCTGGCTCTGTAACAGGCGATCGCTGGTCCGCCTGACCCATGGCCCCTCTCAGGGAGTGTGTGGCGGGCATGAGGGCCCTAGCGTCGTGCCCGCGAGGGACGTCTATAAGTGGCGATTTGCGGGACAGAGCCACCCTGTTGCCGCTTATAGTCGTTACGCGGTCAGGAAGTGGTTAATTTACACAAGTTACTAAGACGCAAAATACTTTAGTTAAAATGCGGTTAAAAAGGCAAAATAAAAAAAGAGTAAATATCCTGTACTCACATCAAAAGCTTGGAGGGTGTAAAATGAAAGCGGAATGTTCCAACTCATAAAATATTACTTGCTGTCTTTCCACATGTTATAAACTCAACGTAATGTACTTGTAAGAGGTACAGTAAAATTTGAGACGGGCTGTATTCAGAATCTGCTGGCCTCTACAGATTACAGTCTAGGGATCTTATTGCCGCATTAATCAAAAGGCATTCACCGCTGCAAGAGTTCTGCAGTTGTTTGTACTTTGTAGAAGATAAAGTACAACTCCGGTCAAAACGTTAAGCCTAAAGAGACCCTGTTGTCACCAACTTGTGAATCAAAGCACAGAAAAAACTCAACTATTTTAATTACTTACAGCAGGGGTGTCAAACTTGATTTCATTGTGGGCCGTATCAGCATTATGGTCGCCCTGAAGGGCCGGTTGTATATGTAAGACTAGATGTCCAGAGCACCACCCCCCCTTACATCAGATGCCAGAGCCCCCCCACCATCAGAAGTTAAGGGTTCCCCACTCTTCCTTGCATCACAATGGGGGCAGAGTTGGGAAGCAGAAAGAGCAGGGTCTAGAGGAGGACCAGAGGAGAGCTGGAGTCTTCTGAATGCTGAGACCAGGGGAGGTGAAGATGAGGGGGTGCTGCAGCTGCACAGAGTGGAGCAGGAGCTGAAGGAGTTCTGTCCTCCACTCTGCGGCCGACTGTTGAGACAGGGGGTGGTGGAGATGAGGGGAGTGCTGCAGCTGCAGGAAAGGTGTGAGTGAGGGCCACATGAAATGACCCAGAGGGCCGGATTTGGCCCCCGGGCCTTGTGTTTGACACCTGTGACTTACAGCATAACTTCATCTGAATATGGAAGTTCTGCTTTTTCAACACCAACCCCAGCACTTTGTATTTTTAATTTTAGGAAGTTGGTACCTAATTCTTGCAGGTACCTGCTCCCACTTCCGCTCAGATTGCCTAGCCCCCTCCCCACCTCCCGCCCGCAACCTCCTGGGACACGTCACAAGTCCCTGGATGCTGTAGGTCCATTCACATAGTGCAGCACGATTCCCGCATGCCCAGTGAGGAGCCAGCTGTGAACCAGCAGGAAGTGACAGCTGGTTTGCTACATCCAAAATGGTGGCTCTGGGGATCCGAAGATCAGCTGAGAACCGGGCTGAGTGGGGACAACACTGGATCCCTAGACTGGTAAGTGCATGTTTATTAAAAGTCAACAGCTACGGTGTTTGGCATCCTCCACTGTTATACAGCACATCAGAAACAAAGCAGGAAAAATTACAGTCAACTTGAATTAACAGCAGCTCCCACGGTTCAGTTTACTCTGTCATTGTCAATCAGCTGCCCTTTGGAAGTACAGAAATCAGGAAATTCTGAAAATGTAACCTTTCCTAAAGGGGTACAGTTTCAGAACCACTGAATTGTTCCTTGTAGGAATCATGAGGTACACCAGGGGTCTCCAAACTTTTGAAACAAAGGGCCAGTTTACTGTCCTCCAAACTTTAGCAGGGCCGGACTATGGCCAGTGGGAGTAGAATATGCCCTGGCATTGGTGGGAGTAAACAATGCCATAGGCTTGGTGGTCAATGGGAGTAAAAAAGTTACATCATTATCAGTGTGAGGAATAGCGCCCCATCATTGCATTACATCATTGGTATCAGCGGGAGGAATTGAATTGGACCCCCTCTGTCTTTGGTGTCAATGGAAGGAATAGTGCCTTGTATTAGTGGAAGGAATAATGCCCCAGGGCTGGATAAAGGCAAGCAAAGGGCCACATCTGGCCCACGGGCTGCGGTTTGGTGACCCCTGGAGTACACTTTGCAAACTGCGGGACTGGCTGCTGTTTATTTCATGTTGCACTATATAAGGTATATGAAGAAAGGGGGAGGCTTCTGATGTGAAGGGGGGGAGCTCTGATATAAAGGGCAACTCCTGATATGAGGGGGGGAACTCTGATGTGAAAGGTGACTCTTGATTTGAAGGGGGAGGACTCTGATTTGAAGTGGGCACATTTGTCAGGTGTTTTTTTTCTGTTTCAATCATCTTTATTATTTTATATGTAGTGATGCCCCCGCCCTCCAGAGGCCTGATGGTGACCTCGAGTCAGGGGTAGCTGACATTCCTCCTCAAGGTGCAGGTTACTAGGCATTGTGGGTGTAATGCAAGTTGGTCCCCGGTCAATGCAAAAGCAATTGGCAGACTCCGTAGACAAAAATAGTAACAGGCAGACAGCTACACAGGTAGAGGGCCTTTAAGCTGGTTGCAGCAACTACATTTTGTAGAACTGCTGTCTCCTATAGCAACTGAACTTTCAACAAGTCAATATAGATCTGCACACGTAACTCGTAGTATCCTGTTGTAGATCTTCTCTCACATCTCACAGTCTCTTACTGTAGATCTTCACTCACTGAGCTCCCCATCTCTCTCTAGACTTCCAGGACCCCAGCCTCCGCTGGATCCCCTGAGCTCTTACACAGCTTACCCGCTGTATACTCTACAAGCTTCACCCATGCTAACCGTTGGCTTGGCACTCTGCTGAAGCTTTCCCACTTCTTCACCGTCTGTGGCTGGTGAAAAAGGCTACTCTGGTACTTCTTCACACTTCCAATACACTGGCCACTGATAACAGTGGTTGTCCCTTTGTGGCAACTGCTTCCCCTTTATCTTTGGCTTTGGTCCTCACTTGTCTCTGGCAACAGGAGTGGTCGTCCCTTATGGCAACTGCTTCTCTCTCGCCTCTGGCGTCAACTTGGTTCCCCCTCCAGCTAACCTCTGCAACTTGGTTGAGCTTTCGACCTGAAGCCCCAAATCCGCGCTGCTTCTCACAGTCCTGGACAGGCCTCAGACAGCCTAGCAGGCAGGTGCTCCCGGATAAGCCTCAGCCTTCTGGCCTAGCAACTTGGAGCAATACAACACATGTCCACCCAGACGGCCGTCCAGGTGGCACAGAACCCTGATCACCTGACTCCTAAATAAATAGGCTCTCCCAGCAGGCCAATGGGGCCCAAAGAAACTTCTACCAATTGGCTGGGACAACCTATCCACTCCTAGCCTGAATTCACTATGCCCTTGTCATTCTAATACCACAGGCGGCATTGCCAACTAGGGACAAAAGAGAGAGGTGCACCAAATTCAGGTTTAGGGCAAAAGTCAGTGGATCACCCTAATAATTAGCCAGGCTAATTACCACCTAGCAGAACTAAATTTGTGAGCAGCCCTGTTTAGGACCAGGGTGCCACATGTATAATAAAAGATTTACAGACAGCTTCTTGTTTGATTCAGTAATTAGATGAAGAACCATTTTTAACAATGGAACATGAAGAGTATTTGCAAAATGTGCTAAAAAATTCAACAGATCACATTTGCAAAGCATGTAGTAGGGCTCCGGACCCATAAGGCGCTACGCAAATATCTAGGGCAGGGTGATGACAGGACTTCCTGTCTCAGTTGTCTAGTGTTAGAGGTCCTAACCTTGAGTAACCGCTTTCCAATGTCCACTAAATATTGATTTTGAACAAATCAGAACATTAGGAACAGAACCAATGGTTGCTAATACAGAGGGTCTCCATAGAGAAAGATGTAAGGGGAAAAGAGAAAAAGAAAAAGGAAAGGGAAAGTGAAGAAAGAAAGACACTCCCTTCAGCGAGGATCCCTGTCCACCTCCGTTGTACCCTGGAAGGTATTTTTTTATTAGGTTTATGTACATGAGTCTCTAGCACAGTAATTATGGACTATGTTGCTTGTATATAGCAGACTCTCAACCTTTTTAACATGGAGGAACCCTTGAGATAACTTTTTGGCTTACAGGAACCCCTGCTAATAAGTATTATATGTACAGCTCACAGTGCATTAGTGTGATGGTCATTGGGAAGAATGCTCTTTACATTTGTGGTCAGTAGGAAGAATTTGCCCCTTAGAAATAGCTAAAAAGAACAATGGTGTTAGTGGGAACTTATCTGAGAGGCAGAAATTGTTTTGTGCCAAAGGAACCCCTAGTAACCTCTGGAGGGACCCTAGTATAGGGAATGCAGACTGTGTATGGTGTATACCATATGTATGGATGAACGTATTTAACCATACTTGTTCTGTATCATATGTCGCTTTATGCCACTCCCTATGCCTTCTCCATCCCTAGGTGTTCCTCATTCTCAAGTTCCAAGGTGAAAGGTATGCCCTATACCAGCCTTTCTCAAACTTTTCAGCACAGAAGAAAACTTGAAATAACGTTCCAATTTCAGGGAACCCCTGCTAATAATTACTATATCTACAACTCATTGTACATTAGGTCAGTGTGAAGTATGCTCCGTAAACTTAACCCCCCCCCCCCCTACAGATACCTAAAAGGATTATTGGTGTCAGTGGGAACTTATCTGAGAGGCAGAGATTGCTCATTGCTCAAGGAAACCCTAGCAACCTCTGGAGGAACCCCATGGAACCTTTGTTGAAAAACCCTGCCCTATATTAATAATGGTTAGGCCTCCTTTTCCTCTTAAACAGCCTCAATTCTATAGACATGGATTCCATATTCCAAAAACATTCCTGAATTCATTCTCTCTTTTTCCTTTCTCCTGGTGATCCTGCCAGTAACACACTTCCTGTCCTAAGGTGTCAGCGCTCATGTACATATCTATGGAGGATTAGTCTTGTCATGTTAGAGAAAAAAGTGCATTGGACTACAGAGTACTCCAACCAATCTCCTGATCTCCATTTGTTTTGAAGTCCTAACAATTCCTTAATAAGATCGTCGCAGATTGCACAGGGCAACATTGAATTTCTATCAGGAGTACCATGTATATCAGAAGATGGGGACACTGCAGTCATAAAGGGATGGACATGGTCAGCAACAATACTCAGGTAGGCCGTGATGTTTAACCACTTGCCAACCGCCGACCGCAGTCTGACAGCGACAGAGTGGCTCGTTATCGCAAACCGCCGTCATACGACGGCGGCTGCGATAACTAGTGCTGTGAGCGCACCGCCGGAGGCGCGCTCGTGCATTCACTGTGTCCGGGGGGGGGGGCCAGGCAGCGGGTGCGGCGGACTCGATTGCCACCGGCTACCCATGATGCCCCCCCCCCGCAGTGAAAGAACGGAGGTCCCTGTAAGTAAACACGGATCTCCGTTCTGTTAGAGGGGGAAGGGCGATGATCACAGGCTTCCTGTATATGGAAGCCGTGATCATCCCCTTTCCCCAGCCAGGGCAGCCCACACACAGTTAGAACACGCCCAGGGAACACAGTTAACCCTTAGAGCGCCCCCTCCAGGTTAACCCCTTCACTGCCAATAGCATTTACACAGTAATCAGTGCATTTTTATAGCACTGATCGCTGTATAGATGCCAATGGTCCCAAAAAAGTGTCAAAATGGTCCAACATGTCCGCTGCAATATCGCAGTACCGCTAAAAATCGCAGATCGCCGCCATTACTAGTAAAAAATAAATAAAAACCCCAGAAATCAATTCTCATCATCCATAAACGCGGTAACTTTTGCGCAAACCAATCAATAAACGCCGAATGCGATTTTTTTTTTACCAAAAATATGAAGATGAATATAAATCGGCCAAAACCGATGAAAAAAAATGTTTTTTTATATTTATTTTTGGATTTGTATTTTAGCAAAAAGTAAGAAATTTGTTTTTTTTTTTGCAAAATTGTCGCTCTTCTTTTGTTTATAGCGGTGATCAGAAACGACGCAGAGGGGATCAAATACCACCAAAAGAAAGCTCTATTTGTGGGGAAAAAAGGACGCAAATTTAGTTTGGGTACAACGTCGCACGACCGCACAATTGTCAGTTAAAGCGACGCAGTGCCGAATCACAAAAAGTGCTCTGATCCTAAAGCTGGAAAACCTTCCGGGGCTGAAGTGGTTAAACGATGCTCAATTTGTACTAAGGGGCCTAAAGTGTTAAAATAAAATATCCCCCACACCATAACTCCACCACTACCAGCCTGAACCCTTGATACAAGGCAGGATGGATCCATGCTTTCATGTTGTTTACACCAAATTCTGACCCTACCATCTGAATGTCGCAGCTGAAATCGAGACTCAACAGACCAGGCAACGTTTTTCCACTCTTCTATTGTCCAATTTTGGTGAGTCTGTGCGAATTGTAGCCTCAGTTTGCTGTTCTTAGCTGACAGGAGTGGCACACGGTGTGGTCTTATGCTGCTGTAGCCCATCTGCTTCAAGGTTTAGATGTGTTGTGCGTTTAGAGATGGTATTCTGCATACCTTTTATCTTCTATCATCTCAAACCATTCTGCCTATTTTCCTCTGACCTCTGACATTAACAAGGCATTTCGTCCCCACAATTGCCGCTCACTGGGTATTTTCTCTTTTTCAGACCATTCTCTGTAAACCTGAGAGATGGTTGTGTGTGAAAATTCCAGCAGATCAGCAGTTTTTTAAATAGCATCAACAACCATGCCACGTTCAAAATCACTTAAAGAGGAGTTCTACCCACATTCATTTTTTTTTTTTGCTGGCATCCACCTAATTAGTATTCATTACACAAATAAATGTATTGATAGCTTTAAATCCGGGTAGTCTTCCTATTTATTTTGTACTTACATTGCTGATATTTTCTTTACTGGGAGTTACCATCTTTTTTTTTAAAAAATCTTTTTTTTATTGAATTTTCAAAAACATAGACAGACAGTGGCTACAGCCACAACATGAACCAGACAATTAGCTGCATTTGGCAATGTTACAGTCAGTGCACAGACAGTTCAACATCATAGAATACATTTGTCCCTGTTCCACTACTGAGCCATATATCCTCGCCTGCGCCTCCCTACCTCACCCCAACCTCTCACTGCTAAGCCGTTGAGGGCTCTCCCAGCCAGGCCCGCCACACCTTATCAAATTTTTGAGGGCATCCCCTTGAAGCATAAGTGTCTTTATAGAGCGGGAGACAGCTATTTACCAACGCTCTCCACTGGACCTGAGAGGGAGGAGAAGATTTTTTCCACTGCATAGCAATCGTCTTACGAGCATAAAAAAAAAGTGTTCCCAACAGTGTTCTCTTTGCAACAGTCGGTACCAGAGATTCGACCAGCCCTAACAGGCAGCACTCAATAGATGGAGTAATGGATGTGGCAGCCACTGCATTAACCAGAGCCACCACCTCCTTCCAATACCTCTGGACTTTGGGGCACCACCAGAAAACGTGTATAAAGTCACTGACTTCCTCTCTGCACCACCAACATCCAGCCGACTTTTCCGGATGCATCTTATGGATTCTATGAGGGGTGTAATAGGCCCTATGTACGATTTTGAACTGCACCATCCGGTCCCTATTAGAGATCAGGGACCTGAATGGGAAGTCCCAAATATCATCCGAGTCATCATTGTCCAAATTAGGAGCATCCAGTCGCCATCTCTCCCGCAAACGCTCCAGAGACGGCAACGAGGCAAGAACCAACTCGGAGTATAACCGTGAAGTCGGCTTTTCCCCGCAGGACGTCCTCAACACCTGTTCCAGGCCTGACTGTAAATACACAGGCAGCACCCGAGAACTGAGCCACAAAAGCGTGGGAGAGTTGCATGTATCTAAAGAAATAGTGACCCGGAATCCCATACTTAGCTGAAACCTGAGCGAAGGAAAGGAGACCTTCCGACACTATGTGTGTCACCAATTTCACCCCAAATCTCGTCCACGCACATGGGTCCTGCAACTGAAAAAAATGAGAACGATTTGGATTTAGCCACAATGGGGCTTCTGGTGAAATTTCTTTATTTGAATATCCCTCGCCTTGCAGGCCAGCCCTCCATGCTCTCAAAGTAGTTCGCATGGAAGGAGTCAGATTGTATGGGGCCCCGGGCCCCCTAAAAATAAGGAACCTCAAAGCCTCCAGTGAGCCCACTACTGCTGCTTCTAAACTCGTGGCGGTATTGAAAAGGTCTGGACTAAGCCACCAGGACACCGTTACGAGTTGGGTGGCTAAGAAATATTTGAAGCAGTCTGGGAAAGCCATTCCCCCCTGTGCACAGGGTCGCATCAGCGTGGAAAGTTTATATCTAGGGGGCTTGGGTCCCCATAGAAAGGAGGAAAACAACCTGTTTAGATTTTGAAAAAATGACATAGGGATCCATTGTGGAGAGTTGCGGAACAGATATATAAACTTAGGGATAATTTTCATTTTTATGAGATTAATCCGTCCCATGAGGGAAAGGGGGAGATTCTCCCAGGCTTTTAATCTGGTCTTAGTCTCACGCACCACCGGGGACAGGTTCTTCTCTATAAAGTCAGATGTGGCCCCTGAGATCATTACTCCTAGATATCTAAACTCCCTAACCCACTGTAGCGGGACATCCGGTGCAGCCGTATACTTGGCCGCCTCATCTATAGGGAACAATAGGGATTTTGTCCAGTTCACTCTAAGTCCAGTAACCCCGGCGAAACCATCAAGTACCCGAAGCGCACCCTGCAGCGAGGGCCCCGCATCCTGTAAAAAAAGGAGCATGTCATCTGCATACAGGGCTACCCTCTCCTCCAGCAGGCCGATACGCAGGCCAGTAATATGTGGAGAGGTACGCAGAGCCTCCGCTGCCGGTTCAATAGCGATGGCAAACAAAGCTGGAGAGAGAGGGCAGCCCTGCCTAGTGCCCCTGTGTAGCAGAAAAGAGGAAGACAACCGACCACCTATACGTATGGAAGATGTAGGGCATTTATAGATGGCCTGCAACCACTTAATAAACACCAAGGGAAAGCCCATTCTGTGAAGGGTCTCCCATAGGAAGGGCCATTCCACTGTGTCAAAGGCCTTTTCAATATCTAGCGCAGCTACCGCCCGCGTACCCGAGTTGGTGTGTGGGGCCGAAATGTTCGTATGTAGTCTACGGAGGTTAACATCTGTCGACCTGCCAGGCATGAAGCCTGTCTGGTCTGGGTCTATAATCGATGGAAGTAAGGGGTAGAGCCGAAGTGCCAATAATTTAGTCAGTATTTTTAGGTCATTATTGAGCAGTGCTATGGGTCTATAGGAAGAGCATAACTTCTGATCCTTCTCAGGTTTGTGGATCAGGGTAACATGGGCATGAGACATCGATCCCAGAAGAGAGCCATTTTTAAGGCATTCCGTGAATATATCCGCAAGTAGAGGAGCCAAGAAGGCTCCATGGGTTTTGTAAAATTCTATAGGGAGCCCATCAGGCCCAGGGGCCTTACCCGAGGGAAATGAATGGATAGCCCTCAGCACCTCTGTTGCTGTGAATGGTTTAACCAGAGACTCTCTCTCCGCATCCAACAGCCAGCCCAACGCCAACGGATCCAAGAAGCTCCGGAGGCAGGACAGTCCGGAGGCAGGACAGAGGTATATAGTGTCTCGTAATATTCCCTGAACCTGTCCAGGATAGCGGGAGGGGAGGTCAATACCTCACCCCTACCCGTAGAGATTTTCGGGGATAAGGGTGCAGGGACACTCGTGCTGAGCCATCATAGCCAGCAACCGACCATTCCTGTCCCCCTGCTCAAAAAAATTTTGCTTAACTCAAAAGGTTTCTAACCTGGTAACCTCCGTCAGGTGAAGCTGCAACTCTCGCCGAGCCGCCGATAAAAGATCAAAATTCGCCGGGGACGGGCTCTCCGCATACACAGAGGATTGGTCTGCTACCGACTGCTGCAAAGCGTCCGAGATGGACCTCTGCTCTCTAACCACAGCAGCTATAGAGGAGATATAATACCCCCTTGTAGTCGCCTTGAAGGCATCCCAAGTTACTTCCGGGGAGGCAGAGCCCACATTGTGTTCCCAGTAGGCTTCCAGTAGGGGGGGGGATTTTGTCCGCCAACGCCGGATGTGAGACCCATCGCGACCCCAATCTCCATAAAGCAGCACTCCGAGACGTTGGAGAGCGTATAGTGACCACTAGGGGGGCGTGGTCCGAGAGACCACTAGACAAGTATTCAGCCCCCAGGACCTCCGCTAAGAGAGAAGGATTTGCAAACGCCAGGTCAATCCTCGAGGCCGTTTTATAGGAAGCTGAGAAACATGAGTATGACCTGACGTTCGGATGTTTCCATCTCCATACCTCTGTTAGTCCCGCCGTCTGGGCCCAATCTGCGAGGTCAGGCGTGTGAGACTTAGGAGGCACTGGTCGGTCAAGTTCCGGAGATAGGATCGCGTTAAAGTCTCCCATGATTAAGATCTTGGCCGGACAAAAGGGAGTGACCTTATCTAATTAAGAGTATAGAACTTCCCCTGAGAAAGGAGGAGGAATATACATCGTAATTATAATGTATCTCTGAGAGTGTATCAGCAACACTAACACCACAAACTTGCCCAATGGGTCCGTAAAAACTTCTTCAATAGAACATGGTAGATTTTTGTGCAACAAAATTGTGACCCCCCTGGCAAAAGTGGAGTATGTGGCATGAAAGGCCCTCTGCACCCATGGCTTCTTTAATGCCAACACCTTGCTGCCCATGAGATGCGTTTCTTGTAATAAAACAATGTGCGGAGAGTGAAGCTTAAGGTATTGAAAAAGGAGAGCCCTCTTAAATTTAGAGTTAAGTCCTCTCACATTCCACGAGAGGATCGAGAATGAATCAGGGTGTTCCATGGTGATGATGGGGATGCAGTCCGGGCCTTACAGGAATTCTATAAGCTAGGGAGAGGGGGCAGCTCATGAACAGCAAGACAAATAGAAGGCAGCACCAGTGTGGAATTGTCAGATAACGCAGCTGAACCATACAAACAAAAAACATCACAACATAACATAACCCCTGAGGACGCCGAGGCGCCAATCCTGCTTGCATCTCACAGTCCCCCCCAAACAGTAGAAAAAATAAAAATAGAAAAAACAAGGCGGGGGGGCCGCCGATGCAAGCCTATACCCAAAACAGTTAACCATTTTAAACCAAACGGCACAGTAACGGCCTAGACGGCCTAAAGTTCAAAAATACTGCACCCTGGAATCTGCAGTGGACAGGTTGCAACCTTCACCTGTCCAAACATAGATCACAGTCTCCAGTAGGAGGAAGGAAGGCGGGGGGGGGGGGGTCAGAGTACTGCACTTTGTAACTGGTAAAACCTGGCTGAGGCACCTCCAGGCCTGTACTGGCCATCGGGACTACCGGGAGTTTCCCGGTGGGCCGATGGCTCAGTGGGCCGGCCTCGTCCTCACAAGGGTCCCCTCGATCTACCCGTCAATCACCGCCAGTCAGCTGACGGGTAGATCGGGGATTCAACTGCAGAGAAGCGCAGGGAGCGGCTGTGTATGAAGTTCTCATTCATGACAGTGTCACGCTGCTCCCTGGTGGCCCCGCCCCCTCCTCTCTCCTCGTCCATTCCAATTGGCTTGTAACATCACCTGGGATGGACGAGGAGAGAGAGGGGGGCGGGGCCGCCGGGCAGCAGCGTGACTGTGACAGGAATGAGAACTTCATACACAGCCGCTTCCCGCGCTACTCTGCAAGAGAAAGAAAAGATTGTGGTAACAGTAACACTTAACTGATGTGCCCTGATATGCCCCCCATGTGCTGCCCATCTAGCTCCCCTGGGA
>BLSH010217424.1:52953-63205 GCA_018402905.1 Glandirana rugosa | reverse complement strand
AACCAATATGCATTCTTCTTAAATGTCTTATGTGCATCTGTTGAGGATAACAGGTAATGCCCAACCCTAGTTGCAGAAAAGAAAATTCCTCTGGCTTCAATACTTTGAGTCACTAAACTGAAACCAGTAAGCAGGAACCAAAAACAAATTTCTTAAAATGTATGCTTGCTCCAAGTCTGTGGCTCAGAAAGCTCTAAAAACACTGGATCAGTATGCCAACTAAACTTTTATCTTCAGATAATAATGGCAGCATTCATAAATACTAGGTACAGGATATCTTTAACCGGTTCCCGATTGGCTACTGTATATTTACTGCGGCAATGTGGCCGCATTCCGCGAATCGCCGCAAATAAGCGTGGATGCGCAGCTAGGGGGCGAGAGCTCACCGCCGGCGACGCTCTCTCGTGCCCTTCGCACTCTGTGTGAGTGTGCCCGCAGCTCTGACAGGCGGCATGTAAGAGATCTACTGATCCCTGTCACTGGGATCAGTTAGATCTCTTATGCCCCTAACAGCCCAGCCCCCTCACAGTTAGAACACGCCTAGGGAACACAGTTAACCCCTAGATCTCCCCCTGCAGGTTAACCCCTTCACTGCCAATGACATTTATTCAGTAATCAGTGGACATTTAAATTTTTGATCACTGTATAAATGTCATTGGTCCCATAAAAGTGTCAAAAATGTCCAACATGTCCATTCCAATATCAAAGTCCTAATAAAAATTGCAGATTACCGACATTACTAGTAAAAAAAAAAAAATGTAAAAACGCCAGAAATTAATTCTCACGGTTTGTAAACGCGGTAACTTTTGCACAAACCAATCAAACGCCGATTGCGATTTTTTTACCAAAAATATGAGGAAGAATATAAATCGGTCAAAAGAGTTGAATAAATGTGTTTCTTTATATATTTTTTGGATTTGTATTTTAGCAAAAAGTAAGAAATATTGTTTTTTTTTGCAAAATTGTCACTCTTTTTTTGTTTATAGCGGCGATCAGAAATGACGCAGAGGGGATCAAATACCCCCAAAAGAAAGTTCTAATTGTGGGGAAAAAAGGACGCAAATTTTGTTTGGGTACAAAGTCGCACGGTCGCGAAATTGTCAGTTAAAGCGATGCAGTGCCGAATCTCAAAAACTGCTCTGGTCAGGAAGGGGGTAAAACTTTCCGGGGCTGAAGTGGTTAAGAGGATCCAAAAGCAACTGATATGTGAATGCATTTCAAGTTTGCACATATCTTGACTGACTATCCTGTTGTATGAGCTTTATTACAGTCTGACAATGGCCACACAGGTGTGTAACTTTCTGAAAGATAAAATATTTGTTCCCTGAAAAGCTTGATCTTGATCTACCACCAGCTATGTAGAGTAACAACCGGTTTAATTGGATATAAACAAAATAAATTGTATAGGGATCCCTCACACTACATAGGAAATTGTACAATAAGCTTGCGACGTGTGTGGCTATGTAGTGACTACTAAACAAAAACCAAAAAAAAAAAACAATTTTTACATAAAGTAATTTGGTTAGTTTCCTGGACTGAGATCTTACACAGTTGTTGTCATGAGAGTGAAAAAAACAAAATGAGAATTTATATAAACTGACACTGAAACTAGCTGCACAGCATTACAAAATGCATCCTATAAAGCAAAAAAGTTCGTTTAAAAAGTTCCTAGCTGTTAGGTTCTATTTGAATCAATTCACTGTTGAACTCTTAGTACAAGTAACATCACGAGGGAACTGCATACTCTACGTGGTTTTTATAGAAGATTAAGCAAATTTCTTTGTGAAGTCATTTAAAATTCAACTGAAGTGCTGAGAGTTTACAAATCATTCCCGTTCCCTGAGACTGAGCTCTCCCTCTTAATGCTGCAATTTACTGTGGAGTCAGCATTCATGTTATGCAACTACTGCCTATATGAGGCAAACAATTATGATGGATTTTGGCTTTCAGAGAGCTAATAAACACCCCCATGGGCAACATGAAACCTTTAATTTAAGACGGCAGGTGTATTCATTAGAACGCTCCATACATCTTTGCATACAGTTTTAAAAGTGTTTAATCCCTTGCTAAATTGAAACTCTTTAGACACTTTGGGGTTGATTTACTAAAGCTTGTAAGTGCAAAATTTGGTGCAGCTCCACACAGAAACCAATCAGCTTCCAGGTTGTATTGTCAAAGCTTGACTGAACAAGCTGAGGTTAGAAGCTGATTGGCTACCATGCACAGCTGCACCAGTTTTTGCACTCTCCAGCTTTAGTAAATCAACCCCTGTGCCTATCACCAGACTGTAGCATCCCATGTGAATAAAAGGTAGATCCAGTCATAGGTATAAAGACTGGGTTCTAGTTTAGAAAAGGATGAACATATCTGGTCTAGGTTTTTACTCCTGTACAGAACGTAAATGCTTTTGTTAAGCAGGTCAGCTCTAAAAAATGGAGATAAAACATACTTACCACAAGAAAGACTGCAAGGTATTATTAAATAAGCATTATTAAGTTTAATATTATTATTAATATATTAATATTATTAAGTTTAATATTATTATTATTAAGTTATGGCTGTCCTTGACATTTAAATTGTAACTCTTTTGTTCTTCTTTGTACTATGAACTTTCTTGTGTGTATATACAGCATATATAACTACATTAATGCAAGTTTATATAGTTATGGTCTGTTGACATCTTTGCAATCAGGACATTAAAGTGGAACTAGATGCAAAAAAAAAAAAATTGCAATCTGGCAGGTTCTTTATTGCAGAAGAGACATGTAATGTCTCCTCTGCAATAAAGTGCACTTACCTTTTTTTTTAGCAATACTCTGTGCACGTACACCTCTGAACAGTGGCAGTGTGATGGGAGGAATGGCTCCTGTGCTTGCACCGGAGTGATAGACATCCAAAAGAAGCAGGGGAACAAGTGGGTGCCAGCGAGGGACATCACTGGTGTTCGACTATTGGAGAATAGGTAAATATTTTTGCCTTTGGTTCTACTTAAGAGTTGGTAATTAATGCAATGTATGGGCCATTGTATGGGCCAATCTGATAAACATCTGGATCATCAGGTCAAGTTTAAGCAGACCTATCATTTTAAACTTATTAGCATATTTAATCGGTGACTAATATGATACAACTCTGTCTTAATTTGCTTACGAATCACTAATTGGGCAGTATACAGGTTATATTATCCCTGTATATTTCCAGTATTTATTTTTATAAAAAGATTGAACAGTGCAACAATACACTGTAATTGCAGCTACATATTTATAGAAGGTATGATGAGGCATAGTTGTCTTATAGATGGCTTCTCCTATCTCAGCTGTGCATCAGCACCTTCAAAGTTACCACTCACATCTTTGTTGTTTCTCTACTTAATGCCCTCCATACCAGGTCACTGAATTTTGGTGGTTGGTCTTCTTGGGTGTGTCATGTTCTTTTATTTGTCTACTAATAAATGCATAGGTCTGTAGCACCCCCCCTAGAGTAGGATACTAGGTAAATTTCATTTTTGGCTTCTTCTGTAATCAAGGGAGCAGTAATTGTTTAGCCCAGTCTGTTCAGGGTTTCACAGGCTGGGAGTTTGATTGCTTCCCCCAGTCTCTGGAAGAAGCTTCTAGAGCTTAGGACAGGAGATTCAAACAACCAGCCTGAACATAGTATATATCAGGTGCCAGCTAATCTCTGGAGAGGAGTGTCCAGAATGGGGTAAGAATGATGATAAATAGTCTGAAGGGTTCCTTCTCCCCAGGAGGTTTTCAGAATCTGAGGAGATGCTGCTCTCAGGTAGCCTGTGGACTGTACAGCTGCTCTAGAGGCCTCAGTGATGTTAGGACTGAAGGCCTGGATGTACTTTTTTAGGAGATTATTGTAGAAACTCAACACAGGGATTTGGGTCTGGAGAGGTTCCATTACACTCACTGGATTGTGTCCGGAGGAAGCTCGAAGGTGGCAGCTGTCCTGGGGATTTGTGAGTAAAGACCCTAACTGACCTCTGTGACTGTGTAGTGTTCTGGGAACTGCACTGGCTACCAGCAGTTGTGCATCAGCACAAGGTAACCAGATACCTAAAAGACTTGCCCCATGGTCCCCAGCTGCGAGGGAATAGACTGCTTTTTATTCAGTTAATCTAAGAAGAAATCATCCTCTAACTGCTGTTTGCTGATCATTTTGGTATCCCAAAACCCTAACCCTTCTCCTGTTAAAGTTTTCAAGCAATAGATTACAAAAAATTCATTCTCTAGACTAGGGATCTCCAAACTATGGCCCTCCAGCTTTTGCGGAACTACACGTCCCATAATGTATTGTAAAACTCTGACATTCACAGGCATGACTAGGCATGATGAGAATTGTAGTTCCTGAACAACTGGAGGGCAATAGTTTTGAGACCCTTGCTCTAGACTGATTCATTGGAGTTTTTGCAGTGGTGGGCAACCCCTGTACTGTTAGGGACGAACCAGCTATTACCAGCGGCCCCTGCTGGGGTAGCACTACAGGTGTTCCAGAGTTTGTTATCCTTTTTTCTGTAGCCTCACCACATGGCCAGAATTGTATCTTAGATCAATTTTGATGTTTGCTGTTTGGTCATCAAAATGTTGTTTGTTTACAGATATGCTTTCTAAAAAATGTTGAGAACCCAGGGAAAACACAATTATCTATTTCAAGATAATGTGAGGCTTGCACACAGGTTAAATCCATTCCGCTAAGTTAATACATTCTGAAGACAGTTGCTTGTATTAAAGCTTATTAGTGGTTTTACAACAATGCAGATAATGCATCATTACTTTTTTTTTAGTAATTTGGAAAATCATGCAGAAAGTATCCCAATTACATAGTTTTCATTTCCAAGTTGTAACACTATAAAATATAGTAAAGTCCAAAGGAGTAAATATTTATGGCATATGTTAAAAAAGAAATGATTTACTTTGAAGACAAATCTATATAATAAGCCTCCATACAGCTTGTGTTTTTTGTCCTATACTTATACAGTGTAGGTGTTCATGCTGTTTATCTTTTGATGTTAATTAAGCTGATTGAATTTCATGACAGTATATTTACATTGCAAATCCACCTAGCAGGTTTAAATATACACACATCATCCCAAAGACACTGATGTTAACAGAGCACACTTTGCAAAAATTACCTGTTCAAGTAACTTTACATTCACTAGTGCAGTGTTGGCTAACCTTGGCACCCCAGATGTTTTGGAACTACATTTCCCATGATGCTCACCCACACTACAGAGTGCATGAGCATCATGGGAAATGTAGTTCCAAAACATCTGGGGTGCCAAGGTTCACCATCACTGCACTAGTGGGTAGGACCACCATGTGTACATTACTTTAGTGCTACTATAATGCCTGAACAAAATAGACATACATTCACTTTTTGTTAATAATGCATCTGATTAGAGAACTGATGAATTCCACTTGTTTAATATTAATGACTAGGCATGTCTATCAAGTTTACGAAAGGCAGAAGTTAACAACATAAATAAAAGGTTAATTTTGAGAAATAGAATTAAACTTACAAACCCGGCTTCCAAGTCCCAGCACCAGCAGTAGTTCATAAATCTAACAAAGCAGGCACGTAGGAAATCTCCAACTAGGATGGTGACATATGTTACTAGTATGTCTGACACCGTCAGCCTTACAAACTCCTAAACAGAATACAAAAAAAATGGAAAATTATGTAAAATCTAGTGACTGATGTGGTTATAACTTCAGAGAATATGTAAATCAAGGGGGTCTCTTTGTGGCTCAGGAACCTCATTTTGTCTGAGGACCACATGTACTACATGAGTATAGGATGGATAGAATTATATTCTATTACTATTGATTTTTAAAGCATTCAATTACAGAGTTCCAGAAATAATAGAAAAAGAAGTCAGGCCCTCTAGCTATGCATTGCACTTATGACTGGTAATTGTGTCTGGCATAAATAGCACTACTGTTGAAGGGAATGCTTTTTTAAATTCTTGTAGTCATAGTATTATAATACTGTAGTAACTGTAACAGTATTTCTGTAGAATATCTGAATCAGTTTACACATCTGGCCAAATATTAGTTTTGACTAATGCATTTGAATAATCCTCACACATTACATAATGAAATTTGTATCTAACAGATGTACGTATGTTGACTCAGATCGCATAAAGGAGCCAAATAATTTAACAGACGCTGGAGGATGTGAAATGCAAGAATTCAACACCTCTCATGTCCTTGCCATGTGTATTATTGCCAATAGTAATTGCATAAGATAAAGCACTGTTCTGCTTTTCCCTACTGTATTAGCTAAGAACTAAGCACAATGCACAACAAAGCATATGGACACATAAAAAATGCACATGTGTATGAGCCATAAAGGGGACCATCATCTACAACAGTATCACACGTCTCAAATGATAGTGTTTTAACTTCTGAGGTTAAACGTTTCACACTGAAAAAAGCCGAGTACTTTTGATAACTCTGTAAGGTTTCAAAGCTAAATAGTGGTGTGCCAAATGGGTTGGAAATATAACGCTAGTGATCTTCCACTTTTTTTTAAACAAAAGTGGGAAAAATCCCATTGTTAGGATGGTAAGGAACCATGAGCCCCTGCTACTTTCTATAGCCATGTTAGAATGCTGATTATTTTGTCATAGTTGCAACAACGGTTCTCATATATTATAACGTGATTATATTGTTCTGCAACTAGGTAGTAGTAAAGTAAAGCTTGAATAATGTATTCTTCCCTGTAGTGTAACTACAATGGTTATCATGTAATTTTCTGTTCTTTTCTCTGTAATCTTGTGTTCCCGCTGTTTCCAATAAAAGAAGGTCAGCCAACACCTTGACTAAGGATGAACTTGGATTAAGTCTGAAAATGGGTACTGATCGAACCAGAAAGGAAGCTGTCACTCCTGACCACTGTTGCCCATTAAACTGTGGACAGGTAATTTCCCACCCTGCAGCTGCATGTACACAAAAGGGCGGTACTGCTCGTGACATCATTGACTTAATATGGCCAAACCAGAGGGCTAATCTTGGCAAGAAATGGTACTTCATTATAAAGCTATACCAGACTAAACTAATGAAAGGCATGCGCACACAGGACTATATACTGTAATATGCACTTTCGAATTGGAGAAATGCCTGCTACTGGTCTCTCTGACAGTTTTGAGACATTTGTTACAGCACTTGATGCTTGTCCAGATGATGAGCTTAACCTGAATATGTTAAAGGCAAGCTTGTGGATGAATAAAAGAGATAAACATAAAGTGAAGTGAAAATGTTCCTACAACAAAATCTGCACTAAAAACCATCAATTGCAAGAGTAATATGCAGCATGAAGCAAGTGAATGTTATGCGTGCCTTATACTCACTTTGCACATGTGCATCCATTAGGTTAAATCCAAATGAGTACTTAGGCACAAAAAGTTCAGTTATTTTTCAGTTGGAATACAAGACAAAAAGTGAAACTTTCAAGGTACTGCCTAAGCAAAATGAACATTTGTATATTTTTTCCTATAAGAGAGCCACTTTAAATCTGGTTTGCTTTATTTGATTTGCTATATGTGTTTGACTTTGCCCTGTGTGATTGAATACATTTAAATCTGTATAATGTCAAGGCAGCAAAATTATACATAGTATAAAAGAAAAATTTGCTTACAACTCCAACATTGGTCTCCCAACAGGGTCCTCTGGGCACATCGGCTGGATGCAGAGGTGGTGGTGTAGTATCAGTTCCATTTATAAATGTGGAAGCATTGTAATAATTGTATAATGTCCAGTGAGTGATGTTCTTTATTACCTCTTCTTGGGCTAGCTTTAAGAAGATATAATTATGCTTAGAGTAGTTTGTATGCATTAAGTAGTGATAGTACATTTTAGAAGCACATTTCAGTAATTTTTTGGTCTTACTTTTTCATTGACATCATCCATCAGAGCTAGTAAGAAAGTGTAAAGGTTGCCAAGGAATAAAGCAAATATTCGACCAAGCTGCCACTTTAGAGCCACACGGGGATGGTAATCTTCCAGATTGGCTATTGTTTCAAATAAAGGTGGGCAAAACATCCCAAGCAAAGACATTACAATCTCGACCTGTAAAAGAATCAAATAATTGAATGGTCAGTGTACAAAAAAATGACTATTTTACTTATGCGACAAAGCTAGTGGGTTCACCTATGAAGACGTCATATATGACGAAACATGTCGGGCAGAGCCACATGCTGACATCATCACATCCTCCTTGACCCCGGAATTGTGGGTGTTTTACCAGCAAACAACCATTTTAAACCAAGGCTATCTTTTTACTTGCAAAATGTAAGTGCATTTTCATACTATTTTAATAAAGTAGCTCATACGTTATCACACTATTAGAGTTTTTTTTCCTTTATATCAATCTCCATGGTTGTTGTCTCGGTTGTCCTGGAGACGATTAATGGGAGTTTGGGAATATAGGAAGACCCCACCACCTCTAGTGGGAACCTGAAACTGCAGGAGAACCCCCCCATCCATACCACCCCATAGAGGGTTACTACCAAGCTTATTTGACCTCTCTAGTGATAGAGGGTCCACAACATCTGGTAAGTGCCCCTATAAATACAGTGGTGAGTGCCCCATTAATATGGTGGTGGTGGAACACTTTATGAACTGTCATTTGAGGAACACCTCAGTGGAATTTTTCATTTTATCATTTTATAATTACACAAACTTTTCTTCACAATATTTTTTTTAATTCACTCTACAGATAACATACATTATGTTTATGTGATTGTTCATAACCTGTCACAATATGTATCTTTTGTTCACACATTGTTTATTGCATTGATTAGCGCAATTTGTGTATTTTGATTTGCACTATGTATATATCACATGGTTAGTCGCTGATGTTATACACCTATTACAGACTTTAGCATGGTTTCTGAGTTAGACTGTAGTGGGTTCACTCACCCACTTTTAAAATAAACCTTTCAACTAAGGCCCCTTTCACACTTGTGCGACCTGAAAGTTGCACGACTTTACCAAAATTTTTTGCAGCAATTTTGCTGCCATTTTTGCCACGATATTGCCTCAATTTTAGTGCGACTTTAAGCAATACCTGTGTAATCTTGAGGTCTATTGACCTCAAATCGCATCAAAATCGGACCAAAGTAGTGCAGGGACTACTTTGAAGTCGCTGCAACTTGAAGTTGCACAGATATGAATGGTACTCATTGGAAATCATGGGGTACGACTTGTCATGTGACTTTGCAGTCCCAAGTCGCAGGAAAAGTCGCACAAGTGTGAAAGGGACCTTAAAGGAGAACTATAGGCAACATTTTTCAAAAAGAAATCCTAAGCGCCACTCCTATACATGATAATGGGAAGCATAAAAAGCTGCTCACACTAATCACAATCCTACACGTGTATAAATACATATAAACAATCAACTGTGCAGCGCTTCAAACGAAACATACTAAAGTGCATATGTAGTGAAAATATATAAGTATTCTGATACCACAAATGTCACTTCATATGTGAAACCAATATTGATCATGCAGTGCATAAACACTTAAAATTTTGTAAAACAATAAAAAACAGAATTCACATAAACATAAAAAATTGAATAAAAAATATAGTAGAAATTAGTCCATAAAGTCCCCACAATGTAAGTGCTTGATAAAAAGTGCTCAAAATAAATCCACTTCTTTGTGCTCAAAATGAATGGGCTATAGCAAGACAACTACAGAGCTCCTCTCCACTCCTTGCTCCCAATTGGCCAGTGATTGCCAACGATACATAGTAGAGAAAGAAAACTGATAGTGCTTATATCATTTAAAAAACATTTAAAGGGGGCGTGGTCTGGACATGGCCGAGTGAGGCTGCACATTTGCGGAGCTCCCGGACCTTACCCGCCATTCGGGCACCATAAACCAACTTATGCACCGCAGTCTACACCGGCGCCCATTCCAGGCCCTCGAGGCGTTTACACGTCGGAGTGAGCCGGTACAGGTCTGGTGCGGGGGAAATTTACAAAAAATTTACTATATTCGTGATAGTCAAAAGAAAGAGATGATACATAGCAACCGTTAGTGACCGGTTAACCCTCGTTCCTCACCTCTCCTCGAGACATCAACAGAACGATATCGGGTAAGTAAAACTCGTGTTTCTTCACCTAAATAAAACTCGTGAAAAATAGTTCGTGAATGTAACACCCCTGAAATACCTGATTAAAGATGATATAAAAAATAAGTTAAAAAATACAAATACACTTAAGACAAAAAATAACAAAATGTTTT
>BLSH010217424.1:1489-47500 GCA_018402905.1 Glandirana rugosa | reverse complement strand
AGACATTTGGCAACCTTACAAACCTGAAAATCAATTTTGACAAATCGGTAGCTATGGGGATCCACCTGAACTCGAACACGCTATCAACTTTGCAATCCAACTTTAAATTTAAATGGTCCGATGGCGCTATCAGATACTTAGGCACCAATATTCCGGCTGACGTGAGGCGCACATTCCACCTTAACTTCCCACCTCTGCTATCCACAACAAAGGCATTACTAGAAAAACGGAAGGGGGGCTATACTCATGGTTCGGCAGGTGTAACCTACTTAAGATGATCGTACTCCCGAAATTCCTTTATCTGCTACAGGCACTACCAATTCATATACCAGACAGCTTCTTTAGACAGGTACATACCATATTTACGAAATTCATCTGGACACGGACCAGACCGCGTCTGGCTAGAAGGTTCTTGACGCTACCCAAACACATGGGCGGCCTGGCCCTTCCTGACATACGTAACTACTATCGGGCAGTACATCTCGGTAGACTCATAGATTGGAGGAGACACTCTAACAAAAAACTTTGGGTACAGATAGAACAGTCCCAAACCTCCGTGCAATTACAGGGGGCTCTCTGGTGCTACGCTTCTCTACCACCTAAAATGAAAACACACCCTACATTCGGCAACACACTACATATCGGACACCGAACTACAACTCAGCTTGCCCTCACTACACGAGAATCTCCTCTCTTCCCCATCTTAGGCAACCCGGCGTTCCCTCCGGGCCTCCACATGGCCTCCTTCCGAACGCTTATAAACGAACGCCGCACCCAAGCTTCACACTTCACTATCGAATCGCGCAAATGGCCCACACTGACGACCCTGACGGAGACATCGGGATCCTTTCGACTGCCTTTCTGGAATGCAGTTCAACTACTCACTCCCTGATCCATGCCATTTTACTCGAGATCTCACGACCTTCGAGGAATACTGTTCGGATGAGGGAACACTACCACAGGTCTTGTCCAAGATGTACACATTGGTTAACACACCTAGGGAGCAACCCCGCCTACCGTTTCTACGACAGTGGGAAAACAACTTACAGGGTAACTTCACGCCTCCCCAGCAGCAGAACATCATCCACTACTCTCTTAAGTCTGCTACATGCACCAAGATGCAGGAAACTAACTATAAATTACTGACTAGGTGGTACTACACCCCCCAAAGGCTACAAATTTGCTTCCCAACAACTTCGGACCGCTGTTGGAGATGCCAAACTGAACAGGGCACACTCCTACACATCTTTTGGTCTTGCTCTCTTCTACAGCAGTTCTGGGCATCGGTCTGCACCATCACCCAAAAATTCACGGAGCACGTGATTCCGAATGACCCCGCCTTTCTTTTATTGCACGCAACGACAATCCCACCCAGACAATATCGCAAATCCATTGTCCGTCACCTGCTGAACGCAGCTAAATCTTGTATACCTGCTCTTTGGAAGAAACAAACCCCACCTAGGGTGGGTGATTGGCTGCGCAGAGTAGAGGAAATTAATAAACTAG
Source organism: Glandirana rugosa (assembly GCA_018402905.1). Lineage (NCBI taxonomy): Eukaryota > Metazoa > Chordata > Amphibia > Anura > Ranidae > Glandirana > Glandirana rugosa. The sequence goes on along the minus strand of BLSH010217424.1, from coordinate 45,994 downwards.
AAGACTTAATACTTACGGCCCAACATAAACAAGAAAAATATTCCAAGACATGGAGGCTCTGGAACATGTTCATTTTATCTGACGAGGGCCTGGCCTGGCTTGGAACATAGGGGGACCTCCGTAGTTGTCTGACGGCTGTTTGGTGCCCGGTGTCGTCGGGGCCCTGTGCACACACCCCCCCTTCCTCTCTCCCTTTTTTTTTTCTCTCTTTCTCTCTCTCTCTTCCCCTCCGCTTTCTTTTCTTCCACTTCTTGACTTGGCTTATTTCTTCCTTTTTTTTTCTTTTCCCTTTTTTTTTCTCTCTTTTTGTTTTCGACCACCGACTTTTCTTGTTTTAGTTCTATGTTATAAAATTGAGGGAAGGAGGCGGATGGCACCTGGACTGAGAATGATGGAGGATTGTGATGTTGGGGGTGGACTGGGGAATGTGCCGCAGTGATGTATAACTTTGCAATTCACCCTGTTAATTAAGATCCCGGTCTCCCTGACTGTTACTGTACGCCTCCTCTGATGTGAATCTTTTCTGGCTGTTGATCTTCCTTGTTTCTTCAATAAAATTTATATTGGAAAAAACATTTAAAGTGAAACTTTGGATTAAAAGCATAATCCGTTCCAGGAGAATGCTTGTAATCCAAATCACTCATATATCAAAGCAAATTTCCCCATAGGAAGCAATGGAAACTCAGATAATTTGTTCCACAGTGACTGCTTGTCAATGCAATATTGTATGTGGCCAGAGGTCCGGGGGCATTGGTGTATGCAATACTGTATGTGGTCAGAGGTGTGGTGGTAGTGCTGGTGAGCCTCGGAAACGCTCGGAAACATTCGGAAATGCTCAGGAACACTTTCGGTATTTCTGAGTATTTCTGAATGCTTCCGAGGCTCACCAGTGCACCCGAACCTCTTGCCACATGCGGTATTGCATGCACAGAGGCTTAAGCCTGCTTATTTTGCAAGACAGTACTCGCAAACCAAGTTAGGAGTTTTTTTTAAAAATGCTCGTCTCTCAAAATGCTTGTTAACTGCGTTACTCATGAAACCAAGGTTCCACTGTATTTGCATACAATGCAATGACATTTTTCTGGTGCTACAAGCACACTAGTCTGTTAACAGCAAAGATAAAATCCAAGTTTGGGAATCACCTCTCCAATTCACATAAGCCCCGTCGGCACTTCTCATGGAAGTAACTAGCTCCATGCTAGTTTCATGCCCCTCCCCAATGTGTGTAGATACAGGGTCTCGTATCTTCCTCATTTTCTTGTAGTCTACAGGTATCTCCATTTTGTTGTGGACTTTTCTTATCCTCATAAGAAATCCTAAAAAGTGTCTATGGGAATCGCATTAATAACTCAATCTACAGTAAACAGACGTTTACATGCCTTTATGTATATTTTATTCATGGTGTTTTTGTAGCTTTGGCCATTACATGTACGTTTTGAACTGAGCTAGAATTGATCGGAACTTTGGCCCACCAGCTACAATACTTACCAGTTGACCCAGCAATTCAATTGGCAGCTTCCCTGACCAATAGGAAGATAAAAGGGCAGCCCACCATTCTCGCATTCTAGCTGCAGTTCAGAATTGCAGAAAAGAGACACAGATTTTCAGTGTGAAATCTTAAGGCATATGCAGACCCATCTAGGTGTCTGCATTTTAATCCATTACCTGTTAACAGTTATAGCTATAACAATTTAACTTGAAATCATCTGGGATCCTCTGTAACTAAGTTCACTTTCTGTGCATTTGCTACGACCATTACACGAGGATATGGAATCTCCATGTGTTTCATGTTAATGAAGAATGAATTAGGTTTCCCGAAATTTTTGCGGTAAACATGTCTACTCGTACCCTGGCCAAACAACTGTGATCACTGATCAGTTTTTAACACTTTGTTCATGTTAAATAGCATACTCTAATCTTGCTGTGATGTTCTTTATATGGTTAGCAAAGGATTTTTTTCGTAACATACCTCTCATACAGGTTAACTTGTGGATGCATGTACTTTGACAGCAAAATAAACAACAGAGTATACAGTATGATCCCAGATGTATATAAGCAGGTAACTGAAAGACTCACCTGAAAACAAAGCCCTCCAGCGGCGTGCTGTCACCACTGGCAGGGCTTCCATCTGCATCTGGTCTTCCTTCCGGCATTGTGGGTAGCCGCCGTTTGATTGGCCAAAACACGATGACATCACTCCTGCGCATGTACATGGCCGCGGCATGGCTTTATCTATGGATGGCACATCGTCCATTGAGAGTGCAGTGTGCATGCACTGGTGAAATCACTGGTGCTGCTAAAGTAAATACCTCTTAAACAGTGCAGGTTTAGGAGATATTTACTGTACCTACAGGTAACCCTTATTATAGGCTTACCTGTAGGTATAAGTTTGAGGCTGGGTTCACACCTATGTGTATTGTATGCAGCTTACAATGCATTCAATTCGCAGGGCGCGTGAAAACACATTGTTTTCAATGTGTCCAGTTCACATAGGTGAGTTGCATTTGCAGTCCTGTGCAGTGCGGTGCAAATTCCCAGCCCATTATGTTCAAGGAGAATGCATCTGACACGCAGATGTGTTCCGCATTGAACGGGGATCTTTCCCCCTGCTCACTGCACTTCCCCCCACCCTCCCCTGTCAGCCGATGTGCTGTGAGATCGGACAGGAGACGCTGAACAGCAGCCCCTGTCCTTCTCACAGGCATTGGGGCTGGAATTCACACCGGACTGGTGTGAATCCAACCTAAAAGAAAGCCTTTGGCTGGCTGGATCACCAGATGAAAATAGATGAAAGAACGTCTAAAAAAGGAAACTAATACAGCCATCACATCTAAGAATTGGCAAGCTGTAATCAGGTCTGGACTTGTACAAAAATAGGCCAAGCCATTTTAGACTGAGCAGCTAATTTTTCCAGGGACCGGGGGGAAGGTCGGTCATTCGTTCATTGAGGGGCAGATAGTAGCGGGACATTCACGGAGTCAGCCAACTGCACTGTAATGCAAATGGGCACTGTGGTATAAATAATCACATTAATAATTACATTGCCCCTTTACAGTGCAGTCCCCTTTATATCACAGTGCCCCTATGTATCACAGCCCCCCATCACAGTGCCCCTTGCAGTCAGATTGTGTCAGTGGGGGATGGTGTCAGAAGGGAAGATGTTGCTGTCAGTAGGTCAGAAGTTGGTGTCAAGAGGGCAGTGGGCGGTGTCAGTAGAGCAGTGGACAGTGTCAGTAGAGCAGTGGGCAGTGTCAGTAGGGCAGGGGACAGTGTCAGTAGAGCAGTAGATGGTGTCAGTAGGGCAGTGGACTGTATCAGAAGTTTTTTTTACTTTTATTTTTTTTTACTATTTTAATTTTTATTATTTTTTATAATTTTATTTTATTTTTTTGCATTTTTTAGCAGCCCTGTTGGGGTGTTTTGTGAAATATCGGGGTCTCAGACCCCTGATGGCTCACTTTTGAGACAGAGAAAGAAATGGAGGATATACAGTATCTCACAAAAGTGAGTACACCCCTCACATCTTTGTAAATACGTTATTATATCTTTTCATGTGGCAACACTGAAGAAATGATACTTTGCTACAATGTAAAGTAGTGAGTGTACAGCTTGTATAACAGTGTAAATTTGCTGCTCCCTCAAAATAACTCGGGTTTATTACTGCTTTAAGCATATCACCCTTATCTGTATGCACTTGATTCAAATGTTTTCCTGTTCAATCATGTTGAAAAAGTCAAACATTCCCATGGGGTGTACTTAATTTTTCACATGACTTGTAGAAAAAGGGTTCATTTATTTTAACGTTGTTTATATAAACTACCTCATTTCTTTCATACCATCCCACATTCTGCATCTTGGAGAAAGTCTGTGAACGCTTTACAACAAAGTAAATGAGATACCCACTCCCGCACAAGCAGCATATTATCATTACATTGGCCAGGACCCGAAGGAATCTAGTGAGATGAATGTTTTCATCCTTATTACTTTCTTCCTCGTCTACAATAGATTCCTGAAAGAGAGAACACAAAGTACAGAATCACATTATCCCCAAAATAGAAAAGTAATGCTGATTATAGGTAGCAAAAAGCAAACAAAAAATCTAGGACATTATTATAGCAAAGCAGTCTGGGAAACTGCTGGAGCCCTAGGAATTGATATAGTCAGAAAATGGACATAATGCCACTGGAAAATACATCTAATATAATTTAAAAAGCTATAAATGTAAGAAAAAATTGAGTCTTAGAAATTTAGAAATACTAAAGACACATCTCAAAGAGGTATATATATATATATATATTAGAAAACAACTTGAAACATTTACATTTTTAAATATATAACCTTTTTTACCACTCTTAACAAGAAAAAACATTCACTTGTGAATATAAAAAAAACTATTAAAAACATAAACAAACACACAGGGCCATGTGTCATATACATTAAAAATCCAAAAATGTATATATACATAATGTTCAATAACATATCAGATTGTCAAGGACATGATCCATAATGTAATACCTCATTCACATATATGTCTGTTCATAGAATATCTTTTCCACGTTTATTATAGTTTTAGGAACTGTGATTTCTATAGATGTCAGTCAACCCCATTTTTTCACAAAAAAGTTGAATCTCTTTATGTATTGCACTATTATATAGCAAAATGATTGAAATAATTGTTATATTCACATACAATAGGTTTTGTATTGTTTAGTATTAACAGATCATTCAATAGATAAATTGTTCAACATTTCCTGTGTGAGATAAGTATTATGTTTATTATATTGAATGAGACCAAATCTTAATGTCAATAATATATCAATACAAAGTAATAAGGTCAAATTATGTTGTTGGGAATGCATCAATAAAGATTAATGAGATTTATCATGGAAGCAGCAGGTCATGTAATCGATTTAAATTGGTGTCTCAATAAATCAGACATAATCCTGCTATTTAGATGTATATATGTATCACAATCTATAAACAGAGAAAAATACCATGGGTACTATCTGTAATACAATAAACATGCAAGAATATTGTATATTTATAAAAGTTACTGGCAGTCCTGGCAGGCCCAAATTTATAATTATCCTCAATGAAGAAATTGCTGTTCATAACCCACAAAGGCATGTGACCTGATTGTGAACAAACTGCTTCCATCAAGCCTGAATTTATCTCACCAGCAAGCTTAAAGTTGAACTTAACCCACTGATATAACAGTTTCCCAATGCCTTGAATAATAACTGCGCTTATGTTTTGCACAACAGAGGCCAAAATGGCAGCTTCTTTGGCTGTAAAAGATAGCAGGATTTAGTTCCTATTTAACCACTTGCCGTCCACTAACAGTACATTTACTGTTAGCAGACGGCACAGTCAAATGATATAAATTTAATTTGGGTACAGTGTTGCATGATCGAGTAATTGCCAGTTAAAGTAGCACAGTGCTGAATAGCAAAAATGTCCTGGACATGAAGGGTGTAAAACCTTCCAGAGGTCAAGTGGTTAGGTAGTGATCTCAGAAGACAGTTTAAAAACAACTCTGGTGATGTATTCATTGACAATATGACATTTTTCTGAGGATCACTGAAAGACCAACAAAGGGTGGATCAAATAATGCTGCTGTACAGAGCTGAACATCGTCTGTATGGCAATTAGTGATATTACTTTTATTACTTATATTCAGACTGGTATTGTCTTTAAGTATATTGAGAGTGGTTGTGATAGTTCATACAGTACATGTGGCTACAACAGAGCACCAGTTTGAACACAAACTCAGCAGCATATTTGTAAGATCTCACCTAGTGCAAGCCATTGGATCTATGGTTCCTGAAAGCTGGATTGTTGCTTACAAAAATAGGGGCCCTGGTTGGACTTCCTCCCAATACTCCATGCATTTCATTCACACCTGTGGTCTCTCTAAAATGTGTGTGTTGCATAATTTAAAAAGGCTGGAATGCATGTTCCCCTGTAGGGGCTGCTGAGAATTGTGGTTAGTCTGTCACCCTGCACAGCCCTGCATTTGCTCTCAGGCACTCTGAGAAATAAAGCAGTCAGTGAACTTTGTTTTCTTTTTTGTTTTTATTGAGTGGTATAACTTAGATGGGGATGGGAGATATGGGATGACCAACATGGATAAATAGCAATTTGATAAATAGCAATGGGTTCAACACCAAATAGTTAAACAGCAATTGGTTTTGGGACAACTATGTACACTCCCTGTACATACTCCTTCAGCTTCTTCCTGCACACTCTTGCTTGAAGTCTATCACTCCTCACTCCTCCAGCACTTCATGTGCTGCAGATTGTTACTCTTTATCACATCCAGCACTTTACTTGGTTCCCAGGATTAGCTAGCACATTTTGTTGGTTAGGCCTGAAACTTTCTCAGCCAGGCCTCGGCGAATGCCTTTTGCAGGCAGAGACCGCTGGCCTCTATGGTGTAGCAGAGAAAAATGTTAGGAAGTCCTTGTGATAGCTGTCTTAACAACGGCTACTGATCCCAGTCAGCCCTCTTCAGGCCCTGGCAGCCTTCCTGGCTGCAGCTGTCCCTTTTCCACTGCCCCTTTCACTACAGTCCACTGGTTCTGCACCCATCTCAGACTGCAAGCTCCCAGTCCTCTCAGGTGTGCCTCCCCTCCTGACTGTGCCTCACTCACCAGCCCTCCTGGTTGTGACCAGTTTTCCTCCCTGGAGTCTCTCAGCAGTGCTCTCTCTTGCTGTCCTCTCCTTGCTCTCTCTTGTGCCTCCAGTCCAGGACCTACTGACATGTTCTTGAAGGTGGGGATTGGTCACGGCTCCTCAAATCACCCCAGATGGCTCCACTGCCCCTCTCCACCTCTCTTTCCAGAAAGCACCAGAAGATTCTGAAAAGAAGTGGGAGCTCCAGATGACATCACCTCTGAGTCACCCAGCACTACCCTGAGCCACTCCCAGCCCAGAATGAAAACAAACAGGACTAGCAAACAGCCAGGCCTGCCTAAATTTACCTGCATGGACCGGTGGGTACGGGTAGAGAGATAGGATATTCCTCCCTCCCCTAAGTTAACATATACAATAAGAGGATCCCCCATAAGGGTTTTATGGCAGCAGTGTTTAATAAAAGGTATAATTAATATAAAAAGAATACAAATTTTTTAGTTTTTTAGTATCAAAATTTATTTTGCGTTTCCATAAATATGTATACAATAGAGAAGTAAAAAAACATGAGCTCTGGTTGTGCAAACAAGGGACCTATGCATTATTATACAATGTTACAGTGTGAAGGATCGTTTACGATAAAGTCATAGCTGCGTTGATTCTCCAACGTGTTTCGACCTTTAAAAGGTTTGTACGTCTTCCTCAGAGGAAACTGTCCTTTTCTACAAGGATATCAAAGAAGAAAATACTTAAGTATTTATTCAAAAGTCAAACAAATTATCATATTTATATAAGTACAAGACTTATATTTACCACTGAGCATTGATTGTGAGGTACCAGTCCCAAAAAACATAGTATGATTAAAAGCAGATCAGCAAAGAATGGCTCATCATGGGCTGTCCCTGCACCCGTAGCTCGGTACCCCGCCTCTGCCCAGGGGCTTACAGGAGGTCACACGTGAATCGCTCTGTAGAGGGGTGCAGTGGGCTACGCCAGAAATTTTGTCCTATATTAAATTAATAAGAATATTTAGTATTATGTAAGGTTTATTTCTACTGCCTAGCCAGGAAATGGATCTTTCCCTGAGGGCTAAGGTGCAAATATACATGAGGAATAGTATTTGTGACTCAATGAGTGACTAAGTATGGTATTAGTGTAAGTATCTCCAACATCTTTTTTTCTGTGCATTAATTATAATATTAATAATGCAATAAGAGTCTGGAGAATCCCTGAACCATGGAAAAAATAAATCGAATAAGTGAAATGATGAAATATAGTGTGTGTGACCAATTTACAATTATCATTTCTTTATGAATGTGTCAATAATGAGAACATATGTAACTTCTTTGTGTTTCATAATTTCTTTTGTAATTTTTACATAATGTTATTTTATTTATTTTATCAGCATGTTAGGCTCCTGGGCTCTCCAGCGCCCCCTTTGGCTGAGCTCCCATGTTTCGGTTCCACGGGCTTCCCGAAAAAAAAAAATAGTAAACAGTGCAAAATGGTGAACGATACCACACAATGTGACCGTGGACATGGGAGTGATGGGATGGTGATAGGTGAGAGGTGTGATGTGTTCAAAAAGAAAAAAAGGGGGAAAGATGTGTGGAGGGTATGAGGTATGTGAATAAGGTGAAAAATTGACATATTTACCTAGATGTCAAAAAGAGTACAATGTTGCTCATTGAAAGCAGTGAGAATTAGTCCCCCTTGTTAAGGGAGATTAAGGTACTGTGAACAAAGGAGAAAAAACAGTTGACAGTGTGCATAAACATTAATGTGTGAGGCGTGGGGTAGATGTTATGTGGTCTCATACTTACAAATGGACGATGTTAGTGTCTTATATAGGGATTTCCCCATAGAGAAGGTTTGATATACTGTGAACAAGAAAGGCAGATCTCAAACCAGTGACAATAGGCCATATGAGCTAACTATATTGCAAGGCTAATGCTTGTAGACAGGGTTTTATAGCAAAACATTATAAGATGTAGTACTTACAGATCAGTGTTGTTAATGCAGCGTGTGGAAGTTTCAAAGGGGTAATGCCTCTGCTGTGTGAGCCCTGGCTTCCCTCATGTGGTGTGCTGTTATATGTACCTGCCTTGATAATGCATGAGGCACAGATGTGCCTAAGTTAGGCCCTCATGTGATCCCCTTGGCATCCCAGAAGTGAGTCCCGACCGCCGCCATCATCCCCATCACAAAACAGTGACGCGATTGCACCGTGTGTGCACGCGGCCGTAGCCGCATATGCGCACACACGATACACTCACACGGGGATGATCTAGGGATGCAACCCCCCTGTGGCCGCAAGCCATGTCGCAGCCACCTGGGAGCAGATGTGGGAGAACAGTGAGGATTCACCTTCTCCCTACCAGGCCGGGAAGCCCGTGGAACCGAGACGTGGGAGCTCTGTCAAAGTGGGCACTGGAGAGCCCAGGAGCCTAACCTGCTGATAAAATAAATAAAATAACATGTCAAAAATACAAAATTACAGAAGATATGATGAAAAACAAAGAAATTGCATATGTTCTCATTATTGACACATTCATAAAGAAACGATAATTGTAAATTGGTCACACATACTACAGGGTGGGCCATTTATATGGATACACCTTAATAAAATGGGAATGGTTGGTGATATTAACTTCCTGTTCGTGGCACATTAGTATATGTGAGGTGGGAAACTTTTCAAGATGGGTGGTGACCATGGTGGCCATTTTGAAGTCGGCCATTTTGAATCCAACTTTTGTTTTTTTCAATAGGAAGAGGGTAATGTGACACATCAAACCTATTGGGAATTTCACAAGAAAACAATGGTGTGCTTGGTTTTAACGTAACTTTATTCTTTCATGAGTTATTTACAAGTTTCTCTTTGTTTACAGCCATTGACATGTCGCTGAGGTTAACACGTGCGGAGCGGATAGAAATTGTGTTGATGTCTGGTGAACGCAGTAACCGGGTCATTGCCGCAGATTTCAATGCAAGACAGCCTACGAGACCACCCATCTCCCATGCTACAGTTAGCAAACTGCTTGCTAAGTTTCGTGAAACTGGTTCAATGTTGGATTTGCCAAAATGTGGACGCATGAAATCTGTCACTAATGAAGAAACATCAGTGGCTGTCCTAGCTTCATTCAGCAAGAGCCCACAGCGTAGCACTCGCCGCATGTCAATGGAGAGTGTCATTAGTCGAACATCCCTTCGGCGGATATTAGGTACTCACAAATGGCATCCTTACAAACTCCAGCTACTGCAGCATCTCAACTAGGATGACCCAGATCGGTGCACTGAATTTGCAGAATGGGCAAAACAAAAATTGGAACAGGACCCTCAGTTTACACAGAAGATTTTGTTCAGTGATGAGGCAAACTTTTATGTGAATGGGGAAGTTAACAAACAAAACCACCGCTATTGGTCTGACACTAACCCACATTGGATAGATCCCTCCAAGACTGTTGGAACCAAAAAATTTATGGTATGGTGTGGTATATGGGGTACAAAGATAGTGGGGCCATTCTTCATCAATGGAAACCTCAAGGCCACTGGATATGGGAAATTGCTACATGATGATGTGTTTCCCTCTTTATGCACTGAAGCTGGCACGTTCCCTGAGTTTTTCCAGCAAGATGGTGCACCACCACATTATGGGTGTCAGGTCCAAGCATTCCTAGATGAACAGTTTCCTGGAAAGTGGATTGGTCGTCGTGGGCCAGTTGAATGGTCCCCAAGGTCTTCCGATCTGACCCCCTTAGACTTTTATCTTTGGGGTCATCTGAAGGCAATTGTCTATGCTGTGAAGATACGAAATGTGCAGCACCTCAAACTACGGATACTGGAAGCCTGTGCTAGCATTTCTCCTGCGGTGTTGCTATCAGTATGTGAAGAGAGGGTTGCATTGACAATCCAACACAATGGGCAGCACATTGAACACATTTTATAAGTGGTCATAAACTTGTAAATAACTCATGAAAGAATAAAGTTACGTTAAAACCAAGCACACCATTGTTTTTCTTGTGAAATTCCCAATAAGTTTGAAGTGTCACATGACCCTCTTCCTATTGAAAAAAAAAAGTTGGATTCAAAATGGCCGACTTCAAAATGGCCGCCATGGTCACCACCCATCTTGAAAAGTTTCCCCCCTCACATATACTAATGTGCCACAAACAGGAAGTTAATATCACCAACCATTCCCATTTTATTAAGGTGTATTCATATAAATGGCCCACCCTGTATATTATTTCATAATTTCACTTATTCAATTTATTTTTTCCGCGGTTCAGGGATTCTCCAGACTCTTATTGCATTATTAATATTATAAGTTATATACAAAAAAAAAGGTGTTGGAGATACTTACGCTAATACCATACTTAGTCACTCATTGAGTCACAAATACTATTACTCATGAATATTTGCACCTTAGCCCTCAGGGGAAGATCCATTTCCTGGCTGGCCAGTAGAAAAAAATCTTATATAATATTAAATAATCATATTAATTTAATATAGGACAAAATTTCTGGCGCAGCCCACTACACCCCTCAACAGAGGGATTCACGTATGACCTCCTGCATGCCCCTGGGCAGAGATGGGGTACCGAGCTATGGGAGCGGGGACAGCCCATGATGAGCCATTCTTTGATGATCTGCTTTTAATCATACTCTGGTTTTTGGGACTGGTGCCTCACAATCAATTCTCAGTGGTAAATATAAGTCTTGTACGTGTATAAATATATTTGTTTGACGTTTGAGTAAATACTTAAGCCTTTTCTTCTTTGATATCCTTGTAGAAAAGGACACTTCCCCCTGCGGAAGACCTACAAACCTTTTAAAGGTCGAACGGTGCGGGAGAATCAATGCAGCTATGGCTGTATTATATACGATCCTTCTCACTGTAACACTGTAACATTGTATAATGATGCATAGGTCCCTTGTTTGCACAACCAGAGCTTTACTTCACTATTGTGTACATATTTAAGGAAACGCAAAATACATTTTGATAATAAGAACTAGAGTTGAGCGAACCCGGACTGTAAAGTTCGGGTCCGTACCGGACTTTGGGGTATCCTTGCCCCGAACCCGATCCCGGACATTAAAAAAAAGTCCGGGATCAGGTTTGGTATTCGGGTATTTTTGGCGCCTTTTCTATAGCTGCTGGGTAGCCAATCAACAAGCTTTTCACTAGTTTGCCCTTAGAAGCCATCACAGCCATGCCTACTAATGGCATGGCTGTGATTGGCCAGTGCATCATGTGACCCAGCCTCTATATGAGGCTGGAGTCACGTAGCGCCGCGTGTCAGATCCTCTCAGACTAGAGTAGGGAGAGCTTCATGCCGGTGCTGTGAGGGAAATATTAGCGTTCCCAACCATCTCAGACTGCATTAGGGAGACCTTCATTGCGGTCCTGTGAGGGAGACATTAGCGTTCAGAACCATCTTATAGTGCATTAGGGAGACGTAACTGTTAGTGCTCTGAGGGAGAGATTATCATTCTAAAACCATCTACTACTGCATTAGGGACAGGTTCCTGTTGGTGCTCTGAGGGAGAGATTATCGTTCTAAAACCATCTACTACTGCATTAGGGAGAGGTTCCTGTTGGTTCTCTGTGGGAGAGTTTAGCATTCTAAAATCATCTACTACTGCATTAGGGAGAGGTTCCTGTTGGTTCTCTGTGGGAGAGTTTAGCGTTCTAAAACCATCTACTACTGCATTAGGGAGAGGTTCCTGTTGGTTCTCTGTGGGAGAGTTTAGCATTCTAAAATCATCTACTACTGCATTAGGGAGAGGTTCCTGTTGCTGCTCTTGTGCAGAATAGACATTTAGACCGGCCTTACACAGCCATTGGTATACTTGTTTTTTTAAATATGTCGCAATATTTTGGGGGCTACCCCAATTAGAAAAAAAAACAAACAATCAAATAACTGTGTTGGCTACCTCCTCCTCCTCCAGCACCGCCACTTCCAGCTACACTACCATGGTCACGGCCTAGTCAACCTCTAGGCTCCTACTCCACATCCACCTTCTCCTCCCATTTTTATTTATTTTTTGTTATTTTAAGTTATTTCCCTATCCACATTTGTTTGTAGGGCACTTGTCCTACTCCTTACCCCCATTTTGCTTCCTTTTGCAGCCCTCTAGCCCTTTCCAGGACTTTTTTACAGCCATTTTAGTGCCCAAAAGTTCGGGTCACCGAACATTGACTTCAATGGGGTTCGGGGTCCGGGGTAAAGTTCGGGTCAAGTTCGGTACCGAACCCAAACTTTTCTGCGAAGTTCGGCCGAACCAGATGAACCCGAACATCCAGGTGTCCGCTCAACTCTAATAAGAACCTAAAAAAATGAGTATTCTTTTAATATTAATTATACCTCTTGTTATAAAAACACTGCTGCCATAAAACCCTTATAGGGGGATCCTCCTATTGTATACGCCTAAATGTACCTATCCTCTCTAGCACACCACTAGGGTGCTATATATATCTGGCAATAGAATTGGGCTACAGCATTTGGCTATGAAACCAACTTTTTTGGATACTATGTAATGGTATGAAGACTGCAGGCAGTTCTCCTCTTGGGAAAATGTATGCAAGAAATAAGAGGAATTACTTATTACTTATTAAATAACATGAAGCCATCTTATTTTTTCTCCACACTTGACTGGTGGGCTGCACAATCCAGATCTGTATAAAAGACAGTATCTAGCTAGCACCTGAACATTCGAATTTTAATTTACGCTTCAATAAACAGGTTTTATATTTGGTAGCAAGAAAGAGCATAATTCATGTGTCCAGTCAGTGGCCCTACCAGGGTCACAAAGGTCGCACTTGCCACCTGGTCCTGGCATTCCGCCACTGTTGCGGGCACCCAGCAGGGTTGCTTGCCACAGGGCTCCGATCTGAGAGTGCCTCTCTCATAAAGCCCAGGGCCTGCACTGACAGTTCCCCTTCCTTTCTCCCTTGCACAGATGGGAGAGGAAAGTGCCAATCTGCTCCTTCTCCTCTGCCTGCTCCTGCCCCTCTCCTCCTGTGTACACCATGGGAAGTGTGAAGCTAAGCTGGGTTTCACACTTCTCGCAGTGCACACACACAAGGAGAGGGGCAGGGGGAGAAGGAGCAGATTGGCTCTCTTCTTTCCCCTCCGTGTGAGGGAGGAGGGAGGGGGAACTGTCAGTGCAGGCTCTGGACTGCATGAGAGAGTCCTGCTGAGGAGGCATTGATAGACAGCACTCATGGACATAGGCTGCACTAATGAGCACTAATAGGCAGCATTGATGAGCACTGATAGGCAGCACTGATAGGCAGCACTGATGGGCACTGATAGGCAGCATTGATGAGCGCTGATAGGTGACACTGATAAGCGGCACTGATGGGCACTGATAGGAAGCACTGATGGGCACTGATAGGTGGCACTGATAGGCAGCACTGATAGGTGGCATTAATGAGCACTGATAGGTGGCACTGATAAGCAGCACTGATAGATGGCACATATGGGCAGTGATAGGCAAGACTGATAGGCGGCACTGATAGGCAGCACTGATAGGCTGCACTGATGGGCACTGACAGGCGGCACTGATGGGCACTGAAAGGTGGCACTGATAGGCAGCACTGATGGGTGGCACTGATGGTCACTGATATGCAGCACTGATAGGCAGCACTGATGGGGCTGTACTGATTACCGGCACTGATGATTAGTGCTCTAATTGTCAGTGTAAACCATGTACTGATAGTCTTTCCAGTTAACTTCTCTCCTTTCCTCACACAGACACAGCGTGGGAGGAAAGGACTGCCGATAACCGTCAAGTCTGTTCACATGTGATGAGCTGATCACATGGTAAAGTGCCACCGTGATTGGCGTTTACAGTGATCTGTGATCAGGACACAGCAGTCACAGAGTGAGCTGGATGTGCTCCCCAGGGGAAACCCGGGAGGCAGGGTTCCGGGAGGATGTTCATAGACACCCTCCTAGGACTGGAAGCTTGAAAGGAATGGGGGGTCAGGGTGCCCTTCATGTTTTCTTGCATCGGGGCCCTGAAGGTTGTGGTCACGTCTCTGTGTCCAGTGCTACATGAACTCTAAATAAGAATGTGTAGGGATTGCACTGTGAACACTTTTTTTTTCAAAACGACATCTCCACAACATATTTTCCTACGATATTGCAATTTGTGTCATATCATTTTTCCTCATATGAAAACCACTTGCAACTTGATAAAACAAAACAAAGTCATAGGTTTTCTTATGTTTTTTTCTTATATACTTTTCTCTACAAATTGTCATAACCCAGCATGAGAAAAAATTGAAATAGTTTAACTGTCATGCTATCCAATTCACTTTGCAATTGCCTTTAAAACTAAAATGGGTGTAACATAAAAACTGTATTATGGCCCCAATTATGTATGTGTGCTTCTGGAGAAAGTAATAGAATGCACTTGAAAGTTCTCACAAACTCTATGCAAAAAATCCCCAATCACACAACTCCCAGGATGTCCTCTAACCTACAAGGTCTAATCAATATGTCATTTTCTCACAACATCAAGCCTTTTATTTGATTTATCCTTTTCTCCACTGATTTGTATAGTGAAAAAGACGCATCTGACATTCTAGAGGATTATAGATACTAACATCCCTTTTTCTATCCCCATTATCTGATTAAATCAAAAAAATGTAGGAAGGAGAACAATAACTGATTACAACATAAAATCACTGACTTAATTTACATTAATGATGGGGAATGAATTATGCACCATATTGATGCTGTCAAGTTAAACTACCCTTAAGCATCAGGATTAATAGACTTTTGTTTTTACCTTAAAGCTAGTCGTTATTGATGCAAATTTGTTATCTGCTGTCTCTGGGTTTCCAATCAAATAATCCCAGCTAGTAAACATTTTAAAGCTGAAATTGAAATTCCCATCATCTCCATCAGCAGTGTTTTCGTTGGCATTACTTGCCATCCTGGAACACAAAATAGTTTATATTTAGTATGAAGCATAACCATTTATTACAAATCACAGAGAACTTTTGATTGGCGGTTTTAATTAAGGAGGCAAAATAAATGCAAGCCATATAGAAGTCATTGGGGACAATTTTCAAAATGATTATCATACGAGTTATGACTATAGCACTAGCTTCTGCCTGAGGATACTTTGAGGCTATATGACATGTTTATTGATGAGAAAGTGAAAAAGTTAGCTACTTGCGTTATTAGTAAAACAACAATTCAAATGAAATCCTGAATCTTGAGAATATGAGGTTTTCAGTAGTTAGAAATCCATTTCCCCAGCACCAGTGGCACGGACTAACTTATGATAAAGAAATTACCCCAGTGTTCCATATCTCATACCGATGAAAGCTAATAGCCATGGAATGGGTTTACAAATACAGTATTATATGGATCTTGATGGTCATATGTCAAAATAAAAGGTGATCATTAATATTTATACTGCTGAAGTGCCCACATTGCTTGAATGACAGAATTTGGAAGGCATCACATGTGAAGAGTGAGCATGATAGGTGATGTTTTTAAGGGGTCGATATACAGTATATGGCCATAGAATTTTGGACATCTGACCACCACATGTATACATATTGTTGTACATCTTATTTCAAAACTCCACCTTGTAGTTATAACATGCCTCCACACTCCTGGGAAGGCTTTCCACACAATTTTGGAGTGTGTCTGGGGGAATCTGCTCCAAATTATCTAAACGTTCATGTGTAATCTGAACATGAAGACCTGGCTTGTAATCAGAATTTAAAATAATTTCAAAGGGGTTCAATAGGGTTGAGGTCAGGGCTATGTCCAGGCCACTTTAGTTTCTCCACATTGAACTTCTCAAACCAAGTCCATCAAATCATGGATCTGACTTTGTGCACAGCGCTCAGTCATGCTGGAAAAGAAAATGGTATTCTCCACACTGTCACTATAAGGTTAGAAATGCACAATTGCCTGACATGTCTTTGCAAGTTGTGGCATTAACAGTAACCTTCGCTGGAAACACCTAAACTTAATGATATGGAGGGGTGTCCATATACTTTTGACCATATAGTAGGTGTGATGGTTAGATGTTTAAAAACGTTTGGCTATATAGTATATGTAAATTACCTTCGCCTTAACAATTGTATTGCCACTCTATGGGGTTGATTTACTAAAGCTTGAAAGTGCAAAATTTGGTGCAGCTCCACACAGAACCCAATCAGCTTCAAGGTTTTATAGTCAAAGCTTGATTGAACAAGCTGAGGTTAGAAGCTGATTGGCTACCATGCACAGCTGCACTGGTTTTTGCACTCTCCAGCCTTAGTTAATCAACCCCTATGTGTCATTCCCACCCATGACCCCTTCCTAGTTTCTTGCCCTTGATTGCACAGACCCCATTGAGCCCTTGAGCGTCGGTGGCACAAGACGAAGTCTCTCAAAGGCTTCAACCAATACAATTATGCCCTCCATAAATACAATTCTGGCCTCCACACTGCCAAGCAGACCTATTTTACCACTCTTATTAACACCTTCTCATCCAGTCCCCGTCAACTCTTCTCTACCTTCAACTCCCTACTGCGCCCCCCCCCCCCCACTTCCACCCACTAACACACTCACTGCCCAAGAGGTTGCTAACCACTTCAAAAGCAAGATTGATACAATTCGTGATGAAATATCCACTCTACAGGCATCTTCTCCAGTTAACACCCCATGTCAACAAGCACAATCGACACTATCCTTGTTCAAACCTACTACTATAACGAGGTTGCTAAACTCCTTTCCAACTCCCACCTAACCACCTGTCCATTGGACCCTATTCCCTCTAAAATACTATGCTCACCCTCTGACTCTATCCTGCAGTCTCTAACTCACATCTTCAATCTCTCCCTCTCTTCTGGCATCTTCCCCAATGCTCTAAAACATGCATTGGTCACCCCCATACTCAAAAAAAATCCCTGTACCCTACCGATCTTAACAATCTACGCCCTATCTCCTTGCTCCCATTTTCCTCCAAAATCTTCGAATGTCTGGTCTACAACCAACTGAGTGACCACCTTGTTAAGAATAACCTTCTTGACCCCCTCCAATCTGGATTCCGTCCTCAACACTCCACAGAAACTGCCCTTCTTAAACTCACAAATGACCTACTAACCGCTAAAACCAATGGACACTACTCTGTACTCCTACTCCTGGACCTTTCAGCTGCCTTTGATACTGTCGACCACCCCCTCCTCCTCAAAAAACTTTACTACCTTGGTCTCCGTGACTGTGCTCTTCAGTGGTTCTCGCCCTACCTATCCCATCGCACCTTCAGTGTCACATACAATTCTACCTCCTCCTCTCCTCTTCCTTTCTCTGTCGGGGTCCCCCAAGGTTCTGTTCTTGGACCGCTCTTATTTTCTATCTACACCTCTTCCCTGGGTCGGCTGATAGCCTCCCACGGCTTTCAATATCATTTCTATGCCGATGATACCCAAATCTACTTCTCCACCCCCAACTCACTCCATCAGTCTCCTCACGCATCACTAACTTATTAACAGACATATCTGCCTGGATGTCCCACCACTTCCTCAAACTCAACCTGTCCAAAACCGACCTCATTATATTTTCTCCCCCAAATGCCATTTCCCCTGACTTCTCTGTCAAGAGCAATGGCACAACCATCCACCCATCCCCACATGTTAGGGTGCTTGGTGTTATCCTGGATTCTGAACTCTCCTTTTGGCCACACATCCAATCACTTTCTAAGGCTTGCCGCCTCAATCTCCGCAGCATCTCTAAAATACGTCCCTTCCTAACCAATGAAACCACAAAGTTCCTGATTCACTCCCTGGTCATCTCTCGCCTCGACTACTGCAACTCCCTCCTCATTGGCCTACTTTTAAATAGACTATCCCCCCTCCAGTCCATCATGAATGCCGCTGCCAGACTTATTCACCTTACAAACCGTTCAGCGTCTGCCACCCCTCTCTGCCAATCCCTCCATTGGCTGCCACTCGCCCAACGAATTAAGTTCAAAATACTAACCATGAGCTACAAAGCCATCCACAACTCTGCTCCCAGCTACATCACCAACCTAGTCTCAAAATACCAACCTAATCGTCCTCTTCGCTCCTCTCAAGACCTCCTTCTCTCCAGCTCCCTCATCACCTCCTCTCATACTCGCCTCCAAGACTTCTCCCGAGCCGCTCCCATCCTCTGGAACTCCCTACCCCAATCTGTCAGACTGTCCCCAAATCTATCCACCTTTAGGCGATCCCTGAAAACTTTTCTCTTCAGGGAAGCCTATCCTGCCGCCACCTAACAACTGCACTTTTTTATTCTCAATCAATCCATCCCCCTGCAGTTATTTCCCTTTCGTATCATTTAACCCTCCCTCCTAGATTGTAAGCTCTACCGAGCAGGGCCCTCTGATTCCTCCTGTATTGAATTGTATTGTATTGTACTGTCTGCCCTAATATTGTAAAGCGCTGCGCAAACTGTCGGCGCTATATAAATACTGTATAATGATAATAATTTCAACATAAACCGAATACAACTTTTTTGCTCATCACATGTTTGTACAAATTCATTGCTTCCATATCTCTGAATCACTCATTGGCTTTCTTTTATGCCTGATTTAAATGCTCTCACATTGTATACCCATGTCACCACCCACCATTACCTTGTTTCATTTAACACCTTCCCGACCGTGCGCCGTCTTTTCACGGCGGCAGTCGGGGAGCCCTGCGCGAATCGCCGTAAATAAGCGGCGATTCGCATTTGGCCACCAGGGGGGGCGCGCGCGCGCCGGAGGCGCGCACGCGCGCCCCCGCCGCACTCCTGGGGAGTGTGCCCGCGGCTCGGGCGGACCCGATGTCTGCCGGCGAGCCGCGATGAGCGGCTACAGGGAAAAGAACGGGGAACCGCCGATGTAAACACGGCGGTTCCCCGCCCTGTCAGTGGGGCATGAGAGATCTACTGATCCCTGTCACTGGGATCAGTTAGATCTCTCATGCCCATGTTAGCCCAACCCCCCCACAGTAAGAACACACCCAGGGAACACTATTAACCCCTAGCTCTCCCCCTGCAGGTTAACCCCTTCACTGCCAATGACATTTATACAGTAATCAGTGGACAATTAAATTTCTGATCGCTGAATAAATGTCATTGGTCCCAAAAAAGTGTCAAAATGTTCCGACATGTCCCCCCCAATATCGCATTACCGCTAAAAATCGCAGATCGCCGCCATTACTAGTAAAAAATAAAAAATAAATAAAAACTAAAAACCCCAGAAATTAATTCTCACCATCCGTAAACGCGGCCACTTTTGCGCAAACCAATCAATAAACGCCGATTGCAATTTTTTTTATCGCAAATATGAGGAATTATATAAATCGGCCAAAAACGGTGAAAAAAAAATGTTTTTTTATATTTTTTTTTGGATTTGAATTTTAGCAAAAAGTAAGAAATTTGGGTTTTTTTGCAAAATGGTCGCTCTTCTTTTGTTTATAGCGGCGATAAGAAATGACGCATCAAATACCACCAAAAGAAAGCTCTATTTGTGGGAAAAAAAGGACGCAAATTTTGTTTGGGTACAACATCGCACGGCCGCGCAATTGTCAGTCAAAGCGACGCAGCGCCAAATCGCAAAAAGTGCTCTGGTCCTAAAGCTGCAAAACCTTCCGGTTGGTAAGTGGTTAAACAATGTTCAAATCTGGTGATTATATCAAAATCAAATGTAATTTCAAACAAATTATGGCATTATAAAAAATATCTTCTAAATGCTGCATACAATTCAATTTTAGAATTTCAAAGACAAGTTTATGAATTGAAAAAAAAAAAATCCAGACTCTTTCTCTAGTTCCCCCAATACAGTGAACCTTCTCAATAGGTCCTTTCTTACCTCCTCCAATGATGATTCTGATGTCCCATAATGTCAGTAGAACAATCAGTAAAAATCTAGTGCTTGGCTGCCCATGCCTGCACGCCAGTGTCCTATAGATTTGAATAGGAAATAAGGTGTTGCTACTGCGGCATGGGTATGTCCCATTCAAGTCTATAGGATCATAATGCACAGGCATGGGCAGCCCAGCACCTGATTTTTACTGGTTGGGCTTCTGTCAGAAGAAGTAAATTAGGGGATGTCATAGTTTACATTATTAAGGGGTTAGGAGGAGGGCTGGGTAGTGCTGTTAAAAATTGTGAACTTTACACTGTGATGTTTTTAACCTATTTGGGTTTCAGAATGGGTTGCACAATTCCAAAATAAATATTTTTGCAAAGGTTTATTTTGTATGGGGAAACTCTGATGTGTTTTTATTGAATACGCATATATTGAATATACACAAGATCACCAGTCAATCTGGCAACAAGGCTACCATTGATAAATTGTTTTTGAAAATGCAAAAAAACGCATATGTACATGCTTATTCCAGGTCAGTGACTTAGCAAGAGAAAATAGAGATAATGGCCCTGGTGGCAACACATTTAATTAAGAATACAAATCAATAGTTGCAGCTCCCATATTTCTGTTTAACATAATGCTTGTTTCTGCATATTTACTTATGTTATTTGTATCCCTACTCCTGCAGGAGCTGCTTGGTAGATTGGTTTCTCTGTTCTTCTGCCTCAACTCTGAAGACAACCTCAGCTCCACTGACACACCAGGTTAAGGAAATGGATACTGCACTGCTACTGGGAGCACACAACTAAAGTTCGGTGAATCCGTATCAAAAAGCAAACATCAGACTGGTTAGTGGTAAATTGGATTTAACCACTTGACCTCCTGAAGGTTTACCCCCTTCAAGACTGACAATTGCGTAGTCATGCAGCATTGTATCCAAATAAAATGTACGCCCTTTTTTTCCACAAATAGAGCTTTCTTTTGGTGGTATTTGATCACTACTGCATTTTTTATTTTTTTGCGCTATAAACAAAAAAAGTCTGACAATTTTGAAAAAAAACATTATTTTTTACTTTCTGCTATAAAACATATCCAATAAAAAAATTAAAAAATCAAATTTCTTCATAAATGTAGGGCAATATGTATTCTGATACATATTTTTGGTAAAAAAAATTCCAATAAGTTTATATTGATTGATTTGCGCAAAAGTTATAGCGTCTACAAACTATGGTATATATACTGGAATTTTTATTTATTTGTTTTTGATATTAGTAATGGTGGTGATCAGCAACTTATAACAAGACTGCGATATTTCGGCAGACAATCGAACATTAACTGACACTTTCTGGGAACCAGTGACACTAATACAGTGATCAGTGCTAAAAATATGCACTGTCACTGTACTAATGACACTGGCTGGATAGGGGTTAAACATCTAGGGCGATCAAATTGGTAACTGTGTGCCTAGCCAGTGTTTTTGTGTACTGTATATTCTGCTCTTACTAAGGGAAGTGATGTATTTATTCTCTGCTTTGCAGGGACACAAAATCCATATCTTTCTCCCTGTCAGAACGGAGCTCTGCCTTGCTTACATAGGAAGAGCTCAGTTCTGTTTCTCTGCTCGACGATCGGCGGGTGCTGGGGGACAACCATTGCTGAGTAATCATAGCAGAAGCGGACTCCGAAGGCACGCACACCACCTAGGTTGAAACATGTGTGTGTATATATATACAGGGTGGCCATTTATATGGATACACCTTAATAAAATGGGAATGGTTGGTGATATTAACTTCCTGTTTGTGGCACATATATATATGTGTATATATATATGTATATGTGAGGGAGGAAACTTTCCAAGATGGGTGGTGACCATGGCGGCCATTTTGAAGTCAGACATTTTGAATCCAACTTTTGTTTTTTCAATAGGAAGAGGGTCATGTGACACATCAAACTTATTGGGAATTTCACAAGAAAAACAATGGTGTGCTTGGTTTTAACGTACCTTTATTCTTTCATGAGTTATTTACAAGTTTCTGACCACTTATAAAATGTGTTCAATGTGCTGCCCATTGTGTTGGATTGTCAATGCAACTCTCTTCTCCCACTCTTCACACACTGATAGCAACACCGCAGGAGAAATGCTAGCACAGGCTTCCAGTATCCATAGTTTCAGGTGCTGCACATCTCGTATCTTCACAGCATATGTTTTTTTTTTATTTTTATGGTCAGTAAATTTTTGTGAAATTCCCAATAAGTTTGATGTGGCACATGACCCTCTTCCTATTGAAAAAAACAAAAGTTGGATTCAAAATGGCCACCATGGTCACCACCCATCTTGAAAAGTTTCCCCCCTCACATATACTAATGTGCCACAAACAGGAAGTTAATATCACCAACCATTCCCATTTTATTAAGGTGTATCCATATAAATGGCCCACCCTGTATATATATATATATATACGTGATTCTGCACAGGAGTCCCGCTCTGTAGCAGTATATCTGCTATGGGGCAGTCTGGATGTGGATATTGTCACAGGTGGCAGTAAATAGCAGTATGCACATAAATAATAAGTAGAGGATTAGGTCAATTACAATTCACTAGACAATATGACAACTAGTCTATAGCAGCATAGAATGGAGTTCTATGCCACTAAAGTAGCGTAAACCTGGTGGTAACCCATGAAATCAGCAATAAGTAATGGCATTAGAAAACAGTAACAGCTTTGGTAATCAATACGATGTGATGCAATAATTCCACTGTAAACATTAGGTAGGCTATATTCATTTTAGTGTGCACTCTATATGAATTGAAGCAATTAAATGTAAGACCTCCTGAAGAGGTGTGTCTTACTAGGGACAATAGGCAAAGTTCTTTTTAAGCAGCTCTATGAGTGGACATCTTTTATTCATCGTTCTTCAGCTGTCTAGCATTGGGGTACACATGAGTACAGTCCCAGTAAAGTCTGCATGCCGCAAATAATGCTGCTAGTTATATGGCGAACAGGTTAATGCCACACAGTGTCCTCTCACCAGTCTCAGCCATGCAACAACAAGGGTCCCACTGTTCAGATGTCAGGTCACTTCTGGATCTGCCTGGGGAGACTCCGGTCCTCAGCACACAACTGCAGACTTGTAGCAGGTTGATATGCACGCTGGAGTGAGTAGACCTCCTCACAGGAAAAAGAAAGTTCCTCAGTATTCAGCCTGAGAAAATATAACTTTCTTTTCCTCTATACCTTGAGAATTGTAGTCCAATGGTCCATAGACTGCCATAGTAAAGTTTCTTTCTCAAACGTCATCTCTCATGATTCAATGCTACCAACCATCAAGTCTTGGATGGAGGCGAGGTAGTGTTAACCTATTCAGCTGAAGTCCATTGGGAGCACAGGGAGCATTGCAGCATAGTGTCCTAAATTGATCTCTGTTTCTCTAGCCAAGCACCCTTGCTACATATTTATTACTTAATTTATGATGTGAAATGTCTTTTTGCAAAATGATCAGTGTGTTCAGCATTCCTGTAGAATAAATTGCTGTGATTGTAGGATAAGTCGCATAAGGTCTATATTTTGCTACCAGTTTAGCAGACAAGTATGAATTGGTTTACTAAAGGAGCAGAGTGTGTTCATTTTGCACAGTAAATATATCCATAGTTTAAGCAATAGCATAGCAAAAATCCTATTTTTTTCTTAAATTTCTCTTGTATGGGTATTTAGTGTGAACAGAGATCCACCTTTGCAAAGCTAAGTGGGCATTTACTTTGCTAAGTGAACAGGCTCTACTCATGTAGTAAATCAATCTCATAAACCCTACTCAGGGAGGGAACAATATAAACATAAAACAATACTGCACAGGAAGTATATCTTGCATGTATAATAATCGCCCATTTCATTTATATGTTTACAAAAAACCTTAAAGCAGCCCTTCGGTCATTTTTTTTCAACTTTCCATCTATTAAATCTTCTGCCCTTGTTGTTTTAACTTTGGATATAAAACATTTTTTTCTGCCAGTAAATACCTTATACAGCCCACTTCCTCTTTCTTGTCTGGTCATTAGCCTAGGCTAATGACATCATGCACAGCTCTCTCTCACTCTTCTGAGAGTTTGCCAGGAAGGGAATGGGTGGGGTGAGTCATAAGAGGGCCAATGAGAGCTGCAGGGCTGCAGAGCTGGAGGTGTGCCTCTGTGTCTGTGTAAATCCAGGAAGTGAACAGCCAGCAGCGTTAGCTGCCCACAGTTAAAATGGCTGCAGCCAGACTAAGCGGAGGGAGATTTCTGCAGCATATTTGGTAAGTACAGTATCACAGCATATATAAAATAATATGCAAAGTGGTTGGAGGGAAACTTCAGAATGGCAAAGATGTTTTTATTACAAATTATGTGAACAGACTGCATTTCCTCTTTAACACATTGATGGGGTTATTTTATTGTTTATCATATTCACGTATATAGCAAATAAAAATTCAAGAGACTGTACATTGCAGTAGAGGTTCTTTGAGATTAAACAGACAATATCACATCAGTTTCCAATTATGTATTAAATGCTAGATATAATACAGTTATATTAAATAAGTAAAGCTTTAATGACTGGAGAAAAAAAATCCCTTTGTGTAAAATAAAATGGCTTTCATACTAGCCTATATATATGTAAAAATAATAATAATATGTTTTATATGTGAAAATTACCAAAGACAGAAGTTGTATACAGGCATAACAGCCAGAGCTCTGCATGCCTACTGTCATGTACAATTGCAGCAATCAGAAAAACAATTGTTAAATTCACAGAGTTTGACTAAACCCTTGCTTATAAACACGTTTCCTATACTCTAAGAGAACCTGGTGTTTTAGATTTCTAAAAAAATGTTCTTAAAAAGTACCACATAGTACTGCAATAAATAGCATAGAAGATGGGAATCTAAGGATACATCGAAGATGCAGATAGAATGTATTACATTACATTAAAGCAGTATACCAGTTGCTTATATAGTGATTGTTGTACTTACACAAAGAGCGCTGCATGTAAATGTAATCAGGAATTATTTTAACTTGTAAGTACATATACAATTAAAAAGTATTATATTTTCAAAACAGGAATCACTACTAGTGATGAGCAAGTGGGTTTGAGTTTGCCAAACTCCTCAAAAAATTCCCGAAAATGCAAATTTGAATCTGAACCCCGTTGAAGTGAACAGGAATTTTGAAAAACAATTCAAGATTAATAGGCAAGGGATTGTCAAATAGGGCATAGGGAGGAGGGCAGTGCCATGGGGGATACAATTCAGCAAGGAGAGGGCCCTCTACTTATTGTGACTTCAAGGGAGACATGGAGAAAACATCTATTCTTCAAACTACCTGCCACAAAGATGCCTTTAAACCAGTGTTTTTCAACTCCAGTCCTCAAGGCACACCAACAGGTCATGTTTTCAGGATTTCCATGAGTTTGCACAGGTGATTTGATCAGTTTCACTGCCTTAGTAATTACCACAGCTGTTTCATCTGAGGGAAATCCTGAAAACATGACCTGTTGGTGTGCCTTGAGGACTGGAGTTGAAAAACACTGCTTTAAACTATATGCAGCATTACAGAACAGTACAATTCTTACAGACAGCGTCAACAATGTATTCTGGTATCACATAAATTGCACATATAATAAATTGTAATACATTTACATAATTCCTTGACTTACATACAGTATCCAAATGGATTTATTTTAACCCAAAAAAAGTCTTTATTAGGCAGTTTTTGCTGCAACACCTGTTTTTTTTTTAAATCTAGCCATAATAGTAGTGAATTGAGAGGTTGACGTAGCAAACGCAACAGATCTAAAAAAAATACATTTTAAAAATCAGAAAGTTTACACTTTCAAAAAAAAAGACTAAAGTCCTCAATTTTCTAATTGCCAAGCAGTGGCAAAACACATAACATAGCACAGATTGTCTTATTTCAGTGAACCACCAGGCGGTATCATCTCCAAAATGTAATCTGCAAAATATTTCAACACAGAGGGCACTAAAATACTTCAACACCCCAAAAGCAGGGATAAGAAAAAAAGAGATCTGTTCGTAAAAGCAGCACATAATACACACATTACATTACACCCATTGTTAGGCACACATTTAACCACTTAATCGTCCTAGATTTTAACCTCTTCCCAGCCAGTGTCATTAGTACAGTGACAGTTTTATTACTGATCACTTTATTAGTGTCACGGGTGATGTCAGTGGCAGTTAGCCAGTTGCTCCCCAGCCTCAGTTAGTGTCAGATTGTCCGCCACACTATCACAGTCCCTTTAGAAGTTGCGGATTACTGTCATTAGTAGTAAAAAAAATAAATAAATAGAAAATTCAATATATACAGTATCTCACAAAAATGAGTACACCCCTCACATTTTTGTTTATATTTTATTATATCTTTTCATGTGACTACACTGAAGAAATTACACTTTGCTACAATGTAAAGTAGTGAGTGTACAGCTTGTATAACAGTGTGAATTTGCTGTCCCCTCAAAATAACTCAACACACAGCCATTAATATCTAAATTGCTGGCAACAAAAGTGAGTACCCCCCTATGTGAAAATGTCCAAATTGGGCCCAAAGTGTCAATATTTTGTGAGGCCACAATTATTTTCCAGCACTGCCTTAAGCCTCTTGGGCATGGAGTTCACCAGAGCTTCACAGGTTGCGCCTGGAGTCCTCTTCCACTCCTCCATTACGACATCACGGATCTGGTGGATATTAGAGACCTTGCACTCCTCCACCTTCCATTTGAGGATGCCCCACAGATGCTCAATAGGGTTTAGGTCTGGAGACATGCTTGGCCAGCCCATCACCTTTACCCTCAGCTTCTTTAACAAGGCAGTGGTCATCATGGAGGTGTGTTTGGGGTCATTATCATGTTGGAATATTGCCCTGCGGCCCAGTCTCCGAAGGGAGGGGATCATGCTCTGCTTCAGTATGTCACAGTACATGTTGGTATTCATGGTTCTCTCAATGAACTGTAGCTCCCCAGTGCCGGTAGCACTCATGACACTCCCACCACCATGCTTGACTGTAGGCAAGACACACTTGTCTTTGTA
Source organism: Glandirana rugosa (assembly GCA_018402905.1). Classification (NCBI taxonomy): domain Eukaryota; kingdom Metazoa; phylum Chordata; class Amphibia; order Anura; family Ranidae; genus Glandirana; species Glandirana rugosa. The sequence continues at coordinate 18,434 of BLSH010217424.1, read as the reverse complement.
CTCCTCACCTGGTTGCTGCCACACATGCTTGTCACCACCTGAACCAATCATCAATCTGAACTCATCAGACCACAGGACATGGTTCCAGTAATCCATGTCCTTAGTCTACTTGTCTTCAGCAAACTGTTGGCTTTCTTGTGCATTATCTTTAGAAGAGGCTTCCTTCTGGGATGACAGCCATGCAGACCAAATTGATGCAGTGTGCGGCATATGGTCTGAGCACTGACAGGCTGACCCCTTCAACCTCTGTAGCAATTCTGGCAGCACTCATACGTCTATTTCCCAAAGACAACGTCTGGATATGACGCTGGGCACGTGCACTCAACTTCTTTGGTCGACCATGGCAAAGCCTGTTCTGAGTGGAACCTGTCCTTTTAAACTGCTGTATGGCCTTGGCCACTGTGCTGCTGCTCAGTTTCAGGGTCTTGGCAATCTTCTTATAGCCTAGGTCATCTTTATGTGGAGCAACAATTCTTTTTTTCAGATCCTCAGAGAGTTCAAAGCCATGATGTGCCATGTTGAACTTCCAGTGACCAGTATGGGAGAGTGAGAGAGATAACACCAAATTTAACACACCTCTGCTTCCCATTCACACCTGAGACCTTGTAACACTAACGAGTCACATGGCACCGAGGAGGGAAAATGGCTTATTGGGCCCAATTTGGACATTTTCCCTTAGGGGTGTACTCACTTTTGTTGCCAGCGGTTTAGACATTAATGGCTGTGTGTTGAGTTATTTTGAGGGAATAGCAAATGTACACTGTTATACAAGCTGTACACTCACTACTTTACATTGTAGCAAAGTGTAATTACTTCGGTGTTGTCACATGAAAAGATAATAAAATATTTACAAAATGTGAGGGGTGTACTCACTTTTGTGAGATCCTGTATATATATATAATGAAAACCTGTATATCCTGTATATATATAAAAACGGAAAAATGAACAAAGAAAAATTCTTAGTGTGGAGTAGTTTTACATATTGAAAGTCATTTTGTTACACTGGGAAGGTGAAATGCAGTGTATATAAAAGTATTATGCTTGAAATAAAAATACAGCTTATTCAGTAAATAAACTAAACTTGCTGTTTAAAATTGTATTTTTTTTTTATTACAAATCCCTCAAAATAATGTAAAAGCTTTATGCTAATATGCATTTTCAGTTATTGATAAAGCTGATCCATAAGCATATATTGCTCTTGCAGGAGCTTGATAAATGTTCTCTTGATTTTCAGGTGTCATTTTCAGGAAGGGATTGTGTATTTTTGGGAGGTTGTGGTTTGTAACATTTCCTTACTTGAAGATGCTGCTGGTAAAGAAACACTTTGCGATGATTCAGTAACAGCAGCAGAAAGAGTGTTTCTGGAATGAGAACTCTGGAGGAAAAAGCTACTTGCACTTTCATTCTGGTCCTTATCATTTCATTCCGTAAAGTATTTCTAATGTCTTCAGGGCACCTCTGGCATGCCAGGATGTGTTTTGTTATTCTTGTTATCCTATTTCTTTTTACAATATTTGCAAATTGCAGCTTTGCTCTCAGCAAAACTTGCACTGTGGAAATGTTTCCAAGCTCTAGATGTTAGTCTCATTCTTTTACTGAGAGGAAGAAAAAAAATATTTACTGACCAGACTATAGGGAAACACTATGCTGTAATGGTGAAGATTGGAGAAAATTGATAGGAATTATTTAAAGGTTAAAAAAAGATAAACTAATTTGTCAGACAAATGTACACTCTTGCCTGTCAATTAAGGCCTGAGAGGACAGAAACTATCATCTACTGTATCCCAACAATCACCCAACTGTAGGAGGTGGTACAAGATGGAGCCTACAAGCAAACTAAACTGGAGTCTTTCCTCTGCAGTTTATACGATTCCCAACGCACACGTTCCTGCTTTTAAAATGGCTTACTTGTAGTGTGGGTGCTGAAGTGATCAACGGCTGGAACCGCATGTCATAGAAGTAGGTAATGTCACCAGCACACCAGGATCTTCAAACGAGTCCAATCTTTAATAAATGATCACATCGTTACACCAAACAGCAACGTTTCGGAGCCGCGCAGGACCCCTTCATCAGGCATGTGACATCACATGCCTGATGAAGGGGTCCTGCGTGGCTCCGAAACGTTGCTGTTTGGTGTAACAATGTGATCTTTTATTAAAGATTGGACTCATTTGAAGATCCTGGTGTGCTGGTGACATTACCTACTTCTATTTCCTCTGCAGTGTCCCCTAGTGGAAGACATGCATATTTCTCTTGTTTGAGAACTGCATTGAGAAGTACAGTGTTACTTGAATTGTATTCCAGGATTTGCTTGTCTTCAGCTCAGAGAACTTGCAATAATTTAAGACTTTACATAAAGACTCAGAAATCTTTCATTAAGGTGTTCAAGTTTGAATACCAAGTTATATATATATTATTTATCATTGTAAAAGAACATATTCCATACTTTTTGTTTTTAAAAAATACAAAAAAAGGGCTTTGAAAAAGATGGAAAAAAACAGTTTTCCAATGTTTCAGTTTTTTTGCCCCAGGCCTTCCCATCTCTATGCAAGAGTGCATCTGCTTGCCAAGGGACCTGTAAGCAAGTAGAGATCACTGAAGTAGTGGTGTCTACTTCGGTGATTTCCAGTTTCCAGGTATGGTTTATACACAGTTACATTTGTCCAAGCTATACCAATGTAACTGTATAATATAGCCATACCTGGAATCATTCTTAAGAACTGCCTGGACAGTGAATGGGCAGCAACAGACTGATAATGTCATCACTTTCCCTGTCCTACCCCTCCTTTCCCTTGTCTGAGTACTGCTGTACAGAGGACTGCAGAAGACTGATACTGTATCTTGACACATCCTGGTATCTAAAACTACCTGCATTTAAGAATAAATGTATTAATGTATTGATAAATACCTAGTTGCATTAATTTGTGTACTTATTATATGCCTAGCGCTTTAACCACTTCAGCCCCTGAAGGTTTTACCCCCTTAATGACCAGGTCATTTTTTGCAATACAGAACTGCGTTACGTTAACTAACAATTGCATGGGCGTGTGATGCTGTTCCCAAATAAAATTGTCCTTTTTTCCCCACAAATAGAGCTTTCTTTTGGTGCTATTTGAACACCTCTATGGTTTTTATTTTTTGCGCTATAAACAAAAAAAGACAGACTATTTTGAAAAAAAAAAACAATATCTTTTCACTTTCTTCTATAATACATATCCAAAAAATGTAAAAAAATAAAATTTCTTCATAAATTTAGGCCAATATGTATTCTTCTACATATTTTTGGTAAAAAAATCCCAATAAGCATATATTGATTGAAAAGTTATAGCGTCTAACTATGGGATAGATTTATGGACTTTTAATATTTTTTATTGTTTTTACTGGTAATGGTGGAGATCAGCAATTTTTAGCGTGACTGCGACATTGCGGTAGACAAATCTGACACTAAGTGACACTTTTTGGGGACCAGTGACACTGTTACTGTATAAATGACACTAGCAGGGAAGGGGTTAACATCAGGGGCAATCAAAGGGTTAAGTGTGTTCCCTGTGAATGTGTAGAGGATGGACTGACAGGAAGAACACAGAGATCCGTGTTCTTGCTTACAAGAAACATAAGATCTCTGTGTACTTCCCTGTCAGAATGGGGATCTGCCTTGTTTACATAGGCAGATCCCCATTCTGCCTCTCTGTGGAGGGATCAAGGGTGGCCGGTGGACATCAGGTCCGCCAGACCCACTGATTGGCTCCCCCTCCGTGCAGCCGCCAAGTGTGCACCCACGGTATCTATTGCACAAAATGACGTACAGGTACGTTGTTTCACGCAATAGAGCCACCCTGCCATATCTGTATGTCGGTCATGGGAACAGGTATTGTGGGTGCGCACGTGCACCCACTGGCCAGCAGGGGAGCAAATCAGTGGGTGGGCGGACTCTATGTCCACCGGCCACCCGCAAATACAGAACGGGGATCTGCCTGTGTAAACAAGGCAGATCTCCATCCTGATAGGGGAGATCACACAGACCCTGTCTTTCTGCTATGCAGGAAGACAGATCTGTGTATTTCCTCAGGCAGCCCATCCCCTATACAGTTAGAACATACCTGCAGGGAACACATTTAACCCCTTGATCACCCCTAGTGTTATCCCCTTCCCTGTCAGTGTCATTTATACAGTAATCAGTTCATTTTTATAGCACTGATCGCTGTATAAATGTCACTGGTCCCAAAAAAGTGTCAAAAGTGACTGATCTGTCCGCCACAATGTCGCAGTGCCTATAAAAATCCCCGATCTCCGCCATTACTAAAAAAAAAACAAAAAAAAACAATAAAAATGCCATAAATCTATTCCCTATTTTGTAGACTCTATAACTTTTGCGCAAACCAATCAATATACACTTATTGCGATTTTTTTAACCAAAAATATGTAGAAGAATACATATTGGCCTAAACTGATGAAGAAATTAGTTTTTCTTACTTTTTGTTGGATATTTATTATAGCAAATGTAAAAAATATTGTTTTTTTTTTCAAAATTGTTGCTTTTTTTGTTTATAGCGCAACAAATAAAAACCGCAGAGGTGATCAAATACCACCAAAAGAAAGCTCTATTTGTGGGAAAAAGGACATAAATTTTGTTTGGGTACAAGGTTGCACGACCATGCAACTGTCAGTTATACCGACCCAGTGCTGTATCGCAAAAAATGGCTTGGTCATTATGAGGGAAATCCTTCGAGTCCTTAAGTGGTTAGGTTGTTAACCGGTTCCCTACTGCCGTTTGACTATAAGCACGACAGAATGGCTCTGTCTTGCGAATCGCTGCTTATAGTCGTCACTTTCGTGCAACGCTGCTAGGGGGCGAGCGCGCACCGCCGCCGGCGTGTGCTTCTGACTGCCGCACGCTCCCTGAGCAGGGCCGCGGGTCGGGCGGATGCGATGTCCGCCGGCGAATCGCAATGGGCTGTGACAGAGCCAGAACGGGGAACCGCCGATGTAAACATGCAAATGATGCAGAGGTGATCAAATACCACCAAAGAAAGCTCTATTTTTGGGAAAAAAGGACGCAAATTCAGTTTGGGTACAGCGTCACACGACCGCGCAATTGTCAGTTGAAGCGATGCAGTGCCGAATCGCAAAAAGTGCTCTGGTCCTAACTTCCGGTCCTTAAGTGGTTAATATTCTGCTTTAAAAATCCCACTTATATAGGGCTTGAGTTATTAATGTTAAAATTACTGTATATTGTTTAATAATTTAATAAGTAAATAATCCAATATTTCAATATAACGATTTGGATTTTTTTTTACTATTGGATAGTCAAGAAAGATTAAAACTATTGTTGAGTTTTTACTGCTGGCTATGTCCCATTTGGGAAAAATTTTCCTCACTTACTGTTAATTTGATAGATATTGGCTCAAACTGGCAGTTCGGAACAGGAAGGAGAAAAAAAATCTCCCCAAAGGGAACAAATGAAGAACTCAAAACCCTAAAGAGGCACTAACCAATCTACCCAGTACCAGAAAAAACAATAGTTTGAGCTGGGCTTTAATTGAGTTACATAACTACTGTCTCTGAGCAATAGCACTTGGTGACTGCAGACATTTCCATGGTTTGATCAAAGAAATGTATGCAAATGATGGCCAGGAAGCAAGTCTCAGAAACATTTGCAGATGCCCTAAAGTAAGAGGATGGCCTATGATGTGGAAAACTTTATTTAACTGGCCTTGAGCTCCCCTGTGCATATATTCATGTGCAAGCAGGAAGGCAGCAGGTGGCATCGTTAATGAGTGCTTCATTTAACATATATTTTTACTGACGCTATAAAGAAAAGAAAATAGATGGATTAAATCTCAAATGAAACATACTGCTCATTATTTGCATGGGTATATTGGCATAACAGACCTGCCAAGTTACAGATATGTACTATTAAAGTATGTTTACAAGCTAAAAATCAGCTTCTGATTATCAGAAAATACTGAAATACTTTTTTTCTAATTATGGATATATATTTTAGGAGAAAATTTATAATAAAAGTTAATAAATACGAGACTAAAATATTTACTTCTTTTTTCAAATGTTAAAGTCTAAATAAAATGACAATAACAATCATACTATAGTGTTTTCAAACATTCTAAGAACAATATCCTTCTATCTTAATACCCCCTTGCTTGCTCTTGTAATAAGAGAAGCCGTAAGCCTTAAAATGAGTTGTTACCACCACAGGGATTTGTGATAAGTTTTAATTATATTGTATGCACATATTCCCAAGTCAGGTGCCTATTGCATCCTAGATGAATAAATCTATGCTAACATATTAATTATTTATTTCAAAATATTAATTTCATTTTAATATTAATTTCATTTGTGCTCACAAGTCACTATTTTGAAATATGAATCTGCAACACAGTAAATTATATCTGCATCCTTATTAATATGAAAACTTTTAAATGTTATTATGTATTTCAGCAAGGGGCAAACTATTCATAATTTCTTAAGCAGTGCAACTGCTTTTTTCAGAAAAATTAATTTTCTCCAACAATCTCTTAATTATTCACGGTCAGTTGCAGGGCTGATAAGTCTAAAGCTAAAATCGAAACTCCCTCAAGAAATGTCAGTTATTTTTTATGTAGCAGAAATGAAAGGGGCTGACTGGCACTGTTAGACTTGATGAAAAATGACTTGTTCTCAGATCACTGTTGGGAGTCTATCCTAACACACCACTTTCACAATAAACTTCTGCAACCACAAACATTTATCTACAATACCTATAGCACCCATTGATAGAAAAATATCTAAACTGATTGCGCCGTGGACCAAAACTGTGTTTGCACTCCTAAGTAAGGGAATATTCTTCCCTTAGGAAGGCTGCTATAAACCAGCAAAACACTGTGGATAACAAATGAAAAAGTATATATAAAAGCGCCAACCTTATGTGTTAAACATATTAAATCATATGCATAATAGGTGTGCAAAATAAGTGAATAATTAACATAATATAAACCTCCACCAATGGTCTAAAATCAATATTCCGAATCCTAAATCATCTAATACAAAAGTCCATTGATGTCCATCAAATTAATATGAAAAATCTATAAGTGATAAATGTGCTCTTCAGTGCTTCAAACAATACAAAGTGCCACAACACGCGTGCCAGGTGCCAGGATCCCACTGGTGTCCCTACTCACCAGAGCGAGTGGACCCACTGCTTTGCAGTCAGCAGGTCTAAAATCGCAGAGTGACAACAACCAATGATTCCTGGCGGGACACCGAAGCTAAGGATAAGCCTCCTTCCCCTTCAATGGCAGGCCTTAGTGAGCACTGGAGCTGGTGATAGGCCTCTTTCCCATCTGTTGCCCAACCTTTGGTAACTCAGGAAAACAAGGGGACCAACATAGTGTAACCCGTATAAAAACTTTTATTTGCGCATATAAAATCTTACTTACAAGATAGCATCTTTAAAATAGCGTCTCATGTACCGAATGTGCAGACTGGTTGAACGGGCTCCCGTCCCACACAAGCCGCCGGCGGACGTGACGCGATCAACCACTTCCGGTCCTCCGTGGTTGATCGCGTCACGTCGCTCTGGTGAGTAGGGACACCAGTGGGATCCTGGCACCTGGCACGCGTGTTGTGGCACTTTATATCGTTTGAAGCACTGAAGAGCACATTTATCACTTATAGATTTTTCATATTAATTTGATGGACATCAATGGACTTTTGTATTAGATGATTTAGGATTCGGAATATTGATTTTAGACCATTGGTGGAGGTTTATATTATGTTAATTATTCACTTATTTTGCACACCTATTATGCATATGATTTAATATGTTTAACACATAAGGTTGGCGCTTTTATATATACTTTTTCATTTATAGCACCCATTGCCTTCTAAAAAATAAACATATATTAACCATTTCAGCCCCGGAAGGATTTCCCAGTTTAGGACAAGAGCATTTTTTGTGATTTGGCACTGCGTCGCTTCAACTGACAATTGTGCGGTCGTGTGACGTTGTACCCAAACATGGCCTTTTTTTGCCATAAATAGAGCTTTCTTTTGGTGGTATTCGACCACCTTTGCGTCATTTCTGATCACCGCTATAAATAAAAGGAGAGCGACAATTTTGCAAAAAAAAAAAACATTTCTTATTTTTTGCTATAATACATGTCCAAAAAAAAAAAAATATATAAAAAAACATTTTATTTCATCGGTTTTGGCCAATTTATATTCTTCCTGATATTTTTGGTTAAAAAAAATCACAATCTGTATCTATTGATTGGTTTGCGCAAAGGTTGCCGCGTTTAAGAAAGTTGAGAATTAATTTATGGCGTTTTTATTATTTTTTTATTTTTATACTAATAATGGCGGCAATCTGTGATTTTTATTGGGACTGTGATATTGGGGCAGACATGTCGGACCATTTTGAAACTTTTTTGGGACCATTGGCATTTATACAGCGATCCGTGCTATGAAAATGCATTTCTTTCTGTATAAATATCACTGGCAGGGAAGGGGTTAACCTGCAGAGGGCTCTCTAAGGGGTTAAGTGTGTTCTAACTGTATGGGGGCTGGGCTGACTGGGGAAGGGGAGTGATCGCGGCTGCCATATACAGGGAGCCTGCGATCACATCCCTTCCCCCTCCTTCAGAACGGAGATCCGTGTTTACATACACGGACCCCCGTTCTGTCACTGCAGGGGAGCAATCGTTGGTAGCTGACGGACATCAAGTCTGCCCTAACCGATCCCTGGCTCCCCCGGAACACAGTGAGCACACGCCTCCAGCATCGCGCGCGCGCTCACGATACTCGTTCTCGCTGCCGCCGTCACCAGACGGTGTTTCGCGATAACGAGCCATGTTGCCGCCATCAGGCCACGGTGGGCAGTCAGCAACTGCTTAAATAATACATAATAGATTATTTCTGTTCTTGTAGACTTGCATAAAGGCATGCGATGTGTGGAGAAAATGAAGTAACATTACCAATTTAAAAAGTAAAAAAAAATCAACTTTAAATTCAAGTTACTTTTTCTTAAAATCTAGAAGAGACAGTGTGGTTGATTTAATAAACGCATTTAGGCTGTTCATTTACTTTACCTTAGCTAAGTGAATAAGGTGAAGATCTATTGACTTTCATCTTCCAGTCATGTGCAAATATATTACTTTTTAAAAAACGTTCTTTTATGTGATTGAGTATTCTTAGCTTGGTGAATATGAATTCACTTTGCAAAGTGAACAGCTTATTGGCCTTTAGTAAATCAACCCCTTTGTGTCATAGATTCTAAATATTACAATACATTAAGGGCAAAGGCATGATTTCAGTTGACTAATTAATGAAAGCACATCTGTTATACAATTAACATTTTACTCTGAGAATCATCTTAAGCAACCGTGGTTGATACATACGTATACAATATACCATGTAGATCGAATGCTTACTATTAATGGGACGCTGATCCAGAATAAGGATATGTTTATTACTTACCTGACAACTAACACCTGTAATGCAAATGCTTATTTTAGACCAAAGAAGCATAAGACTAACAGCCCTAATGCATGAATAGTGGCAGCTTCCATTTATTTCTAGGTTTATTTTAAATGTTTAGGCTTTATAAATCTGAACTACTGGCACAAAAACACACAAAAAAAAAACACACCAATGAATACACATGTATTTAATAAACAATCATTAAATGTATTTTAAAACTGGAAGTAACAAAATTTGGCTTGGTATCAGCTTCTTGCATTTCCCTATACAGTAGAAATCTGGCTGGCAAAGGGAAGTAAACCATTAAAGGCTATTCAGGCTCTGCTACATGATTTGTGCTAACAGAAACCATGCCTACAGTAGGTGGGAGCAGAGTGATAAGCTAATCAGTGCTGTTATTCCTTTGCTGTCCAATCGCAGCATGGAGGTGACTGTTTGGCTGTAGTAGATCCAAGTCAGCAACCTGGATGTGATACCCATGGGTCTTTGTACATATCAGGACTGGATAGAGAGAAGTGCAAATCATTTGGGAAGTAAAACAACTCCCATATATGTTTGCATACTGTGAATTTAGCTTTTTGTCTGAAGTTCAACTTTAAAGATTTCCTTTGTATAAATAAACACTACTTTCTCATAATGTTTTTAGTCCAAGCTTTCCCATTTATTTTTCCTTGTTAGAGAAATTTGGACCATGCCTTATAGGTTGTTTTGCCTTCCTCTGCATCAAATGTAGGTTTAGGGTTCTGTAGATCCAAGTTTTTTTTTTCATTTCTTTCTTGTTTATTGGTTTAACCTGATAAACATACTGGATATCTTTTTCCACATATCTTTGTTGATGTATTATTGTAAAAAAAAAAAAGCATTTATTTATAATTAAGTTTTTATTAAACAATCATTAAATGTATTTTAAGAGCAACATAACTACAGTACCATACAAAAGTTTTAGGCAGGTGTGAAAAAATGCTGTAACTTATTCTTTCAGAAATAGATGTGTTAATAGTTTATTTTTTTATCAAATGAACAAAATGGAAAGTAAATCAACAGAAGAGAAATCCAAATCAAATCAATATTTGGTGTGACCACCCTTTGCTTTTCAAGCAGCATCAATTCTTCTAGGTACACTTGCATGGTCTTGCAACATCTTGAAGAACAAACCACAGACCTTCTGTGGATGTGGGCTGCTTCAAATCCTGCTGTTGAGATCAGGGCTCTGGGGAGGGGGGGGGGGGGGCAAACCATCACTTACAGGTCTCCTTGTTCTTCTTTACACTGAAGATAGTTAATAATGACATTGGTTGTATGTTTGGGGTGGTTGTGCTGCTGCAGAATACATTTGAGGCCACACATCCTCCACACGCCTCCCTGATGGTATGACATGATGGATGAGTATCTGCCTGTATTTCTTAGCATTGAGGACACCTTTGATTGGGCAACATTGAGGATCTTAGATGCAGTGGTCAGCCAAGGAAACATAATGCAGCAGATGAAAGACATATCATGCTTACTTCCCTTTGACATCAGAAGATGCACGACAGTTTTAGCCACAATTTTTCAATGAAGACCACTTCTGGTCAGACTTCTCAGGACAGTAGATGGGTGTACCTGGTTCCCATTGGTCCCTGCCAGTTTTGTGCTGATGGCACTGCTGGCCATCTTCCGATTTTGAAGGGAAGTAAGCATGATGTGTCTTTCATCTGCTGAGCTATGCTTCTTTGGCCAATCACTGAATCTACAATCTTCAACTTTGCCTGATCAATGCTAAGAAATACAGGCAGATGCTCATCCATCATGCCATACCATCAGTGAGGCGTGCGATATGCCCCAAATCTATTCTGCTGCAGGACAACCACCCCACACATACAGCCAATGTCATGAAGAACTATCTTCAGTGTAAAGAAGTATAATGAGTCATGAAAGTGATGGTTTGTCCCTCACAGAGCCCTGATCTCAGTATCATCAAATCTGTCTGGGATTACACGAAGAGACAGAAGGATTTGAGGCAGCCTACATCCACAATCTGTGGTTAGCTCTCCAAGATGTTTGGAACAACCTACCTGTCGATTTCCTTCAAAAACTGTGCGCAAGTGTTTCTAGAAGAAGTGATGCTAGCTTGAAGCCAAAGGGCGGTCACACCAAATATTGATTTAATTTAGATTTTCACTTACTTTTTCACTTACTTCTATTTCTATTCATAAATGTATTAATGTCACAAAAAAAAACCAAAAAAAAAAAAACCAGAAGTATCTCCTGGATTCAATTATTCTCTGTCAAATATAAACTATTATTACTTACGTTCTAATGACAACCATGAGACTGTATCCAAAAACACCAACACCGACCATAAAATATGAAAGTGGCAGTCTGAATTTCAACCATCCGATTGTGCGTTGATTATTGTAAAAACCATAAAACAAAACAGAATATTTGGCATAACCCTGTGGAATTTGAACACATGAAAATAACATATATCATGTACTTTCTCAAACATTTGTTTGTTCACCTAAGCTGCTTCTCAAATATATTTCTGTAAGTTGAGGAGGTTGTTAAACTCAGCAGCATCATACGGTGATATTTAGTGGAGACAATTATACGGCTTTTACAGAGCAGACTGTGTAGTTTATTATGATGTTATTAACTTGACAAGTTAATTCACAACCTCACTTACTTTAGATCTCACAATAGTATTGTAATTGTTTTTCTATCATGCTATAAAGAACTACCCTGGTTCCTTTTAGAACACAGTCCTAAAGCTGTACTATTGCAGACAATTACATAAACCCTTGCTGATAATAAGAAAAAAAGAATAATATACCTCAAAGTCCCAAAGCACAGAGAAATCCATAGCAGTTTTCTCTTCCCTCCTAGGCACTGTCTTTCGTGGTAAACTGCCATACGGTAGACCCATTAAAATCTGGTTAGTGAAAATATGACAGCACAGTAAAATATATAAAATAATTAAATAATTACTGATTTTCAATTTTAATGAAGTATGAAATTATTTTAAAGACTTTAATAATTGCAGGGATTATCTCAGTGTTGAATGCTTAAAGAGGAACTGCAGTCTGTTCACATAATTTGTAATAAAAACATCTTTGCCATTCTGAAGCTTCCCTCTTGCCACGTTGCATATTATTTTATATGTACTGTGATTCTGTACTTGCCAAATATGCTGCAGAAATCTCCCTCCACTGAGTCTGGCTGCAATCATTTTAACTTCAGCTGCCCGTTCACTTCCTGGATTTACACAGACACACAGAGGCACACCTCCAGCTCTGCAGCTCTCATTGGCCCGCTTATGACTTATCCCCCCTCCCCTCCTGGCAAACTCTCATGAGAGTGAGAGCTGTGCATGATGTCAAACACCGAGGCATTTTTCCAGCCAAGAAACAGGAAGTGGGCTGTATAAGGTATTTACTGACAGAAAAAAAAAACATTTTACTATCCAAAGTCAAAACAATGAAGGCAGAGTATTTAATAGCTGGAAAGGTGAAAAAATGGCTGAATTTACGCTTTAAATGTCACAGAGAAATTAATAAAAAGGAAAAATGTATATTCTAGTTATTCATACAGTAGGCACGGGCATCTAGGCTGTAAACATTAAATGTTTTATCACTTAGTTTGACCTTGTAACATCAGGACAAGAAATTAGGTGAATGGATGTTTCTGGTAAAGGAAGCCACAGACAGCAATAGGTTCTAACCTTTCAACGCTTAGAATTAGATCATTAGGTATAAACCTGATAAAAAAAATAATGTATTGATTAATAAAATATGATACTAACCTCTTCCAGACCGCCCCACGCATATATACTGTGGCAAGACGGTCCTCCTGGGCGAAATCACACACTTGTATATGATTTCTAGTTCCAGGTCTGGGGTGCGAACGAGCACCGCCGGCGACCCACTGCCGTTGTGATTGGACACAACGGGAGCCAATCAGCGGGTCTGACGGATCATTCCCAAGAGAGGCAGAATGGCAGTCTGCCTATGTAAACAAGGCAGATCACCGTTCTGTGAGAGAGGAAGATGGAGATCTTGTGTTTCTGCTATGCAGGAACTCAGATCTCTGTCTTCCCCCAGTCAAAGCACCCCCCACACAGTTAGAAAGCTCTCCCAAGGAACACATTTAACCTTTTGATCGCCCCTGATGTTAACCCCCTCCAAGCCAGTGTCATTAGTGCAGTGACAGAGCATTTTTGGGGTGACAACCATCCACCAGCTGTGCAATGATGTGCAGCCCTGCTGGAGTAAGTGAACATAGACAGGAAGTGAAAAAAAAAATGAAAGAAAATAGTCATTTCCAGCGCTAAAGGACCTTCAAGATGACAGGCAACCGGAACACCAAAGGGTAAAAGACCAGATGGGTGCTGCCCTCCACGGACGGTGTAATCCAAAAGAAACTGAAAAATAAAGCAAATGGAAGGTGCTCACACCTACTGCATTACCATAGATAATTTAATGAAATTAAAAAGTTAAAAGTGAAAAGTTGGAGGCACAGAGCCATAAAGAGATGATATAAGATAACATCAAAACACAGCTGATGCGTTTCGGGGGCGCACTCCCTTCCTCAGAGCTGCGCTAATCTGGGCTGCCAGACCGATCGGTATGTATGAAAAAATGACCAACAATGAAGAAAGGTAATTTGATCAATTTGTCAATTAGCAATCATTAATTGACCAATTAATTTTGGGTGGGTACACAGGAATGTCCTGGGACGACAAACACACACAAAAAAAAATATATGCTAGAATACAAATACACTTATATCTATGTAAGTTACCAATTGCAGATGTGTAAAATGTAAGCGCATAAAGAAAAAGGAAAAAAATCCCATATCAATAATCAAAATCACTCACCCAGGTGTGTCACAGTCACCAGCTCTGGGACCAACATGTGCCCAGGGACACAGGAAGTGTGGGATCCGGAAATGACGAGCAGTATGGGTGTAAGGGCTCCATATACTGGGATAATGTAATTCACTAGAGGGGGAAATACTCCCAATTCCCCTCCTGGGGGACATCCACCCAGAGGTTGTGTGTGCCATGAGCCACCGGAGCGGTGTGGAGATCATTCCGAACGGAACGGCAGTCCGGGGGCGTAACAGGTGACGTCATATCCGCCAGAAATGACGTCATGCCTGTATTCGTGCCTGTGCACCCGAATAGAAAAACCAGTATGGTGACAAGAGGTCAGAGTAACAACAGTCTGGCAGGAAGAGCAAATTAAATACATACAACTCAAATACATGAATGTCACAGTGGCTAGCAAGCAATTGGATGTTAAACAACGAATTGATAGAACATTGGAACTGCACTTGTTAAAAATTATTTACATAGAAAAATATATATTATAAATTGATTAAGACATATTGTTACATGGAATAGAAGAAAATAAATACAAATAAATTGAATATGATTAAATATGAATAAATTAAGAATGAATGGGATATATTAAATGAAAATGAATGAAAGGATAAACACCAACAACATGTGAAATGTATTGTTATTCTATAAATTTGAATGTTAACATATATACCTCAGGGGGAGGAGGACATACACAAAAAAAAAAAAATTATATGTGTATATGTATAATTTCCCCATATATATATAATAAGACTTTCAACTTTCGATATGACAATCTTTCATAAATGTTTTTTCACTAAAAATCTTTCCACTAATGACATATGCTTGGCCCCATTCCTTAGGGACCCAGATGTATAACCATACTTCAAAGAGATGATAAAGATCAAACTGAAAATGGTATGCTCTACTGTTTCATTCCTGCTGGACCAGGAATGTTTCAAAATGGAAAACGGGATAATGGTATTAAAGAAGGGGGGTTCCCTAGTAAGTCGAGGCAGTGGAGTGGGCGAACCCTACTGACAACACACCACACTGCCCTACTTAACTGGGGATTGCGAAAAAACAGGAAGCACACCCGAAAAGCATACCCAAGAGTATTGTTAGAGAAAAACCCTAGTAGTGGCAAGGGGACACATGTGCAGGGCCTGACCCCTACATCAAAGTCTGGACATCTAGCCCTATGTTTAGGCCCCTAGGTGCCAGAGCCCCCAAACAATGAATCCAAAAGAACTCTCTCCTACATAACTTCCGGAACCTCCGTCCACTGTCCACGTCATCTTTCATAACTTCTAGCCCAAAGAGTCTCAGGCCAGAAGGGTTCTGATTGTGTTTGTTTAGGAAATGTGGGGGTAACGAGTGCTTATCAAAGCCCTTCAGTTTATTCCTTTTATGTTCCCCAAACCGTGTCCATAAAGTACGTGTGGTGCCACCCACATATATCAGGCCACAAGGGCACAGTATACAGTACACCACAAACTCTGAGCCACAGTTGAAAAATTGGCAAATGGTGTAGGATTGGCCATCGTTACCCATAACCTGCCTGTTTCTATGCCACATATATTGGCATGCCTCACAGTTGGAAACTCCACACATATAACTGCCCTTTTGATCAAACAGACTGCTCCAGTTCTGATGAGCGGCAGTTTTTTGATGGCAAACTCTACTTGGTGCAATCAAGCCCCTCAGGTTCTTAGGTCTATGAAAGATGACCGTGGGGCGTTCTGGAATGACTTTACTCAGGCCAGGGTCCCGGTGAAGAATGCTCCAATACTTTTCTATGATACGTTTGATCGGGAAGGCTTTATTAGTGAACCTAGTGTTGAATGAGATTACTCACCCGTATCCATAACCTTTAGGTATTTCTGCCGATTCTATCTATAGGCATCCTCGATGGTGACCTGATCATATCCTGTCTCCAGGAATTTCTTTCTCAATATGCCACTCTGTTCATCATCGTCCAATAAGCGGGAACAAGTTCTTTGAAGCCGGCAAAACTGACCCAGAGGTACATTCTTTATCCATCCACCATCCGAGATGGTGAAAAAACATTTATGAAAGATTGTCATATCGAAAGTTGAAAGTCTTGTATATATATATAAAAGGGGAAATAATACATATACACATATCATTTTTTTTTTTTTTGTGTATTTCCTCCTCCCCCCGAGGTATACAGGGAGTGCAGAATTATTAGGCAAGTTGTATTTTTGAGGAATAATTTTATTATTGAACAACAACCATGTTCTCAATGATTCCAAAAACTCATTAATATCAAATCCTTTATGTGTTTTTTTTTTTTTTACTATACACATATACATAATAAAGGGGAAAATATATATATATGTTCTGAAAGTTGAAAGCTATACTGTTAGAAAGTATTTACAAAAAAGTGGTAGAGCCTACCACCTACCTATTTCTTACATGGAGACCCAGTCAAAACGGCCGAAGTTTCTTGAACAAGGGCGAATAACCTGCTACTACTTGTCTCACCGTATAACTCTTTCTTTAAGGACCTCTGTCCTATACTAGTCCAGTGGTAGCTCCTACGGATATCTATCTTAGCCGTCTTTATGGATTTCCAATACCTATGCCCACTCATTAGAGTAAGTTGTG
>BLSH010217319.1:265377-276895 GCA_018402905.1 Glandirana rugosa | reverse complement strand
GCGCTTTTTTTTTTCCAGATTTAACTTTCATATCTCCTACAGACCGGGATCTAAGAACGGTAAGGCAGATGCCTTGTCCAGGATGTTTCCTGAAACTCCTGAAGTCTCAGAACCAGGGATAATTCTGTCAGCACAGAACTTTTTACTTATTCAACCTGATCTAATGACGGCCATCAAGCAAGCTTCTGATCAGTGTGTGGAACCTGAAGTATCATCTCTAAGAAAGCAGGAAGGATTATTATGGTTCCAAGACAAGATCTTTGTCCCTCAACAAATCAGGTTACAAGTCCTCCGGACCTTTCATGACCACAAATTGGCTGGCCACTTTGGGATCCAAAAGACTCTCGAGTTAATACAACGCTCCTTTTGGTGGCCTAAGATGAGGCAGGACTGTAGCACATACATAAGTTCCTGTACGGTGTGCCAACGGAATAAGGGTTCTCATTCCAAACCCTGGGGTCTATTAAGACCATTGTCTATTCCTGATCAACCGTGGAAAGAGATCTCCATGGACTTTATTGTCGAATTACCTTCCTCGCAAGAGTTCAACACCATCTTAGTAGTGGTAGATCGACTTTCAAAAATCTCACACTTCCTGCCCATGCGGGGCACGCCATCCGCCTTGGACACAGCCAACATTTTTATCAAGAAAATCGTCAGACTTCACGGAATACCTAGCAGTATTGTGTCTGATCGAGGTGTCCAATTTACCTCCAGGTTCTGGAAAGACTTATGCAAGATCTTGTCTATTGAAGTATGTCTCTCCTCTGCTTACCACCCTCAGAGCAACGGGGAGACGGAGAGAACCAATCAGACCCTGGAGCAATATCTCCGATGTTTCTGTACATCCTCTCAGGATGATTGGGTCTCGTTACTTCCTTGTGCAGAATTTGCATATAATAATTCACTACACTCTGCCACGAACCAGTCTCCATTTTGGGCCAATTATGGGTTCCATCCATCCTTTTTACCCAACACAATCCCTGAGGCCTCGGTACCCGCGGTGCAAGACCGTACTGGCTCTATCCAGAGTAACTACCGTCAGCTCCAAGAAAGCATCCAGCAGGCTCAAGATCTGTATAAAAGAAATCATGACAGGGGCAGAAGTGACAACCCGGCATTCAAAACAGGAGATAAAGTATGGTTATCCACTTTGAACCTTCGGTTGGCATGTCCCTCACGGAAGCTTGGGCCCAAATTCATCAGACCTTTTGAGGTAAAAAGGGCAATTAACCCAGTGGCCTTTGAGCTTGCCCTACCTAGTTCCTACAAATTCCATCCAGTTTTTCACGCCTCCCTGTTAAAACCGATGATTCCTAGTCCTTTTTCGGGAAGAGAGGAACAACCTCCACCACCAGTACTGGTCGAAGGAGAACCGGAATTTGAGGTCGAGAAGATTTTGGACCGTAGGAGAAGAGGTAAAGAAGTACAGTACCTTATGAAGTGGAAAGGATACCCCCCGGAAGATAATTCTTGGGAACCATCCGGGAACATACACGCCCCACGGCTAATACAGGCCTTTCACATAAGCTATCCCGAGAGGTTGGCTAGGTTGGGCACCCAGAGGTTGCCCCTTGGGGGGGGCACTGTCATGGGTGACGCACATCGGCCCATACACGTCAGCACGTTCCGGCACGAACGATCGCTCCATTACGGACGATCGGGAGAAGATCACAAGTGCGCATGCGCGCACGCACCAGAACACAGCAACGAACGTACGGACGCAATAGGCGGGTACGTAACGTCCAATAGGATTCCCTTGGGCACTATAAAAGACTGCTCATTATGCTCCTTAGTTGCTGGATCGTCTTCAGCTCTCCTGAGTTCCTGACCTGTGTGTTCCTGTGTTCCTGCTCTTCTCCTGTTGTGACCCGGCTTGGCCCTTGGACTTTCTCTGACCTCTCCAGTGTTGACCCTTGGCTTGCTTCTCGGACTACCTCCTGTGTGATTCCTGTGCATGACATTCAGCTTGTTTATTGGACTCTGCTATCTGCTTGATTCCCGGTTAATGACCTTTGGCCTGGCTTACGGACTTACCTCTCTGCTCTCCACTCCAGATTGGCAGCCTGCATCCAGACCTGTTCCAGACATCTCCTGTGGCTCCAGTTCTTACCTACCTGCACGCCTCATCTATACTACCGGTGACCCGTGCTTCTTTGCGCACAGTACTCCATGTTCCCATCCAGGGGGTACTCTGCGTTCAGCCGCAAGGGGAGCCTCTCTCAGCAATTCAGCCTCGGATCAGGTACATGACAGACTGTCTCTTCAGGTCAGGGACTGTCTCTTCAGGTCAGGGACTGCTCTTCAGGTCAGGGACTGTCTCTTCAGGTCAGGGACTGCTCTCCAGGTCAGGGACTGCTCTTCAGGTCAGGGACTGTCTCTTCAGGTCAGGGACTGTCTCTTCAGGTCAGGGACTGCTCTCCAGGTCAGGGGCTGCTCTCCAGGTCAGGGACTCTGTGCATACAGTGGGGGTCTCTCAGCATACAGGCAGTGTTGTCCTCCCATATCTCAGTGTAGCTGATATAGGCAGTAGACATGTACAAACACTGACAGCTCTACATCCCCCTCCCCCTCCCTCCTGAGTGCTCCTACACGGCCCCCTCCCCTCCCCCAGAGATTTAGGATTCTTCCAGCACTGCCACTGTGGAGCTTTCCAAGCTGGCAGGTTAGAGAGGGGGAGGTGAGGAAAGTGACCGACATTAAGGCACAGAGCTCATCCATCAGACAGCTCTATAGAACTCCCTGTGACAGTCCATTGTGTCCCACTTCCTGGCAGTTATGGAGAAGACAGAGGCTGGAGCTCCCCCTACTCATAGAACACTCACTGTGATGCTGCAATCTCAGGTGCTGACAGCTCCATGCTGTGAAGGGTCAGATCCCCACCGAGGTGAAGCAGCAGAGAGTCCAGCCCACTTCCTTGGGTTCCTGGGAGTGGGGCCCCCTACTGTCCTTTGCCAGAGGTGGGAGGATGTCTGTAGTGGAGAGAATTAGGCACAGACTTTGAATGATGAGCAGGAAGTTGAGCAGTGAGCACTTGTTGAGAGACACCTGGTTTTGGCACCCCCCTGGCCAGGCGCCGTAAGGCACCCACCTGAGTTGCCTTATGCTAGCGCCGGCCCTGAGTCCCCTCAAGGTGGGGTGTGATGAGATTAAACAGATCATGAAGAAATTTAGCTTGACCAGCGCTGGGAGCATAATATGATACAAAAGTGTACGTCATTCCCCCTAGGGTCCCTTTTAGCAGGATAAACCTACCCTCAGGATCTTTAATTTCTTTCTGGTGGGAGAAAGCTAAGTGTTTAGCAAAGAAGATACCTACACCTCTAGTTTTATCTGATGCGTCAGCCAGAAAGAACTGAGGATATTTAGGGTGTATAAACTTCGGGATGTACTTGTCAGGGAAATGGGTTTCTTGAAGCATGAGTATGTCCAAATGGTGGGAGTGGGCTAGGTTAAAATATTTTTCCTCTTCACGGGGGAGTTGAGGCCCTGAATGTTGTGTGTTGCTAATCTCAAAGAGGATGAGGTATTAGCAGACATTGTGAAGGTTTAAAAATCAAGGTTTGTGCATCACTGAGTGAGGGCTTACCTGGATCCGGAGGCGGGGAGGAAACAGCTTACAATACGACGAGGTTAAAGAAATGACCCACTGTGGCCCACTATTTATATGACTTCCCTGGTGCCTGAAAGGAAAAAATAAAGTTAGAAAAGTAAAAAACGAAAATAGCAGAAGAGACAGAGTGAAGGAAGAGAACATGGGAGGGGGGCGGAAAAGCTTTACCACAGACCCCCTCAATTTCCTTGCAATAGGGGAATTGAGATTCACCCCCATTCCCAGGAAAAGACAACATTGTGTCCGCCTAAACGGCAGAAGTGCAACTAACTCGGATTGCCGAAATTCGCATCCCAGAGTCAGGGAGGAGCATGACATCCTCCCCGGCCAGCAATTTAGATCCGAGACAACTGGAAAAAAGAAAAAAAAACACTAAAAATGGATAATAGTGAGAACAAAAATTACCGGGTATAATTGAGTCCCTCAACTGGAAAGGTTGAGGTCTCATGAATGGACCCTTCGGGACTAGCAATGAAGTCACCTCCGGTTCCTTGACCTAAATAAAAGCCAGGGCCAAAAAAGAACGCCATTGAGAGCATAATAAACAACAGACAAACCAAGGGTTAGAATTAAGAGGACAAGGTTGGACATCCCGCAGAGGGTCCCCCCCCCCAGAACTGAAAAGATCCGGGAGAAGGAGGGCGAGAGAGCCACCCCCAGGATGCCCAAACAAATTATCAAAATTATAATTTAAATTTTAGAAACAACAAATCGGGAACAATAAACCTTGTAGGGTACAAAGACCTAAGTGTCGGAGGACACAATAGACATCAGAAAGCAAAAAAAGAAAGTCACGGTGGGTGAGAATCTTTGGCTCGCTTTTGTTGCTGTTTCCGCCACATTGGTAGAACAGGGCTCTGTGGGGAAGGCCTCTTAGAGGGGCCTACATTCTTGTGAGGCAGAGCGGAGGCGGGATCCAAAGATATGAGGTTAAGTCTAACCAGCAGTTGTTCCCCCTCCTGGAGCGTAGAGAAGCCGTACTTCTTGCTTTTGTGAATGAAACTCAAGCGGAACGGGAACGACCACCAGTATTTGATGGTTGACTTGGTGAGGACTTCCAGTAGAGGTTTCAGAGATCTTCTCTTTTGGATGGTAGAAGGAGACAAGTCCGCAAAAACTTGTATAGGGTGACCTTGTATTGCGAGATTAGGAGAGTTCCTAGAGAACTTCATGATCTCTTCCTTTATACCATAATAATGGGGTTTCACTACGATATCTCTAGGTAACCCATCGGACCTCGGAGGCTGGAGTGCTCTGTGAGCCCTGTCTAATTCAAGACGATGTACAGTTATACCTGGAATGTTTTCCTTGATAAAGTCACTCACGACTGTCTGGACATCAGTGATAGCCTCAGGAAGGCCCCTAATTCGGAAATTATAGCGTCTAGAACGATTTTCCAGATCATCTATTTTAGATAAGGCAGAGTCTAATTGATCCTGTAGATCTTGGATACGTGCCATGTTCTGGTTGATTCTGGGGACTGACTGATCCGTCTTGTGTTCTATAGCGTCTATCCGAGCACCCAAACCCTGAAGATCAGCTTGGATAACAGAGGTAAGTTGAGTGGCTGTTTGGGCCAGGCCCTTAGAAAGCATTTTGGAGAAAACCTCCATCATCATCTGAAAATCAGAGTGAGGAACCTGAGTATAGGGGCTAGGCAGTTCAGAGTGAGTATTGCCAGGGCCTTGTTCTCTTAGAGGTGTAGTAATGAGTTCATCCAAAGTCCGTTCCAAAAGAGAAATTGCGGACGCTGGTGAGAGGATCTCGGCCATGGGTTGTGTCCCGGGGGGGGGGGCCTGGAGATGCTTGAACTGCTAAAATGCTAAAGCTGGAGAACCCCCGTCTGAGCCAGCCTCCATTTCCTCAGGAACCCCTGTGACTGTTTGAGCATCTGCGGGCTTCTGTGATCCCTTAGAAATTGGGCCATCAAAGCCCGGTTGACGGGAAAGGTCCCGTCTGACTGTTCCTGTTTGCATAATCCCAAAAAGGAGATGAGTCCCAATAGGAATGCTCCCGTTCTTCTAGGAGAGTATTAAATATATTTATATATGTCCCTTGAAAAAAAAAAGAAGGAGGTGACAACACCCTGCAACACAGCAGGAGGAGTAGGTCCGCTCTTTATGTGGCTCAGGGCGATCCCACAGCTGTCGTTTATGGGAGAGCAGAACCTGCTCTCAAACTCAAGAGCAGGCTGAGTGTCAAAGGGTAGGCCCAAACCACGGCCTCTAGTGAGAGTTCCTGCTTCCAGGAGCACACCAATCGCCCAAGTAGACTTATAGGCCCGGCATCCCCAGGAGAGGTCCCCTCCAGTGCTAGATATCTAGGTGATGGGCTCCCCAATACACCCGGGTGGCCCCGTGCGAATGTCCTCCCCTCACCGCTGTCTCCCGATCAGCGGATGATCAAGTAGGCCCAAGCTGCTGCCTCGGTTAGTAGAGCGAGGCCAGACTCGGTGCACAGCAAGAAAACGGCGGTTCCCCGCAGCCCTAGATGGCTTCCCGGCAGGTGCCCCTTCCTTCTCGCCCCTATGAGCGGGTCAGCTGAGATCCGCTGCTCGCTAGAAGTGCCTCGGATGGCCGGAGAGGACCGGAGCTCCAGGCTCACACAGCCGCCATGGACGCTCCGCACATGCGCACTCCAGGAGATCATTTTTGAACAATAATGTGTCACTTATAGCAACAGCTGGAACCTGGCCCTATAGGAGTAGGCAATGATTTTTGAACAATAATCTGTCCCTCTAAGCAGAAGCCTCTACCTAGTGCAGTCAGATCGTTGTGTAATGCAAGGTTTGATCTGAAATCTGTCACTCAAAGCAGCAGTATGTGAAATCTTAAATTACTCCCACAATCTGATCATTGTGTACGATCCCACAATCTGATCATTGTGTACGATCGTAACGATCGTTGTGTTAGGCAGGGTTTGATCTGCAATCTGTCACTCAAAGCAGCAGTATGTGAAATCTCAAATTACTCCCACAATCTGATCGTTGTGTACGATAGTAGCGATCGTTGTGTTATGCAGAGTTTGATCTGCAATCTGTCACTCAAAGCAGCAGTATGTGAAATCTCAAATTTCTGCAATCTGTCCCTCAGAGCAACAGTAGTAGTAATCTCAGGATGCAGGATCAGATGTTAAAATGTCTGCAATCTGTCCCTCACAAAAACGCTGGCAACTTCCTCTCCCTATACTATTCAGAGTATCAGAGAGCATGTGACTGCAGCATCAAGTGACTCCAGCTTATATAGAGGCTGGGTCACATGATGCACTGGCCAATCACAGTCATGCCATTAGTAGGCATGGCTGTGATGGCTTCTAAGGGCAAACCAGTGAAATGCTTGTTGATTGACTGCCCTGCAGCTATTCAACATGCGTGATCAACTACCAGAACCCGAACCCGAACGTTTTTTGAAATGTCCGTGTTCAGGTCCGGGTCCCAGACACCTCAAAGTTCGGTACGGACCCGAACGTTACAGTCACTCAACACTAAACGACAGCTGAGTTGCCCACATTGTAACTTGTGCTGATTACTGGGTGGCCACTCTGCTGGATCCCCGTTACAAGGACAATGTGCCGTCCTTAATTCCCTCACTGGAGCGTGATCGGAAGATGCGCGACTACAAGCGCACGCTGGTAGACGTGCTGCTGAGGGCATTCCCAAATGACACAGGGGGCTCAGTGGAAGCACAAGGCAAAGGCGGAGGAGGATAAATAGGTCACCAACACAGCTGTGCCACCGCCAGCACCTCAGAAGGCAGGGTTAGTATGGCCGAAATGTGGAAAAGCTTTGTCAGCAGCACGCCACAACAAACAGCACCACCAGCTGATAGATAACGTCTTAGCAGGAGGCAGCATTTCAGCAACATGGTGGAACAGTATGTGTGCACACGCCTACACGTACTGACTGATGGGTCTGTCCCATTCAACTTCTGGGTCTCCAAATTGGGCACATGGCCTGAGCTTGCCCTTTATGCCTTGGAGGTACTGGCCTGCCCTGCAGCCAGTGTATTGTCTTAACGTGTGTTTAGCATGACAGGAGGCGTTATCACAGATAAGCGCAGCCGCCTGTGCACAGCCAATGTGGACAAGCTAACGTTTATTAAAATGAACCAGGCATGGATCCCACAAGACTTGTCTGTACCTTGTGCAGAATAAACATTTAGACCGGCCTCACACAGCCATTGGTATACTTGTTTTTTTTTTTTAATATGTCTCAATATTTTGGGGGCTACCCCAATTAGAAAAAAAACCCAAACAAACAAAAAACAGTGTTGGCTACCTCCTCCTCCTCCTCCTCCACTGCCACTTTCACCTACACTGCCACAGTCAAGGCCTAATCAACCTCTAGGCTCCTACTCCACATCCACCTCCTCCTCCCATTTTTATTTTTTTATGTGATTTTAAGTTATTTTCCTATCCACATTTGTTTGCAGTACACTTGTCCTATTCTTACCCGCTTCCTTTTGCAGCCCTCTAGCCCTTTCCAGGACTTTTTTACAGCCATTTTTGTGCCCAAAAGTTCGGGTCACAATTGACTTCAATGGGGTTCGGGTTCCGGGGTCAAGTTAGGCACCGAACCCGAACTTTTCCACGAAGTTCAGCCGAACCAGACGAACCCGGACATCCAGGTGTCCGCTCAACCCTACATGTAACACTAACAAGTCACATGACACCGGGGAGGGAAAATGGCTAATTGGGCCCAATTTTTACATTTTCAATTAGGGGTGTACTCACTTTTGTTGTCAGCTGTTTAGACATGAATGACTGTGTGTTGAGTTATTTTGAGGGGACAACAAATTTACACTGTTATACAAGCTGTACACTGACTACTTTACATTGTAGCAAAGCTTAATTTCTTCAGTGTTGTAACATGAAAATATATAATGAAATATTTACAAAAATGTGAGGGTGTACTGACTTTTGTTAGATACTGTATATCTCTTTTATGGATATTTTTTTGTTATTTTAAATCACTGGCTTGCTGACTGTGTGTCTCCTGTGGGGGTCGTGATCGATTTGAGTGACCATTACTCCCAGCTTCTCTTGATCTCCATGGCAGTCAGCAGCAGATATTAAGCTTCAGGTGACTCTGTAGCTATACCCCGCTGACGTAGTCCCATTGTACGTAATGTGTACGGGAGGAAGAGCTACATTGTGGACATAACCCGCTGCCATCCACCTGTTTATGGAGCTGTATTGCACAGTTATCATCGTGCATTGTACCTATGGCCTTTTAGTTATGGATATCATGTGAGTGTGTTATTTATAATAAATACTACATAAATACTACAGTTTGATACAGCAGAGAGCACTTAGATTTTGTTTGTATCTGTATGTCCATTTTGTCCATTGGCGTTTCTGGATTACCAGTGATCTCTTCAATTTCCCCAGTGGGGACATGCACTAATGACCATCTGTTAGTTCAGGGGTCCATCTGTTGCAGTAAGCAAGAAATCTGCCTGCTGGTGGAGGGATTGTCACATATATTCTAACATGGATACTTCTGCTGTGTTCTGGGTCTTGTGGTTCTACATTTGGACATTTTGTTTGGACTTAATATCCATCATCTCTGAATGATTTCTTAGTTTTTATTGTGCTGCACTTTATGTTTACTAATTACCACTTCATGACCAGCCCATTTTTTACTGGCCTGTCTGCCTTCAGAGTCTCCCTGTAAGGTTGCAGTCTCTGTCTCTGATGGGGGAACTCTGATGGGGACACTTTAGTGGGGACACTTTGATGGGGGAACTTTAATGGGAACACTCTGATGGGGGAAATCTGATAAGGGAACCCTGATGGTGACACTCTGATGGGAGAACTCTGATGGGGACACTCTGATGGGGGAACTCTGAGGGGGGAACTCTGATTGGAAACACTCTGATGGGGACACTCATATGGGGGAAATTTGATGGGGACACTCTGATGGGGACACTGATGGGGCACCTCTGATGGGGACACTGATGGGGGAAATCTGATGGGGACACTCTGATGGGGGAACTCTAATGAGGGAAATCTGATGGGGACACTCTGATGGGGAACACCCTGATGGGGGTTCTCTGATGGGGGAACTCTGATGGGGACACTCTGATGGGGACACTCTAATGGGGCACTCTAATGGAGATACTCTGATGGGGACCTCTGCTGACTGATGGGGTTCTCTATTGGCATGCCCGTGCTCCCCTCCCTCGGTCTTCCTCCTCCAGTGGCTGCTGTAACAAAGTCCCACCTCCAGTGATAGGCAGAACACTGATCCAATCCTGGCAAATTGAATAATTGTGACATGTATTAAAGGAGTGGCCACTGGAGAAGGACCAAGGGAGGGGAGGATGGGCGCACCAGGACATTTTTAAATCCAAGATCCAGACACTAATGAGGCTGCATTGCTGGGCACTGGTAAGGCTGCATTGCCGGGCACTGATCAGGCTGCATTGCTGGGCACTGGAAAGATTGTTTTGATGGGCACTGGTAAGGTTGCACTGCTGGGCACTGGAAAGGCTTCATTGCTGGGCACTGATGAGGCTGCATTGCTGGGCACTGGAAAGGCTGCTTTGATGGGCACTGGTAAGGCTGCATTGCTGGGCACTGGAAAGATTGCTTTGATGGGCACTGGTAAGATTGCACTGCTGGGCACTGGAAAGGCTTCATTGCTGGGCACTGATCAGGCTGCATTGCTGGGCACTGGAAAGGCTGCTTTGATGGGCACTGGTAAGGCTGCATTGCTGGGCACTGGACAGGCTTCATTGCTGGGCACTCATTAGGCTGCATTGCTAGGCACTGGTAAGGCTGCATTGATGGGCACTGGTCAGGCTGCATTGATGGGCACTGGTCAGGCCGCATTGATAGGCACTGGTTTGATGGTCACTGTTAAGGCCACATTGCACTGGTAAGGCTGCATTGCGGGGCACTGGTGAGGCTGCATTGATGGACGCTAGTAAGGCTGCATTGATGGGCACTGGCAAGGCTACATTTAATGGGCACTGGTTAGGCTGCAATTATGGGCACTGGTAAGGCTGCATTTGATGGGCACTGATCAAGCTGCATTTGATGGGCATTGGTAAGGCTGCATTGGTGGGCATTGATCAGGCTGCATTGATGGGCAATGGCAAGGCTGCATTGATGGGCATTGATCAGGCTGCATTTGATGGGCACTGAGGAGTGAGCAGCCCAGGGCCTGGGCCCCACTTTGCACATTTAATATAGGCAGCCTAATTAGAGAGACCCCGTGCCAGCACACTCAGCACTCCCAGTCTCACTCCTTTGCACAGACCAACACATGTGTGCGGACACCTTGGGGAAGGAGGGGGCCCACATATCAGAGCATGCATAGAAACATAGTGCAGGAGGGGCCCCCAGTCCTCAGAAAGACCCTGCATAGAGACATGGTGCAGAAAGGGCCCCCATTCATTGCAACTTGTTTTAGAAATTCCCTGTGAGGAAACCATTATCACACATTGTGGTGTTTTTTGTTAGTACAGCATACTGGTTAAATTATTTTGTTGTTACATCTGTTCTATATTTATTTGTTTAACCACTTGCCGACCGCCGATCGGAGATTGACGGCGGCAAAGTGGCTCTGTAACGCAAACCGCCGTCATACGACGGCGGCCGCGAACTCGCGCCGTGAGCGCGAGTGTCCCTTAAAGATTTTGTTCAACGTTACTTACCCCCGGGAAAGACGTGGTACAGAGATACGTCCCAGAAAGACTCCTGACCCCCGGGGAGGACGTGATACAAAGATACGTACGAGACTATACACCCGGGGGAGGAAGGGGTTCCACAGGCGTGTGTACACAACCAGACACGTTTCCTCACTCTGACCCTCACGACTCACACGACCGTGCCCCAGAGAGATTAATCCGACGGATATAATTTACACGTTTCACCCCGGGTCCGGGACCCGACGAGTGA